>JAVQMG010000059.1:1200000-1800000 GCA_032878915.1 Castanopsis chinensis
AGTCCTGAATTTCTATAAAATTTTTTATAACATTGCAATATGTGCCTTGATTGACAGTACCATTGCACCTTTTAATTGCTATATGTGGGGTGGTCATGATCATGTATCTGAAATGCTGTTAGTTTTGCTGGTATTGCCATAATTTTTTACACCAGATACAAGGGGGACTCTTATTTGTCCCACAATGCCCACTTCATGTTTGAGAATGATGAAATAGCAATAGGAAGAGGCAAGGGCAGCATTATTGACAGACTGTTTACATAGCCAAGAAAATTATGACTGTCTGCTTGTTCTGCACTAATTGGCTCATAATGGATGGCCTGGGTTATTGGTCCTCCTGATCCTCTTGCCTTCCTCCAATAGGATGATATGGATGGTATTTGGCAATGACATTTTAGTAAAAGAGATTAAACAACTCAAGGAAGTTTGAAATCCACAGCCACCTTAATATGTAAACTGTCTTGCATTAATTCCTGTTCTCTTGTATGAAGCAAAGCTGATTGTTTGACTTTTTGGTGTACAGACATATGATGGCATGATTGTTGGTGAACATTCACGGGATACGGATCTAGATGTAAGGAGGACTTATACCTTTCATTATCTCCATTTGTTAAGCACTAGTGACTTAACTTGCAATGATTACTATTGTGCAGATCAATCCAAGTTGGGCTAAAGAACTTACTAATGTGCGTGCTGCGAGCAAGGATGAGAATGTGAAGCTATCACCACCTCGTCTAGTACGTATTTATTAGCCCTTGTGTTACGTGTTTCTATTTCCTCCAGTGGTTTGTGTGCTTATATGCCTAGAAATAAGAGTGTGATTCACTGGTAGATTGACCCTTTTAGGGCCTTTTGGTCTTCATTTATGCCAAAATAATTGATTGGATATTCTTGATCATCCTTCATGAAAACTCTCATACAACATGAAGTGTGACTGTTTTGTATAATTTTTGGCAACTGTGTTGAATTAGTGAAGCTACGTTGTTATGAAGTTTTTAAGTTGACGTTGAAAGCAGTAAGAAACTTTTTATGGTCATGAGTGAAAAGCTTCTCCACCTTCACATTTGACATGTACGCAGTTGCTAACCTGAATGTATTTGGGTGCAGATGACTCTTGAAGAAGCCATTGGCTATATAGCTTCTGGTGAGCTTATTGAGGTAAGTAGCAATTGAATTATTTGTTTTTTCAATTAATAAACAAAACTACTTCAGTTCTCCTTTATCCGTTTTATACAAGAAATTAATTTTATTTCAGGCCTTTCCATTTCTTCATATATTTTTGTTGTTACTGTTGTACCACAGATGTTAGAATCCTAGCTTTATTGCAGATCTCCCTAATACTTTTTCAAATTTTAGAACGAAAAATATGTACCCTTGAAATGAGCCATGATTCAAATAACACAAGAAGTCTTGGGTTCACTGTAGGGAAAGGGTGTACGTTTTTGACTTCTGGTGAATTTTGTTACTGATAGTGGCTTTTTAATTTGTTTGGTCTCCTTATTCCTGGATTTTAATTTATTTTTTTTGGGCACCAAATTACTGGCTATGATGCTTTTTTGATATCATCTTATGTTTTATGTGAAGGTAACACCAAAGGCCATTCGGTTAAGGAAGAAATACCTGGATGTTAACAAGCGTAAAACCATGAGTAAAAGGCCAAAGGAGTGAAGCATTTTTTCTTGATACAGCTTTGTAACCTTATTATTATTGATTGTACCATGAGCTAGCTAGCATCTCGTTCCCCCCAACCCCCACCCCCCCAAGGAAAAAAAGAAAAAGAAAAGAAAAGTAGGGTAGTTTTTGTACTCAATTCTTTTTGTTTTCCTCAGATTAGGTGATATGGAACATTGAAATCATATTTCGTAAATGATGAGAGAGAGTTGATGTATTTATAAGAATCAATCATGGTAGTGAGATAGTTGCTCATTTTTTATCATATAATAGCACACACATTTGTTCAAAGGTATATTACTAGTTTTTAGTTACAAGACAACCCTCTCTATCTGTGCATCTTTGCTGCAAACCATTAATGTGCTCTAGTTCAACCGACACTTTCTCCTCCATGAGTAATTTGTTGGTAAGGTTGTGGGTTCAAGATCTGCAGTTTACATGTGTAACTTTCCAATTAAGAAAATTAAAAAAAAAAAAAAAAATCTTTGCTGCATTTCTTACCATAACCTTTAGTGTAGTAGTTTTTTGTTTGTTTTCTAAAGATAATATGATTTTGCCCATACATATTTACTGATTTTAATACAAAGAAAAAAAAAAATAGTGCTACATTGCTAGCAACATTGACGCTACTATGAAGTCAACTTGCTGTTTCATTTTAGGACTTGGAAAACTGTAGGATAAATTGTCGGTCACTTGGAACCTTTAGCAGTGGAATAGCATTCATGTATCATATAATCGTACCGAATATTGTGGTTGTAGAACCAAGGTTATATGAAATAATTTATATCCTGGAGATTGTGATTGGATGAAATAATTTATATTCGAATACTCTAAAATGATGTGACTTATAACTTCATAATTCTAAAATATTCATTAATTTCATTCTTTAGGCATCTCATTTATTTAAGCTAATAAAAATTGCATTAACATTTTATTTATAACAAAAACACTTACAATTTATACTTTGACAGAGTATATATATATATATATATATATATATATATATATATTTGCCCAAAACAAAAAATAATTCATAAGAAAATCCAAAAACAAAATGTAAATCAAGGCAATTGGAGAAAAAGAAACTAACACAGAACCCTTTCTCTTTAAACTTACTACAAGATTCGTTGGAGTGAAAATAGAGAGTGAAAATAGAGAAATGAGAAGGAAGAGAAAAATGGCTCTGATACCATAAACTACCTAGGAGAGAGCACAATAGTAATATGGAAGCATAAACAATGATAAAATAGATGATAAAGAAGAAAATAACAAAATAGATATATTCAAAATAAGGTTAAAACGAAATATGGAATATGGAAACAGAAACTAACAAAATCTTACTTGGATAAAAAACTTCTGTCTTTGATTAAAATTGAAAACTTCTGTCTTTAATACAAGCTTTGTAAATAAAGATTGTCTGAAGAGTTACAAGATTACAAAGTAAAATCTGTCTGAGAAAAGTAACAAGATTACAAAGTAAAATCTGTCTGAGAAAAGTAACAAGATTACAAAATGAGAAGGGTTACAAGAGTCTGTCTGAGAGCGGGAGAGGGAAGGCTATCAAAGAGGGTTTCTTTCTTTCTTCTAAATGAAAGGCTTGCAATTGAAAAGGCTTAAAAAAACTAGGCTTGCTTCTATTTGTAGAGTCTGTCCTTTTTATAGATGAGGAGAACCATAGTTAATCTTGAAAAGTAACTTGAGTATGTAGAATTAACTCAAGTTAGATTGTCGGTGAAGGCTTATCCTTAGTAGTAGTCTGTCTGAGAGTCTGTTGTGTGAGAATCTGTCAGGTCTCTTTTACGCGTGCTGGTAAACAGTAGTGATAAATATCTATCTGTTTGTCTGTCTGCATTGTCTTGGATTATCTTTCTGTCTTGGACTATCTTGTCTATAGTCTGTTTGAGAATACGCGTGCTAATGAATAGTGATCTATCATCTGTCATCTGTAAATAGTGATCTGCTACTTTTGTCTATCTGCTTCTATTTGGTCTATCTTGGATCTGTTTGGTTTGTCCACATGTTAGTGTTCTTTCAAAATATCTATTTGATCTGGGCTTTCTAATAATCACTACTTGAAGGGATATTGTCTTAATTGAGACGCTTTCTTGCATTGTTGAAAATCTTGGCAAAATATGGTCTAAAGATTTATTAGCCTTAGGATGGCTATCTTGCTTGCCAGGTAATTGACCGTTAATTTTAAAATTAACGATGAAGTTAATTTAGTGCAAGTACACCTTTACTGAAGGCCTTCATGCATCAAAGGATTTAATTTAGGTAGAGGACATCTTTCAAAGCATTCTTTTTTGAGGGCTGTTTGGTCTTTGAAGGGAATACAAAATTGTAGAGAAGTTTCGTGAAAAGACTTTTAGTTGGCAAGGATCTTTTTGAAAACAAATTTCTAAATAGAATAGTTTCTTTTGAGAATAATATATATATATATATATATATAGAGAGAGAGAGAGAGAGAGAGAGAGAGAGAGAGAGAGAGAGATGGGTTCAAGTTACACCTGGTATAACTCTAAAGAGTTACACATTTTTTTAAACCGTTGGATTTAAGTAGATCCAACGATTAAAAAAAGACTATCATTATTACAAATATTCTTATTAGAATCTCATTAATTACCTAATTTATTATATTCTAAACCTATCTTTATACCCAAAAACGTTTGATACTCTCTCTCTCTACTTTTCTCTCTCTCTCTCTCTCTATCTCCTCCACCATTGTTCCACCTCTGTAGGTTGCCAACCAAAAAAAAAAAAGCCGACCCCAACAAAACTAAAGCAAAGTCGACCCCACCTCTACAGGTCCTTAACTTAGTTTAATTTGTGTTTCTTTAGATTGTAATTAACTATCAATTAATTGCTTATCCTTGGTACCTCATGTTTTAGTTTATTGGAATTTTGACTCGTACCCCAACAAAAGAAAAGCAAAGATGAAAGACAAAGAAACTTGGTACGTACCACTATCTGCTATCACTGGCACTTGTGGAGTTGGAAGTATGATCTTCCTCCATAGACATATAAATGATATACCACCACCATTTTTATAATTGAAATTACATACACAAATTAATCGTAATGTTGAATTGCTTACTTCAAAATTTCATCTAAAAATTAATTTCTTGATTTATTTCAATCCCATGATTTTAGCTAATAATCAATGGCAAAGCAAAAGTTGTTTCTTAGAAGAACTAGGCTAAATATATCCAAACATTTTAAAGGCAAAGAATACACGGAAAGCTTGTGACTACTCCATTCCAGTTTACGACCTTTCCACCAGTGGCTTTAATTCTCTCTAACTCATTTGGTTTGCCAAGCTATTAACACAAACAATGTACCAAGCATGATACAGAAAAGAAACGCAGAGAGAAAGAGAGAGAGAGAGAGCAGAAAAGAAACAAAAACAGAGCACACACAAACCTTCATTGTTAGTGTGTTTTTTTTAATTACTGCCCCTGTGGAGGTGGAGCAATGGTGGAGGAGAAAGAGAGAGAAACGTAGAGAGAGAGAAATGTAGAGAGGGAGAGTCAGACGTTTTTGGGTTTAGAGATAGGTTTAGAATGCGATAAATGAGGGTAATTAATGAGATCCTAATAAGAATATTTGTAATAATATGAGTTTTTTTTAATCGTCGGATTTACTTAAATCCGACGGTTTAAAAAAGGTGTAACTCTAAAGAGTTACACCAGATGTAACTTGAATCCATCTCATATATATATATATACATTTAAGAACTACTGCTACTGAGTAGAGAGTATAGCATCATCTGCTACGAGGCTTATAACACTTGCTGTTGCTGCCATAATTTCATCAATGCACTTATCTTGAAATATGGAAATTTCTTTTAACAACTGTATTTCTTTAGGAACAGGGGGTATAATAAACTTAAAGAATATTTCTGTCTCAAAAACATGAGTATGTATTCCATTATCTGTCGTATAAAATGGATAAAGTAAAGCCAAAAAAGGGTTTCCTAGAATAACTTTGGAGGACAACTTATCTGTTAAGAAAAAAGGTGTTCTAAAATTGATTCCATTATTATATATGCATGCCTTAGTTAGCTTATTACTTATTTTGAGTCTGTCACCATCAGCCTGAGTTAATCTGTCAGTTGTTGATGCATAATACTTAGAAGGTATTAATCCTTCTCGTATGCAATTCATATCAGCTCCTGAATCAACAAGGGAAATAACTGTTAATGAGAATTCTTTATGAACAACTAGAGTTATTTTAGAATACCATTTTTGGAATATCATTTTGTCAATTATATTTAAGAATTCATTTTTATAAGAACTTTCTCCAATATAATTATGTTTGTTAATAAAAGGGAGTCTATTGAAGATTCATTACAACACTTGATTCTATCTTTTATTTTAATTACTTGTGCAGCTATCTGATCAACCATATCTTTTGAGATAAAATTTTCTGATTTTAATTCTTTTTGCTCATTTTTTAGATCATTAATATCTGTATGTAGATCTACCACTGTTACGGGTTTAGTGGGTTTAAATCTATTATTAATTTCTGCAAAATTATAGGTTGACTTATAATTTTTTAGGTCTATCTCAAATCTATCAGTTTGGGTTAAAGATTCTTTTAATTTGGATAAATAATTTTTCTTAGACTGTAGGTCTGGAAGTTTGTCTATCAAATCCATTATTATGTCTTCTTGTCCTATTAAGACACATATTTTTAATTTTCTTTTGCAATAACAATTATCAGGATTATTACAGTCACATATTTTAGTCTTTTCGTTATGTGAAGAAATATTTGTAGATGATGATAAGGTGGTATCATAATTATCTATCTGGTGAATTTCATTATCTGTTTCATCACTTTCTATCAGTTCTATCATACTCATTATTTTGTCTTTTAATTTTCTTGATATATCAAGTTTATTTATCTTTCTTTGGAAATTGCAGTATTTACTAATATGTCTCTTTTTCCCACATTTGAAGCAAGTAACATCATTTTCTCTAAATTTATCACTTTTCTTTCTTTTGGACTCTTCTTTCTTTTCTTTAGTCCTACCTTTATGATATCTTTTACGATTATATTTGTATCCATCATCATTTCTTCTTTCTTTCCGTCTTTTCCTAGAAGGAGCAATTAAAGGGTCGAAACCATATTGCTCACAAAAAGTTCCTAGCTCTTTTTTAGCATATCTTTTTTCTTTTTCTATCTGATTTTTCAATCTTAAATCATTACACAACCATAGACCTGTTTTATTGATAGAAGATATTATATTACCATAAGTCAAGTTAGGATAGTCTATTGTACCATCATTATTGGCTATATCCTGTCTAACTTTCTGTGCAAAGAAGTAAGGTAAACCAGCAATAAATTTTTCTTTCCAGTAGGATTGTTGGCAATCATTTCTACTCAAAAATTTTGAAATAAAGACATCTTTATACCATCTAAAATTTGAAAGTTGTGGGCACCTTAAATTAATTAAAACATCTGAAGCTCTTTCTTTATATTGATTAGGATCTCTAACAAAATGTTTTGTTATGGTGAAAATTAAAGTATTAACAACATCTTGTGAAGGTTGTCTATCTGTCATTATAACACTTCCATCTGATTCTTTTTTAACGGTTGTCGATTTTTCATTTCTGTCTTCATCATCTAAATAATGATCCCACCAGCTTTTCAATTGGCCAGTGAAACTAGTGACAATTAAATGAGCTATCTGATGATCACGTTTTCCATGATTTTTATAAACATTAGTGAGCATAGTTATTTCATGTAAAGATTTATTTTTTCATATTCTGACATTCCATCAATATTCCATTCATAAATTAAATTTGGTGAATAAAATGAATTAACAAAAGTGTGCCTTTCTTCAAATTGTAAATCAGGGGGAGTGGGTTTAGGATACCAATTCTTTTTGGGATGTACTTCTTCAATTCTTCCTTTTTTTACGATCTTGTGCTGAAGATGCTAAAGTTAACTTACTAATTTGTAATTTATCAGTAAATTGTGATTCTAAATTATCTATTTCTGATAAGTCTGTTAAGTCTGTCAATTGATTATCTTCTGATTCTTCATCCTCTGAAGACTCAGTTCTTCCTAATGTATTCATTATCAGACCTTTGTTTTTTAGTGGCTCCATATCTTTTTGTGATTCTATTTTCATTAGGTCTAGCTTTTTATTTATTTCATCAAGTAGATTATCTGTTTTTTTTTTTCTGTCACAGGTCTCTTTAAAGGCGATCTAAGGTGAGGGGGGATTTCGTGGGGAATAAATAAAGGGGTTTTAGACTCATTTTCCTTTTTTATAGAAGTGGAAGGGGGTATAATTTTGTCTTCTATCTTCTGCAACTTTTGACCAAATGACTTTAGATATATATTGGTATAATTATTCTGTTGAATTATGCTATCTAAATGTTTATTGTCATCACTTAGACTAGGTCTTTTGATAGGAGTAGCCAAAACCTAGACTCCACTACTTTGGCTCAGTATAACTGACTCAAAGGGTGGATAAGTTTGGTACACTTCTTCATGATTTTTTGTCTTCGTCCATGACACTTATCTTTTTATTATGATAATCCAAAAAGTGAAAGAACCTAAAGTGTGTCTGTAATTCTGTCATCATTTCAAAATATTTTGTTCTCAAATTATTTCTTTCTTGTTCATTATATTCTTTAAAAAACTGGTTTTTTCTGTTCGTATTTTCAGGTTTTAAGTAATCATGTCTTAATAATTCTTTATCTAAAACAAATTCCTTAGATAAGATATTAATTTGTTTATCATAATTAGTAAATCCTAATATGTCTGTTTGGGTAGGAGAATCAGGTTGAGGTTGAGGTTAAGGTTGGGGTTCATAAAGGGCTTGATGAACATTAGGGGTTGGTTGTGTAGTTCTTGTTGGATAATAAGCAGGTTCAGTCTGAATAGGGGTTCTTTTAGTGTTTATAGGAGGAAGGTGTATGATTGGAGGAAGATTCTGGGGAGGTAAAGGCCTAGAATTTGAAAAGGGTGACTTGGAGGAAAAAGAACTTCTAGGTGTGAACATCATAGGGGTTTTTCTTCCTGAAGAGCTACTAGGTCTAATAAGGCTATCAGTATGTCTATCATTATTATTGAAAGAAATAATAACTGTGCCATTTGTCTTTTGGGCTATAAAATCTGGTTCTGTGTTTTCTATCTTTGGTGTGGGAGCAATGGCCTCTAGTTGCCAATGTTCAAGAAGGTTTATGTCTTTCCACTGTATCTGTCGAGGAACACGAAGTCTACTATTTGGAGTTGAGGCTTGAAGAAGGAGAGTATGTCCTTTAGGAGATGGATCAGCTATGGATTGTGGGTCAAGGGTTGTTTTCATGAGTTTATAGTAAATTCTATAGATAATGGCTAAAGGTTTTGGGCCTTCTTTCATATAATAACCGTTTGTCTTAACGTTCAAAGTTAAAGCATCCCTAATATTTCTATCTGTTAGACTTAAAGCAAAATTAGGATAACAATTAAAGTATAATGGTCCATTATGCAAACTTGTTTCCATCATTCCAAGAAGTGAGTCATTAAACCTTAAATGTCTATCATCGCTTAGACAAAGTAAAACACTTGTATTTAAAGCTTCTCTTGTTAATGGTTTTATAGCTACTTGAACCAAACCAATATGTAAGAAGGCATATTTTTCTTTATGTTGGTTAATTGAGTCTTTTGAAAATAACTGAATTGTTTCATATTCATTAAACAAAGAGTAAGTTTTTTCAACAGTTTTTATGGTGTAATCTGTCAAGAAGGATAATTTAGAAAATATAGTTTGTCTGTAGATTTTATCAGTTTTCTTTGTCAGTATATTCCATTTATTCCATTCTAACAATTTCCTGTCTATATCTCTTATGCTATATTCTTCAGTGTTAACTACTCTATCGTTGTCCATGTTCTCATTAGTGTGTGCCTGACCTAAGTGTGAACTAGCAACAAACAATGAGCGATTAAACATATGCATTTTACTTCAAAGTAATTAACAAGTACTGGTAGAACTATTACTAACCACTGGTTACCTTGCTATCGAGACCACCTCCCCGGGAAACTCCATTGCGGGACCAACCAACACATACGCCTATCCATCGGCTAACAAAAAACGACTGACCACTGCGAATCTATGGAGCAAGTAGTGGCTATGCGAGTGTTGAGGCTGACCAACAGTACCAAGGAGCAAGTAGTGGCTATGCAGTAATATGTTCCTAGTAACTTCTTAATTGCAAAGAAATAAAACTCATACATCTACCATCCATGGCTCTGATACCATAAACTACCCAGGCTACTGTCATTCACCCAAGTAATCATCCCAAACGCGAGACCCATGCTGGGGTATGTAAGGCTACTATCATTCACCCTAAAATCGCCCTTACAAAGGAACATGAGCGGTACCTACTAGAGCCACGAACGTAAAGTGCACGTTGTACGATGGAGAGCCCTCCTTTATCCTCGTATGAGAGGTGAGAGTTTCATACACTTTTGATCCGACTCTGTACCATAAACTACCCAGGCTACTATCATTCACCCAAGTAATCATCCCAAATGCGGGACCCATGCCAGGGTATGGCGTGTGTTGGGTGGTTCTGCAATGAAGTTTCCTGAGGAGGTGGTCCCGATAGTAAGGCAACTGGTGGTTAGTAATCGTTCCACCAGTAATTATTAAATTGCTTAGAAATAGAATAAATACTGTTATTGTTCATCATCTGTTTGCTTGTTCACACTTAGGTTAGGCATACACTAATCGGAAACATGGACTATGATGATATAGATTATGATGAAGGTTATAGCATGAGAGATATAGATAATAATTGGTTAAATGATGATATGGATTATGAAACAGATTCTGATTCTGACAGAGAAATGGATAATTATGATTATAACTATAATAGCACAAAAAATTGGAATACATTAATAAGAGATAAAATCAACAGATAGACTGATAGACACAATAGTAGTTTCTTAGATAGAATTAATAAAAAATTAGAATCTTTAGAAGCTATAGACAGACCCACTACTAAAGAAAGAAAATATGAAAGAAATAATAGAATGGACAATTTTTTGGATCTCTATGATAGAATAAAAGCTTTAAACTCACCTATAGAAAAAGAAAGAGAGTTTGAACCCCACCATAGATCATCTTTAACAAAAACCATGACAGATAACTGGTATAATAGGCAACAGAATAATTCAACAAGTCCCAACAGATCAACAAACCTAATAGATATAAAAGATAGCTTAATATGTAACGATAACAATAGCTTTCAAAATTCAAAAGCAACTGACAGACCTATAGCTATAACATATAAGGACACTAAGAACACTGAAAAAAACTTTAAGAAAGATGACTTAAAGAAAGAAGACTTAAAGACTGAAAAGAATGAAAGTCTTATAGAAATAATGAAAGAAGAAAAAGGCATAGAAAACAAAGAAGCAATAACATGAAAGATAGCCTAATTATAGAAAGAACAACACGTATGGAAAATGAAGAAATATTAAAGAACGGTATAGTAAAAGCAATGATAGAAAAGACAGAAATGGAACATGGCAATAATACTTTCAAGATAGCCAACTCAAAGGAGAAAGAAGGTTTGAAAAAACCAAAAGAAACTCTGATAGAAAAGAAAGAAAGTAGTTCTACAAATATAATGCATAAAGAAAGAGACATGGATATAGGAAAACACATGTCAAAAAAGGAAATAGAAAAGGACATGTTAAAACCAAAAGAAAATAGTACTCTTGTAGAATCTCTACGCAGTAAACTAGAAGTAGAAGAAAAGATAGAACAAGAAAGACATAATAGTAATAGTCTAGAAAGTTTAGAAATAGTCAACAAAGGAAGGAAAACTAATAATAATAATAATAAAGATAATAAGGATAGTTTGAAAGAGAAAATAGATGATAGATTAAAGGCAATTGAAAGAACTATGACATATACTCAAAATGATAGCTTGACAGAATTAGCTAAAAAGATAGAAGTCTTAAATTCACCTTTAGATAAAGACAGGAAAAGAAACATAGTAGTTTTAAATTCTACTGAGTTATCAGACAGTGAGAAAGATGACAGACACAATAAAATTTTATTTGTCATAAATGTAAAGAATATGGACATACTAAAAAGCAATGTAACAGACAAAATAAGATTTCTAAAAAAATAAGTAAATTAGAATTTGAAAAATACATAATAAATGAATTAATGGAAATATTTAATGTCACTCAAAGAGATATAGACTGAGTTAAGAAGGAAGAATTAAAATCAACCAACCCAATTAAAGTTAATAAAAGAAAAAGAAAACAAAAAGACATAATAATGAAATTAACAAATAATCTACCTAATCATTTAAAGGATAAGACAGATTATTTACTAAGGTTAAAAGATTCTATAAATATACCTATTGTTTGTATTAGATGTAGGCAATATGGACATCATGTTACGGAATGTAGAAAACAAGAAAAAGCCAAGAAAGAAAAGACAATGTAAAACCAGTAACTTTACAAGACTCAATGATAGAAGCAAAAATAATAAAGCAAGAGATTAAAGAAATTAAAGATAATTTGACAAATATAAATGAACAAAATATTGCAGAAATAATAAATCTAAAAGAAGTCTCTAAACCCATGATTGACCCCCCTTCATCAGATAAAGATGATAGTAATAAACAGAATTTCTTGAGTTTAATTGATAGAGTAATTTTTCAGAAATGGTATACAGAAATCACTTTAATAATTAACAAAGAATTCTCTTTGATAGAAATTGCTTTAATAGACTCAGGTGCAAACATAAACTGTATACAAGAAGGGATTAATACCTTCTAAGTATTATGAAAAATCATTTGAAAGATTAACACCTAATGTTTATATATGTAATGATAGAATACTCCTTAAGACAAACTTTGTTTTAATTAAAGACATTCCTTTTAAAATTATTTTAGGAACTCCTTTTATGACTTTACTTTACCCCTTTTTACTAACAGATGAAGGAATTAAAACTATTATGTTGGAAAAAGATATATTCTTTAGATTCACTTTACCACTTGTCTTGAAAGAAAATCATTCTTCCAAAAAGATCACTATTTTAAAAGATATCAATAAAATAGGAATCTATAGAATTGAAACAAGTTTGAAGACAGAAATTCCATTTGATGACCAATTGACAGTCAATGACATAAAGAAATGCAAAAAAGATATAGAGACAGTGACAGAGATTTGTTCTTATACCAACTTGTTGCACCTACATATAAAACAAGAAAGAACTATGCTTACAATTTCTTTTAGTCAATATGGATGGACTGACGGTCTGATAGACTTACCAAATAAATTTATAGTATCCTCAAATACTCATACAACAGATGTTTTAATAAAAGAAGTTTTGACAACTGCTCCTTTATTAATCATTAATTGTGGTAATTTTTTGAGTAAAGACAGATTTAATTCCTTGATAGGCAAAATTAATTATAACCCTCTGACAGATTTTCCTCAAACTATTATAGTGGTTGGTAAAAGATTTCATGAAGAAGCTTTACTTCACATATTCTTGCAGAACGAGATATATAGTAATATATACACGGATAGAATCATGATAGATTTTAAAAATCCTTTGAATTCCACTCACTCTGACAGACTCCATCATGGTTACTCTAATACCACTACTACTCAGCAAAAGCATAAAGGGGTACAGAGAAAAGTTTATTTTATTATATATACTTTAAATTTTAAAAATAACTTTTTTATAAAAAACTTTAAAGAAATTTCACAAAAAGACATTGGTGAAGGAATTTTAAAAATGAATTTAAAAGAAACTTTACATAAAAATGTTTGTTCTCAAAATAATATTTCAAGACATAATCATTTTCCCAAAACTCAATTGTAGACCACTATGAGTAAAAGAAACTCCCAGGCAGACATGAAAGGAAAGGGTAAGGCACCAGCGGTGCAGCCCAAACAATTTCGAAAGCCTTCAGTAAGGATTTTGGATGAGCATGAAGGCGTCTCGATAGAGACCAGGTCTCTTAAGGATTTGGAATTATATTTTGATAGAACCAATGCTTTCACTAAAGCATTTGGTTGTCAACTCCCTAGTAAGGAGGATGGAGATTCAAGCTCCATAAAGACAGAATCACAGTCTCCTAAAAGCTATCTTATGGGAAAAAGCTTTTCAAAGCTCCACCCTAGGATTCAGCAAAAAACGAGACTTGCCATCAGAACCTTACCCCCTAAAATCCAACAGAGTATACTAATCCATAAAGCTATAACAAGTTCTTATGACAGATAGATAGATCTCTTCAAAGTATTAGTCTCTACAGCATTCATCAGAACAGAAGACATGACATAAGATATATGGCTATCTCATAAAGCTACATGGTATGAAAGCTTTGGAGAAGCAGACAGAGTTTATGAAGGAACTGGTGACAGATACAATCCCTATCCAGGATTACTTATCAATACAGAGACAGAGGACCCAGTAATTTGTGATCCTTTATGGTTATCTGAAATGTTAGAAGCAGGATTCATTAGCAAATTAATTATTACTTCTAGAATTCAGATTAGTTTATTTCCCAAAGTTATCTAAGAGGTAGCTGCACAGATTGGATGATTTAATTACATGAAGATTACTATCTGGAGTACTCTTCCAGCTTGGGATAATAGTTATTATATGGAAGCTCGGCCAGCACATGTTTTGGTCCTTATACATGATTGGGGTTGTATCCCTGAATACAACTAGCATACTGGAGATACTTATTTATCACTTGATGATCCAGACGCCCTGGCTCAAGAATGGTCTAATTTTATGAGTAGCAAGATTTATGAAATACAGAAAGAATTAGATAGAGGTTTCCATTTATATGGCTACTCAGACAAGATAACTATATATGGTCCAAGACCTCCAGCAAGAAGGCTTGTTGGGAAAAGAAAGACTGTTAACGATCCTAGATTAATGACAATAAAGGATCGTGTTCCTATCTATCTTCCTATTTCATACTGCGTTCTATGTGGCATTTATGAAACTATGCATTAGCATGAGCAATATGAGGAGCAGTGTGAGGATGATCCGCTAGATTATGATAACTACGCGGATTCAGATTGACAGACAAATAAGATATGCCGAGCAAGACAGAATACTCTCCCAGATAGAAACGAACAAACGACAGTGACAGATCACTATTCACTAACAAGTAGACAAGTCCAAGATAGTACAGATAATAGATAGACAGATATTTATCACTACTGTTTACTAGCATGCGTAAAAAGAGACTTGACTGATTCTCAGACAGACTATTGTTTAGCAAGGATAAGCCTCTACCGACAGTTTAACTTGAGTTAATTCTGCAAACTTAGGTTACTTTTGAAGACTAACTATGGTTCATCTCATCTATAAAAGGGACAGACTTTGAAGCCAGATGCAAGCCTAGAATTTTGAAGCCTAATTTTCCAAGCCTTTCATTTAGAAGAAAGAAAGAAAGTCTTTGATAGCCTTTCCTCTCCCTTTCGCAGACAGACTCTTGCAGCCCTTCTCATTTTGTAATCTTGTAACTTTTCTCAGATAATTTGTAATCTTGTAACTCTTCAGACAGTCTTTATTTACAAAGCTTGTATTAAAGATAGAAGTTTTCAGTTTTAATCAAAGGCTGAAGTTTTTTATCCAAGTAAGATTTTGTTAGTTTCTGTTTCCATATTCCATATTCCGTTTTAACCTTATTTTGAATATATCTATTTTGCTATTTTCTTCTTTATCATCTATTTTATCATTGTTTATGCTTCCATATTACTGCTGTGCTCTCCTGGGTAGTTTATGCCATCCGTCTCTCTCTCTAAAATTTCCAGTTTAATATGGTTCATTTTGCCTAATTTCATGCCATTTTCTCTATTTTTACGAATATATAATCTCTCTCTCTCTCTCTCTCTCTCTCTCTCTCTCTCTCTCTCTCTCTCTTTTGGTTTAAATAAATTTTTTGGGTGCTAATTAGTTATATTGGATTTTTAGCCACCAAGTTGAGCTGTGCAATTCAAAAGCAGGGATTGATCTTTTGGATATCAGTAAGGTATGCTTTTGAATTTTGGCAAAAGTTGATTTTATTTTATTTTTTTTGTGTGTGTAAATATTTAATATATTGATTCAAGGTATAACATGGGTGATTTGTAATCAAATTAAATAGTGGGTGAAGAATATATATATATATATATATATTTTTTTTTTTTGAGTAATGGATCAAGATGAGGTTAAGGTAGTGAGTCAGTTTGGTCCGGGATAAGTTAGGATCTTATAAGTTTGGGTAATAGAGTAGTGTTTTACCTTTTTTTTTGGGTGAAATCAAAAGAATGGGATATTATGTGTGGCTGTGATGAAAATACATATGATATATTATAACACTTCCTCCCAATAAATTACAACTGAAAATTTAAAAGAGCAATAAAATCCAAGAAAGGATTTACAATGCATGAGGACTAATATTTAGGTTCATAATCTTGGTTTCAATTTTTCTTCATTAAAATTTGGAGTTCAAGTAAGGTTCATATACAGCCACCTCAAGCATGATAAGACTTAACATCACAATATTTGTATTCCTTCATTGTTATCTTCATTAGAATAAATATTCAAACTTGGAATTATATACAACAATTTGTAAGCAAGTAGTTAAGATTATAACAGAGCATTGGAGACATAAACTCAAGCTTGGATCTTTGAGTTTCTTGGCCTTTTGTTCATTGAAGATTAAGTTCTTGTCTCTACTAGAGTTTATTTATGCTCAGAAGATTTTTGCAATTTTCCTTTTCCTTTTCTTATGTGTGGGGCTCTTCTTGCTTATTAACCATTTAGAGAAGTCTTTATTTCCCCCATTTCTTTGTTCCTTCCCATAAAAAAAAAGTCATACACACTTGTAAATTTGCAAAATTTAGTAATTTTTAGTATCCATGTTGTAAAATATTTTTGTATACAAGTTGCAATTATATATTTCAGAAAATTGATTGATTAGATTAATTTATTTTTAAATCATGTTATTTCATCATAAATTCTTAACTATTGATGAGAATATATATTTTTATATATGCAAAATGTTTTGTATGGTACAATAAATTCATATAAAACTCAATTTGGTTGCTGAAGAACCCATTAGGTCTTACTAATATAGTTGTGTGCTTTAACATTTTGACTTGTAGATAGGTCAAGAGGGTACTGGATGGCTATTTGATTAATAGCATTTCGGTGCTAAGATTTAGGAGTGAGTTTTTTGGGCTTTTTTCGCTTTTCACTTGAGGGTATTGGTAGAGTATATGCTACCCATGATTTTTTTTGTCGTACCATATGCTTTAGCTAAATTAATTGGAGATATTTTTGTATTCTTTTATAGGAAGGCGAATGTCAAAACACATGTAGTTGTTGATGAACCAAATGAGAATATTTGTAAAGTTGTTGGGAATCAACTTTAGCAAGTGGATTTACTTGTGATGGGGTTTATAGTCTATTGTTGGAGACTAATGCATAAGTTTGTTATTTATATTGGCAATCTATTTGCACTTCAGAAAGTATTAGAATTGGAAGTTACTAGGTGTTTCTTCTATAATTTAAATCAAATTGGTGGCACCTAATAGGTTCTAAGCCTTGAACTTAGTTCATAGTGTTTATCCAAGTGCTGTTATTTATGAATTAGCTATATATATCTTGATCTTGCTGTTTATGCCCTTTTAAGATATGTTGGTCTCACTTAGAGTTAGCTTCTTCATAATGGGTTCATTTTTTTTTTTCTTTTGGACAGAAAGATAAGAAAATGTGGATTATTACTTTCTTTCTATCTGACATGTTTTAATTCCTTACATAGTCATGTTATATATATATTTCATCCTGACTTGAAATTTGATTGTGCTAAGAATATTTTGACACTCACCTATTGTAGGTTATGATGATACAGAAGAGTTGAATTTTGGGATGGTTGTTTGCGTTGTGATAAGGACATTGGTCAAAGGTTAAGTTTTTGGTGGTTTGAGAGAAGGGCTTGGGTTTTGTGTTTTCGATTGTAGCTTGCTTTCTTGCTTTTTTGGTTGGTCGTAGGTTTGAGACCTTCGTGGGATAGGCCTTGGTTGTGGGCAATGACTTTAGTTTTGGAAAATTTATTTTTAATTTTTTTGTTGTTTAATATTTTCACTTGTTTATTCATTATTAGTTCTAGATAAAAATTGTAAATTTAAGTGTAGAAGTGTAAGTTTGATTGATAACTAATGGTTCAATCATGTAATGTTGCACATACAAGAACTATATAAAATGTTCTGCATTTTGGTGAATCTTAGATGGCTTTAGGGAACCATAAAGGATTACAATATATAATTGTGTGATTTGCATATATTTAGCACTAAGTGATTTTGGTAGAATATAATCCTCTAATAGACCAAGCCTGTGCATTGCACGTGCTGCCAACACTAGTGATTTTAAGAATATATAAAAAAATTTGATAAATAAATGAATATAAAAAAAGTTGGTTAACCTTTTATTTTCACTACACTATTACTTGACATCATTAGACCAATCCTGGAGATCATAATAAATTGGGTTTTAGTGTCTGAACGGTACAATTGCAGTGTCCAGATCCCATCAAAACAAAACCACCATTCTCAACATCTCCCCTTTTCTCTCTCTGTTGGTGTGTGTTCGAAATGGAATCAGCATCAACATCAGCAGCAGCAGCAGCAGCACCATTAGAAGGAGGTGGAGGAGGTAATACGCTATCAGAAATATACCAGAATGCGAAGAAGCTACAATTGAGAACTCGAGACGCGCTGGAGCGACTGGAGCGTCTGGAGTACTCGAGCGGTGGCAATTTGGAGTCACAAACCCCAGAACTGTCCGCATCCATCAAAAGAGACCTTACCCAAATCCAATCCCTCTGCGTCGAGATGGACCGCCTCTGCCGCTCTCTCCCCTCCAAGTCCCACCGCGATCTCTGGAAACGGTACCCCATCAATTCTCCTGTTCTCTTCTCTCCTTCGCTTCGCTTTCATACTTAGGGTTTCAATTTATTAGCCATGCATATTGGTCGGGGAAACTAGCTTCAGATTTTCAAATTTCATGAATTATTATTTTCAATGTTGTTGTTGTTGTTAGATTAAATGATTAAATTCACCTCTTTTTGTAATAACTTAAGTTTTTGTGACAATCGGTAATTTATTATGGCATCAGAGCATGAGATCTCGACATAGGAGTGTTATATTAAATAATTAAATTTACTATTTCCTAACAGCTGCTATCTCTGTTGGTGGTTCAAATTAATTGTTATTATTACTATTGAGTATGACCAAATATCTCGTTTTTGAATGATAGTTGGCTTTCCTAGATTTTTTTATGAATTTTTATTGAGAACCAAGTAAGACCTTATGTTTGCAATGATGAACACAGAGGCAAAAGAAGTACAAAGGACTCAAAAGGAAAATCTAAGGGAAACATGAGATTCTAAAATAGAAGAACATTGTGTAAAACCCCAAACCCGGGATCAATCAAAGAGAGTACGAGCAAACAGAACTTTCAGTTGATCCAATGAGCTTTCCATGTCTTCAAAAGTACGGCTATTCTTGTCCTTCCAAACAAGCCACATCAAATAAGCTGGCACCATGTTCCAAATATCTGAACCAAACTTACCAAGCCAGTTTCTCCAGCTAAATAGCGCAGAAACAACATTCCCTGGCCTAACCCATTGAATCCCAAACATTTGAATATTTATTTTTATTAACGCGTGTGCACAACTCTGCTGATGGTTGTTTTTCTAATAAATATGATTACTTATCAAAAGTAATTTATTTTTTTTATTATCTTGCCATCTTTGCATTACCAGCATTGTATCTGAAATTTTTATGAATCTTTACAGTATATCATAACTGTTTGGTGCAGTTTGATGATATGATCTGCAGTTGTGTAGATTTGTACTGTATATTTCAACCAATGCAGTGTTGATGCAATTTGATGATCTTTTATCTTGACTGGATGCAATGCAATTCTTTCTGTATTATGCAGAAAAGTGGAACAAGTAACAGAAGAGGCTGAATCTTTGAAACAAAGTTTGGATAAGTATTTCTTAAGGAATCAGAAAAGAACGATGGAAGCCAAAGAGAGGGCAGAATTGCTTGGAAGAGCTGTATGTAATTATTTTTTTTGGTTGATGCAGCAATCCAGCAGAGAAAATTCTTTTTATTTGGAATCTAAATTCTTTTTACATTAGTATCTTATGGGAATATTTTATGTTATAGAATGGAGAGTCTCATATTTTGAGAATATTTGATGAGGAAGCGCAAGCCAGGCAGTCAGTTCGTAGTTCTGCTAGGATGTTGGAAGAAGCAAGTTTAACAGGAGAGGCCATCCTGTCTGCAATGTCAGGGTCAAGGGAACGTCTTAAGGTATTTGCAATTAAGCCCCTGCATATCTACGTGTTCACCATTCTGCAATCACAGATACATGTGTACATATAGTTTAAATGATAAAATAGGGGACTGCAACCAAATAAAAAAATGAAAGATGGGAGTCATGGGACTGTGATATTGCAATATAAGCAAAACATTGTCCTTATTGCATAATAACTTTTTCCCTTGAATTCCATTAAAAATTTATCATGATTTTCTGTAGTGACTAGTTTGACATGCTAGGTTATTAGCTAGGAATATGCTTCTGTGTTCACTTATCTATGGTCCAATGTTAATTGACCTGGTTGCAGCTTTATGATTTGGTAGTGCTAGTGGTTTTGAATTTTTTTTTTCTTGAGTTAATAGATTTAAATTCTTTATGTAAATTTCTCTTACATTCATCAATAGATTTGATGGCGTTTGTGTTGAACATATACCCCCCCCCCCCCCCCCCCCCCAAAAAAAAAAAATACCGCCAAATGGGAAGTGCAAAGAAAGCTTTATCTTAATCTAGTCTTGTTGAATTTTGGAAGTCAATTGTATTTTTATTGGTGACTTAGATTTTATTTTAGGTCTTATTAGTTAATTAGGCTATTACCGTTTCATTTAATTTCCTAGTATTGAAGTTATTTTTATAATTCAATAATTTGGATTTCCTAAGTTAACTAGAATTTGGGTCAAGTCATAGTCTATATAAGCATATTACTGTACTCCTAGGGAGACAGTTTACAGTTTGATTAATAAAACTGCTCTTGGAGCTTCAACCCAAAACCTAAGTCGGTCATTGAGCCCAAGCAACCTCCAAGAGCCTAGATTACAACCCAATATTTTTTATATTAAAACACATGCACACACCGATGACTAAGACTCAAATAATCACCCTCTAGCTGGCACAACCCAACTGCCACAAACTTGACCATCAATCCACACCCAAGTCGAAACCCTTTCAAACCAAACACCTTACAATTCATTCCACTAAACAGCAAAAGGACCAATCTCTAAAGACCTTAAATTGATGAACTTGGGCCTTCCTCGCATTGGCGTCCTGCTTTTCTAATTCTCAGTGTATCACAGTGGCTCCAAATGTTGTCCATGAACCCCCTCCACATATTGCTGATGCACTGGTAGTCATTATTTTTGGACATTGTGCAATTCTTACAAGTTTTTGCACTCAAGGCTATATACACCACTCAGGTATTAAGAACCTAACCCGACAAGTTGCAAGCTTGGACCCTAACCCAGAGCCCAATCTACTTGCTGGACCCAGGCCTGCAAGCAGTTGAACCGGTGAGCCATAGCTATTATCCTAGTCCTATGAGGGCACTAGTGAGCATTGAGCCGGGGCTGTGGGGTTTTTTCCAAAGTGCTTTTCATTGCAGGACTTGAACTTGGAACCTCCACCTCCCAAACTACATTGGACCAAAGAACGATGGCCGCTAGACCACCACCCTTTGTGGTGGTTACATCCTTTATTTTTATTTTTCTTCATCCTGCATCTCAAATTCCTCCCCCACATCCCTTCTTCTCTCTTCAAAATAGAAGCTTACAGAATTGGCATGCTCTATTATTGTGTGTATGTGGTATTTTTGGTCCCATTGAACTTTTCTTGGATAAAGCCTTTTTGATTGAGATTTTGAATATTAATTGGGTATTGTTAGATGTGCTGCATGAGAATTTGGAATTCTTTTATATATATATATATATATATATACATAGTTGAGTACAAGTTACACCTGGTGCAACTTTACAATAGTTACACATTTTATGGATCATTAATTATTGTTAAATCTTAGAGTCAAAAAACACTCATGGTAATGGCATTATTGCTCTCTAGAAATTAGCCAATTAAGCATTAACTCTTCTTAATAAATTAAAAAAAAAAAAACACACAGCATTAACGTTCACTCTTCTCCTCCTCATCATCTTGTTCCTCTCTCACATCCTTATTTTTTGATTTCTTTACGGTACTGTCTTGAGGTACTGGAAAATTTTAGAAATACATGGCCAAAGTCATTATTGTTTTAGAGAATGATTGTTGAGGCTGAGTATTTCTAAGGATTAAAAACACAAACAAAGTCAATTAAAAAAACACAGAAAACATTATGTTTCAGCCACGTCATCATCTCCCACCATGGTCTTTTGAAAGATCTCAAAAAATATGGGCTCTCTTCCATCAATATATGCAAAGCATCATGGTTTATGTCAAAATAGGCTAGTACTTTTGTGGCATTATTTGTCTTTGGATAATGAACACTCAACAGCAACATTCCAAGGACCACCATGGTTAATGTCCTCCATGATAATATGATATGGCCCCACAGTCTTCTCCAATGCTCAACACACCCCAAAATAACAATTCAATTGCTAACCTCTACAACAAAAGTCACAGAAAACCTAAGTTGCTAAATATACAGCCAACATCTATCTCGCTCCCTCATGATTTCTTTGCATGAGAACAAGAAGGTGATGTGAGATAGGAAGATAGGAAGAAGATGATGACAAGGAGAGGAGTGAAAGTTAACGTTGTGTTTTTTTTTTTTTTTTGTTTTTTTTTTTGTTTTCGTTTATTAAGAAGAGTTAATGCTTAATTGGCTAATTTCTAGAGAGCGATGATGACATTATTATGAGTGTTTTTTGACCCTTAGATCTAATAGTAATTAACAGTCCAAAAAAAGTGTATCTCTTGTGAAGTTACACATGGTGTAACTCTAAGCAATATTACACTACCCAATAACTTGTTATAGAATTCATATTTTGAGAATCCCACCATTGAATTACATATTCAATACGATCTTAATATTCATGACAATTTTCATGTTATGTGGATAACATTTACCATTCGATCTGTAAACTTTTCTTTTATTCATTATTTTAAACTAAAAAAACTTGAATTTAAACAATTAATTGACGTCATGACTATTAACTTTTGATCACTTTGAAATTTTGCAAGCATGGAGATTATACGAAGATAATATAATTTAACGATAGATTTGTCAAAATTTGCATCTAATTAACAAATATTAGAAAGTGTAACATTACTTAAAGTTATACTAGGTCTAATTTGAACTCAATCCATATATATATAAGGAATTTGGATATCTTAATTATTATGCATGATTCGGTTTTTAGTAGTATGGTCTTTAATCCTTTGGACTGAGGTAGAATACCTAAAAGAAAACAATGGTCTAAATTGTTAGGATAGCTCATGTCTTTCAATAAATAATGGTTTGTAATGCATTGACATGAGGTTGCTCCCGAGTCCTGATGCTATTGAGTACTGCTGATATGCTTTTTCCATGGTGCAGAATGCACAGCGGAAAGCACTGGATGTCCTTAATACAGTGGGGCTCTCAAATTCTGTATTGAGGCTGATTGAGAGGCGGCACCGTGTTGATAATTGGATCAAATATGCAGGCATGATTTTGACACTCGCCATTGTGTTCATCATTTGGAGGTGGACACGATGATCTACTCTTTTGGCTGGTATAGTTATGTGAGATGTGTTCCCTCTAGATGCCTTTTAATTTTTTGTTTTTACTTTCTTTCCCCTTCGGAGTGGAAGATATTAATTGTTTCCGTAATACAGTGTTATATTGGAAAGGTAATGAGGTTGTACAGGCCAATTTTGAGAACACGCTTATATAAAATGGATTTACAAATGCGCCAATGCTCTCTTCAGAGCCTCCACAGAATACACAAACCGTTATTCATTTTCAGACCGCTTTTGAGCAATTCAGTTTCCTGAGGTAATAATGCATAGTGGATTAATTGCATAAGAAGAGGGTAAGTTCAAAAAGAAGTTTGGAAACTCAAGGGGTTGGCTAAGTTGTTCTTAAGGCCTCGTAAGATTCCTAAGATCTTAAGTTCGAAACCTCTTGCTAGCATTTTGAGGCCACCTTTCATGGATTTCTCCATGTAATAACTTAGTGCATGTAAGACGGGGAGACTGTGTAAACCCGAGAGAATAGTTTGATACTCAAAAAGGTTTGAATACTCTCGTTTGTCCAAAAAAAAGGTTTGGAGCTATGGATCCTTGAACTCTATAAACTATAAAGCACTAATATAGTTTATTTCAAGCCATGGATCCTTGAACTCTCTAAAGCACTCTTCCTCTTCATTGCTGTCGCTTCAAATTTTGGATATTTGAAAGAATAAAATTTAGCTACAAAATTAGTTGTAGTTTAGGGTTATAACTTCCTTTAAAAAAAAAAAAAATTACTAACACTATTCAATTAAGGTTATAAGTTGTGAACTGTATGGGATTTTAGAAATTTGATTGTTCTATCAAGAAAGAAAGAAAGAAAAAAAAAATGCATTTCAACCTTAATGTGGGACTCACCTTAATTTGGCTTTTACTTGGGAGTTTAAATTCTATGATATTTCTATTCTTTTTTTAAGATGAAGTTATTGAGCACAACTTATTAGATATGAGTTGTTGGATGAAGACTCGGAAAGGTGGTGTATATTATTTGAACATAGTCCTTTGGCGAAGGGCACAGAAATGGGGATGACTTGTCTTGAGAGTCTATCTTTAATTTGATTCTTAGATGCTCCCTTTGTCCCACTTTTTTTGTCCTCTATTCTATTATGAGATGTCCCAAAATATTGTTCTGTTTTTAAAAATAAAAGTCATTAATTTGCTAATGTTCCTATTATACCCCTATTAATTTACTAATTCAATTTTTTGATAAATTTTTTGAAGAGTAGTTTTGGAAACTTATACATTTTTGAAAGGTAGACAAGACAATAAATGATGTTCCCTTAAAAAGTTTGACATTTCAAACAGGACAAAAAAAAGTGGGACAGAGGGAGGATAAGAAATCAAAATTAATGCTCTTTAAAGATCATTTACTCAAATCTCAAGTACGTTCCTTCTTCTTTCTTCAGGCCATTTTTTTTTAATCTTACTAACGAGTATTCTTAGGGTAATAGTTAATAAATTAATTACAAAAATTTTGATTCTATTTTTATGAGAAAAGTAAAAATTTGTCAAAAAAATTAATTAATTAATTTTATTTACACAAAAAATTTATGCTAAACTAATGTCCTTAGAGCATTCATTGACATTTCCTTACTTTATATTTAGACAATGCTTTGCCTCCACCTCCACCTCCACCTCCACCTTTTCTTTTGTTTTGCATGACCAACTTGTTAATCTCCTAAAATTAAGAATCCTATATTTAGACAATGCAATCCATGATATATGACTATCTTTGCTGGTGATATATCTCCATCTTTCATTTTTAAAGGGTACAGTTATTAATAATACAGAGACTTCTATTTGAGACAGAACAACATTGATAATTAATAAGATCTCCGTTCATAAAAACTTAAAAGGATTCACACTTCTTTGGTCCTGTAGCGTCTGTTTGGGGTTACTGTAATTTCTGATAGCTTTTTTTGAGAAAGGTAATTTCTAATAACTTATTCATTAAATACAATACAAAATTTATAATTTTTTTTATGTCTATCATATTAATTGTCAAATATATAACAAAAAGTTAGAAGCTAATTTATTTAAAAAAAAATCATTTTGTTATTTTTTTTAACTTAAGATAAAAAAAAAAAAAAAATCAACCAGACTCTTTAATAATGGTGCATCTTTTTGTAAGAAATTAAATTTGATGATGCGAAATGAAAATCAGTAGACTGGATGCTTCGGATTAGAGAGGACTACCAGTTGTCTTGATGGCCTGAAAAAGAAAGAACAGTAATCAAAGGTGACCGGGGTTGCCGGCCAATAACCCTCCGATGACAAATTCAGTTTTCTCTCTATTATTTTTGAGTTCCAACTTTTTAGGAATCATAAAAACGTACATTTTCTTGGTCTGAATCAGTGTTTATATAGTGTCCTAAGAGCAGTTACTGGGTTTGTAACCTCCCCCTGATTTGAGGAGATGTGTGTGTTCGAATATAACTTCCTCAATTGTTTAGGAGTTACATTCTTTATGCGTAGCGGTCACTGGGAGTTACATGTATGATACGGAGTTGTTTTACACTCATAAATTTTCCCAAGTGTCAATGTCTCGTCTAGAATTCCTCGTCCTGAGACCTTTAAGTCATGCTTGCCTCGTCCTGAGGTCCTTCAGTCATGTGTACCTTGTCCACAAGAGAGATTCTTCCTTTCCTAGGACGAGACTTTCATGAACGCGGGTGGTTCCCTTGGACGACATCCCCTAGTGTTGACCTTTAGCTGTGCAACACCTCGTCCCTGCACCTTGCTCGTCCTGGACGATCTCCATGGACGAAATTGGAGTTAATTTTATCATACCCCATCAGTTGCTCCCTTGTCCATGGGTCGTCTAGGGATCACATCCACTGATGTCATCATTTAGACATGTGTCATTATGTCAGCTGCTGTAGGTACCACATGTCATGATTTAATTGGTGACCAGTCATGTCAGCTCATTTTTCAAGGGACGTGCCATTTGTCACATTTTGGCTGGTCGCGTCGCTTCGTGTACTGGGGTCAATGCCTATAAATAGTAGAATTCCTCCACTACCCTCCTCATTTTCTCAAATTTTCTTCCTTGACATCTCTCATCTTAGTGCCTCGTCTAGAAGTTTCTTGCGTCCATAGTCTTCCCTCGTCTAGATCGAGGTATTTTCTCCAATCTTCGTCCTCAGGTTTTAAGTTTCCTTCAAGAATGTCTGAGGTAGTCCTTTCCTCGTCTAGTGATAGTATTGTCAAAGCCATAGACGAGTACCAAGACCTAAGTAGTTTTAGTGGTTCTAGTGATAGTAGTGCTAGTAGTAGCAATAGCAGTAGTGATGGAAATACCACAAACGAGTATATGTCTGGCGTCCCTGGGATTCCTTTAAAGTTATTTTAGGAAGAGCTTAGGATAAGGGCTAAGTCTGGATCTAGGGCTGGCTCAAGTGCTCCTTCGTCTTCTGCTCAAGACGAGGAGGAGGTAGTCTATACTTGTGCCATTGGGGTTAGTTCTAAGACAGACGAGAGGAAGCTAGGTCTTCTTAAGACTTAGTTCCAAATCCCTGAAAGTTTAAATCCTAGGATACCTGTTCGTGACGAGTGGTGTTGTCAACCCCGTTTTGGTGTTGGCATTTACAAGGCTTACCTCCTAGGGGGTTTGAGGTTGCCCCTCAATGCCTTCGCCAAGGAGTTGCTTTCCAGATTAGGTTTAGGTATATGCTAGTTCAACCCCAATGCATGGAGGCTAATAGTAGCCATGCTAGTTTTGTGGAGGGAGGTGTTTGAAGGGAACCGTCCTCTTACCGTGGACGAGTTCCTCTTTTGCTATATGCCCTCCGAAATTAACCAATTCCTTGGTTTCTATCAATTTACAGCCAGAGGAAAAGATTATAAGTTAATAAAGTCCTTGGTCACCTCAATAGAAACTGGAAGAAGGAGTTTTTCTTCGTCTTTGGTTTCTGGGCTGGACGCCTTATTGAGGTTGACAAGGATCCATTTCCTCCCTACACAGGAGAGATAGGGAACCTTCGTCCTGAAGGTATGTGTTTATCATTACATTTGCTACACTTGTCTTTGATTATGGTCATCTAATGTACTTTTTGTTTTGTTTTGGAATAGGTGTTAGATGACCCCACTTGAATAGGTTCCATTTGGAACGAGTTCAAAAGACCCATCTTTACACTGATAGGACTTTTCATTTTTTTGGTTAGTCTACGGCGTCTTGCCACCTGGGGGTTAGGTCCTAAGCCATCGGACGAGGCTATTGCCCACGAGGTTACTGTTTGAAGACGTAAGTTTTCCCTTTTATTTTTTATTTTTTATTTTTAACTTATGTCCTTGCTTGCAGGGATGGCGAGAATGAAATAGAATAAGGGTAAGGAAGTGGCAGACGACGAAACTAGGCAAGGGGTGAAATCCCATCCTCGTCCGTCCTCTGGTGACAAAAGAAAGAGCCTTTCTTTAGGCGTGGACTTGGGAAATCTCCCAAGTAGGCGTAAGGATAAAAAGGCTAGGCATAGGTCGTCCAATCCTCAGGACGTCCAAGCTAAGGATGACCAACCTAGTTCTTTTCTCGTCCCTCCCAGCCATCCTGTTCAAATCCTGGATGTTGATCCAGAACCTAAGGATCCTCCGTCTTCGAAAATCCCGTCTAGAGTTGATGTCCCAGCCTTGTCTCAACCTTCTTACCAGGTGCCTCACAATCTTCTTAAAAATGAGGACTTGGCTTGGGAGAAGTTTGAGAAGGTTGTGACAAATGAAGACGTGACGACATGCTATAACATGTTGTTGAAGGATTTTGAGCACTCTGGTGTTCATGATCTTTTTAAGGTATGTAATTTTTATATATGTTTGTCTCGTCTTGATATTAGCTCACGCACGCATTATAATAAAACTTCAATCTATGTAGGCAATGTCTAAGTTTATCACCACGTCTAGGCAAGCAACTGAACTAGATAAGACGAGGATACTGTTGGAGAAGACAGTCAAAAAAGGAAAGGATGAGTCCAAAAGGTGGGCGGAGGTGGTAGCCAAGGCCAAGGACGATGTAGAAAAGCTGTAAAACCGCGTCGCTGAGTTGGAGATTGAAGTCCAAGAGAAGGATGCTCGTCTTGCTTCCCTTCAAAAGAAGAATGACGAGCTAAATGCCCTTCTTGAAAAAGCTAAAGGAGACGCCGTCACAGAGTTTAAGGCATCCAAAGAGTTTACTAATTCAATGGACGCCAACTATGCAGCTAGCTTTGAGGACTTTAGGATGAACGCCATGGATAAATTCCCTGAGGTGGACTTCAGTACTATCAAATTGAACCTTGGTGGGGCTTCTACAAGCTCCCTCGTCCATACTAGCTTAGAAGATATTAACGTGGAGGACGATGCTACTATCTTGCCCCCTCAGGACGAACCCAATGCCAACACCCCACTTGTTTAAGATGAATTTGTCATTTGTTAGAATGTTATTTGCTTTTCCTTCTTTTTTTTTTTTATTAAAATGTATTTGAGTACAATTATCTCGTCTAGAGTGTTATGGACGAGTTTATTAACAATTGCCTTGAGGCTTAATTTGTAAGGGTTTTTGGACGGTGGTCGTCTACCCTTTTCAAAATTTCAACGAATGTCTATTTTTATTCATTTTGTTGTTATATGGACGTGCTTGCCTTCCTTGTCATTGCTTGTTAGTGAAATTTGCATACTTTTTTTTTCAAGTATCAAAGGGTCGTCCTTACATTTTTCTTATGGAAGATGTTATTAGTTTGTCCATTCTTCACTTCATTTTTGTGGACGACCTATTTATACGGACTTTTCCACAGCATTGATAAGTCTTGTTGGACATTTGCCTCATCCATAGGCTTGGCTTTTGCCTTTTGTCCAAGAGATTTCCATGAGATTGTGTTTGACTCGTCCTAGAACACCTGGATGTCTTGGTCAGATGCTCGTCCATAGAATTGTGTTTCATTATATAATTTTTTGTGCTTTAGTTTATTTTACACTTTATCCTCGTCTTGAGGAAAGCTTGTGAACGTTACATTCCTGCGTCCAAGGATTTTTCATTCGTCTTAGGGTTTTGCCCCCCTTGTGGGTATTATCATGGGAGTCAGATTTTATGCATAAAATATATTGAAAATCCAAACCATATTATTATATAAGCATTGTTCACAAATATGGCACCTGCTTAGAAGCTAGTATCTTATGAAAGTACTTAGGAAAATACTTAAAATACATAACCTCGTCTTTCACAAACTTGTCCGTAGACGGTGCAAGAGTTTAAGTACTAGTGCACCTTTATTCTTAGTACACACCATAATAGTAGTAAGAACACACAATAGTAGACATTAATAAACGTGAAGAACATAGTAGTAGTGTCGTCCATAGCCGTAACCTCGTCCTTGATTAACTTCGTCCAAGCCCATTACTAATAGTACCTTCTTAGGTGCTCCACATTGCAAAATTGCTCCAACTTTCGTCCGTCCAGAGCTTCCAAGTAATACAACCCCTGCCTCTTGCAGTTGACTACCATATATGGTCATTCCCAATTGGGTTCCAATTTTCCATGAGTTGGGTTCCTAGTTGCCAAGGATACTCTTTTGAGAACAAGATCCTCTACGCTGAAGCACCTGGGCTTCACCATAGCATCATGCTGCCTGGCCATAAGATTCTTGTATCTTGCTGTCCTTTGCTCCACATCCATCCTTACCTCATCAATGAGATCGAGGTCAAGACAAAGTAGTTCTTCATTTTCTTTCTCTTGATACTTCATCACTCGATGGTTAGCCATATGAACTTTTGCAGGTATGATCGCTTCACTTCCATAGGCTAATTTAAAGGGGGTTTCTCCTGTCGGGGTTCTCACAGTTGTCCTGTAGGCCCAAAGAACACCTGGTAACTCGTCTGGCCATATCCCCTTTGCCCCCTTGAGCCGGGTCTTGATGATTTTCAGCAAGGATTGGTTTGCTACCTCTGCTTGTTCGTTTCCCTGTGGATGGGAGGGTGAGGAGTAGTGATTTTTGATTCCAAAATGTTCACAAAAGTCCTTGAATGGTGTGTTGTCAAACTATCGTCCGTTATCAGATATTAGCACCCTAGGTACCCCGAACCTACACATAATGTTCTTCCAAACAAAATTCTTAACATTTTGCTGAGTAATTTTTGCAAGAGGTTCGGCCTCCACCTACTTCGTAAAGTAGTCAATCCCTACCACCAAAAATTTCATTTGTCTGGTTCCCGGGGGAAAAGGACCTAGGATATCCAGTCTCTATTGTGCAAGGGGCCACGGGGCTAACATTGGGGTCTGGTACTCGGACAGCTGCCTAGGGATGTTGCTATAGCGCTAACACTGGTCGCACACCTTGACATAAGCCTTAGCATTTGCTTGAATCGTAGGCCAGTAGTAGCTTGCACAAACGATCTTGTGGACTAGCAATCTTGTCCCTGAGTGATTCCCACGTGCCCCTTCATGAACCTCCCTCAAAACATAATTAGATTTGTCCGGAGCTAGACACCTTAGGTAGGGCTGAGAAAAGCCTCACTTGTATAGAACTTCATTTATAAGGACATACTTGGCAGCCCTGACCCTCATTTTTCTGGCTTCATTCTTGTCTTCCGAAAGCCTTCCATCCTTAAGATAAATTATTATTGGACTCATCCAATTTTCTTCTCTTCCAATTTGCTGTATTTCTGGGAGGTCTATGCTTGGCATGTATTGGACCTTGCCATACTCGTCCATAACTCCTCCTGCCGAAGTTGCCCTTGCTAACGCATCTGCTTCCATATTCTCCTCCCTTGGGAGTTGAACAAAACTCACTTCTGAAAATTTTTGTACAAGCCTCCTCACTTTGCTAAGGTATCTCTTCATCCGATCTTCCTTGGCCTCGCACATTCCTTTGACTTGATTGATGACTAGTTAAGAATCTCCTCTGACTATTAATGACTCCGCTCCTAGGGACTTGGCCAATTCCAGCCCTTTGACTAGGTTTTATATTCAGCCTCGTTGTTGGTAGTTTGGTACTGTAGACGCACTGCGTACTCCAACTTATCCCCCTCTAGGGACTCAAGTATGACACCAATCCCTCCTGCATATATTGTGGATGATCTGTCCACATTGATAACCCACATTCTTGTTCCTTTGTCTTTGTTCAGCTCGTCTTGGTTCGGTGTGAACTCCGCAATGAAATCCGCCAGCGCCTGTGCCTTTACTGCATTCCTTGGCTAGTACCTGACATCAAACTTGCTGAGCTCCACTGCCCATTAGACTAGCCATCCTGCGGCTTTTAATTTGTTCATTGCTTTCTTTAGGGGATGATCCGTTAGGACAATGATAACATGAGCTTGAAAATAGTGTCTCAGCTTTCTGGAAGCCGTGACCAAGGCAAATGCCAACTTTTCAATCATAGGGTACCGTCATTTCGCTCCTCTAAGTGCCCGACTCGTGTAATATACTAGTTTCTGGATCTGTCTTTCCTCTCTGACCAACGCTAAGCTTACAGCGTGTGGGGACACCGCCAAATATAAATACAGTTCTTCACCAGGTACAGATGGACTCAATAACGGTGTTGTTGTGAGGTAAGTCTTCAAATCTTGAAAGGCCCCCTGACACTCGTCCGTCTATTCAAATGTCTTCCTGAGAACTCTAAAGAATGGCAAACCCTTTTCAGTAGCTTTCGAAACAAACCTGTCGAGGGCAGCAACTCGTTCGATAAGAGACTGGACTTCTTTGATGTTCTTCGGAGGTTCCATGTTGAGTATCGCCTGGATTTTGTCTGGATTTGCCTTAATTCCTCTATGCGAAACCATAAACCCCAAAAAATTCCCCGATGAAACTCCAAAAGCACACTTGCTCGGATTTAGTTTCATGTTGTATCGCCGGAGTGTATCAAAGGTCTCTTGAATGTCGTCCAGATGCTTCCCCTCATCCAAACTCTTTACCAGCATATCAGCGACGTAGACCTCTACATTTCGTCCAATCTGAGGACGGAACATATGGTTCACCAGCCTTTGGTAAGTCTCCCCCGCGTTCTTTAAACCAAAAGGTATTACCTTGTAGTAAAACAATCCTTAGCTGGTGATGAATGAAGTCTTTTCTTGGTCTGCCTCATCCATCTTTATTTGGTTGTAGCCTGAGAAGGCATCCATGAAGCTCAGCAGCCTGTGACCTGCCGTTGAGTCCACCAACTGGTCAATGTGTGGCAGCGGATAACTGTCCTTTGGGCAAGTCTTGTTTAAGTCAGTAAAGTCCACACACATTCGCCACTTGCCATTGGCCTTCTTTACCATGATTACATTCGCCAACCAATCCGGATAGTAAACTTCCCTGATGAATTTCGCAGTGATCAACTTCTAGACTTCATCTTTGATGGCGTTGTCTCGTTCAGAAGCGAATACCCTCTTCTTCTGATGCACTGGTTTGGAGAAAGGACATACATTTAAACGATGAGTGATGACACTTGGATCAATATCCGGCATGTCTTCATGACTCCATGCAAAGACATCAATGCTTTTCTTCAAAAACTGGACCAGTGCGTGCTTCGCCTCTTCTTCCATGCTCGCCCCTATTCTAATGAACTTCTCAGATCTACTACCATCTAAGGGGACATCTTCTAACATCTCAACGGGTTCTGCTGTGATTCTTCCCTCGTCTATGCTCATTGTCTGTACATGTTCATCCATCGCCAACATAGCCAAGTAGCATTCTCTAGCAGGTAACTAACCTCTTTGTACTTGACCCACGCTATGCTTGGTTAGGAATTTGACGGACAAATGGTAGGTAGAGGATACCGCCTTCGAGCTATTCAAAGTAAGCCTTCCGATAATAGCATTATATGATGATGAACAATCAATTACAAGGAAGTTTACCTCTTTGGTTATCTGTTGTGGGTATGCTCCAATCATCACTGGCAGTATGATGGTGTCCACTGGTTGTACTTTCATCCCTCCAAACCCTACCAAGGGCGAATTCACTGGACGAAGCTGATCTCGTCTTAGCCTCATTTGTTGGAAAGTGGGATAATACAGAATGCTTGCCGAGCTGCCACTGTCTATCAACACCCTTCTGGTCGTATAGTCTGCGATGAGTAGGGTAATGACAATCGCGTCATCGTGGGGGTGATGAATTCTTCCAGCATCCTCGTTTGTGAATGTGATGGCTTGCTCGTCAGCTTCCCTCGTCCTGGGAGATCGTCTTGACAGCTGGACATTTTAAACCACCTGCAGGTATGCCTTCCTCGATTTGGATGATTGAGCTGCTGAGGTTCCTCTTATAATAACTCTTATTTCTCCTAGCGGGGGTCGTGATGACTCTTCCACCTTGGCCTTTAACTTCTCGTCCTTGTGGTCTCGTCCAAGGAAATTCCTCAACTTTCCTTGCCTGATGAGGTTCTCTATCTGCTGGTTCAAATCGAAACACTCGTCCGTGTCGTGCCCATGGTCCCTGTGAAAGTAGCAATACTTGTTCCTATTACGCTTGTTAGGATCTCCCTTCATTTTCTCCGGCCACTTCAAGGACAGATCATCCTTGATTTGCATAAGGACCTGTTCTAGTAGAGTATTCAAAGGAGTGTATTGCTGACTTCTTGTTGAGGAACTTGCCTTCTTACCGTCTCTAGCCCTTTTCTCATCTGCCTGAGCCTTTTTGGGACAAGGACCTTGATCAGGATGACGCGAGTGACTTTCTGAACGTTCTGCTCTTTTCCTCTTCTTGGCTATAATCGTGTCCTTAGCATTTATAAAGTTCTGGGCTGAATGGACAAGTTCAGCCATGGTCTGAGGCTCTTGCTCGTAGAGCTTATGAATGAACAAGTCAAAATTGACCCCATTATGAAAGGCGGCCAATAGCAACTTGTCGTCCATTTCGTCCACCGTCAAGGCCTCTCTGTTGAAACGAGTGATGAAGGATCGTAAACTCTCATTCTCTCCTTGGTCAATAGTTAATAGGCTGGATGAGGAACGCTTGTGGCGTTGTCCTCCGATGAAGTTATTGACAAACATATTACTCAACTCCTCGAATGATCCGACAGAGTTTGGGGGTATTTTGCTGAACCACACCCTTGCTGGTCCCTTAAGTGTGGTGGAGAACGCTCTGCACATAATCTCGTCCGGAACTCCTTGAAGGTGCATGGTGGTCTTAAAAGTAGCAATGTGATCACATGGGTCACGATTTCCATCGTAGGAATCTAGGGAAGGAATTTTAAACTTAGGGCGTAAGGGATGACCATTGATGGAAGTCGTGAAAGGGGAGTCCGTTCAGTGGACCAAGTCTCATATTCTCCTTCGTTTCATCCATGGCTTTTCTCATTTGGTCCATTTCCCTCTCCAAATGTGGCACCCTTCTTGAAGTTGTACCCTTTGACTGACCCTCGAACTCAACGTTTTCTCCTCTACCCTCTTGACTTTAGGGTCGCCCTTCTGCATGCCCTTCATAGCGTTGTCTCCTTAAATTGATCTCCCCGTTCAATTCTTGATTTTGGCAGGTCAGTTCCGCCATAGCGGCAGCCATGGACTGTATATGTTGAATGAAAGGCGATTGCACAACAGGCGCTGATTGACGGTCGCGGTAGGGATTACTAGAAGCATCCTACTCTCTTGGTGGCCTGGGCAGGTAGCTCTTGATCTTGTCCGAACCATTCAGCCTTTTGTTTGGGAAAGGCGAATCGCTGCAAACCTACGATTGAGCGAAACGAACACAACTTTTTTTACTGTTTATTCCCACAAACGGCGCCAACTGATGATGCGAAACGAAAATCAGTAGACTGAATGCTTCGGATTAGAGAGGACTACCAGTTGTCTTAATGGCCTGAAAAAGAAAGAACAGTTATCAAAGGTGACCAGGGTTGCCGGCCAATAACCCTCCGATGACAAAGTCAATTTTCTCTCTATTATTTTTGAGTTCCAACTTTTTAGGAATCATAAAAACGTCCCTTTTCTTGGTCTGAATCAGTGTTTATATAGTGTCCTAAGAGCAGTTACTGGGTTTGTAAACTCCCCCTGATTTGAGGAGATGTGTGTGTTCGAATATAACTTCCTCAACTGTTTAGGAGTCACATTCTTTATGCGTAGTGGTTACTGGGAGTTACACGTATGATACGGAGTTGTTTTACACTCATAAATTTTTCCAAGTGTCAATGTCTCGTCTAGAATTCCTTGTCCTAAAACCCTCAAGTCATGCTTGCCTTGTCCTGGGGTCCTCTAGTCATGTGTACCTCGTCCACAAGAGAGATTCTTCCTTTCCCAAGACGAGACTCTCGTGAACGCGGGTGGTTCCCTTGGACGACATCCCCTGGTGTTGACCTTTAGCTGTGCAACACCTCGTCCCTGCACCTTGCTCGTCCTGGACGATCTCCATGGACGAAATTGGAGTTTATTTTATCACACCCCATCAAAATTTATTTTCCCATTTTTGATATGATAATGACTTCAATTTTCTTTTTTGTTTTCCAAAAAAATCTCTCAATCATAGAATTCTATATTAATTCTTACCAATTAAGCAGGTATGAAATTTGTTTTGAAAATGATTGTGTCTGTAGCATTATTCATTTCATATGTTATTTCTTGACATAAGAGAATGACCTAAGGAAAGAGGGAACACTGCAGATCATTGATTTAAGAAAAAAAAAAAATTTATACATGGATTTGTGGTCGTATACAAATGGGCTAATTAACTTGAGTATTTTAGCTATATTTTTAACGTTGAAATTACAATGAGTGTACAAAACAATGCTCTGATACTTTTTTGAAAAAAGTTTTTACATGAAATATGATTTTATGGCAAGTGTATGTGAGAGGTTGTGTGAAAGTTCGATGAAATTGTTTGTCATCGATAGATATAATAGAATTTCAATCTATAATGTTTGTTCTATGATAATTACTCTTTATCTTTAAGCTAAAACACCAATCAATTTTTAGTGTAAACAAGATTTAAATCTCAGATTTTTTATTTAACAATAAGAGACTTTACTAATTAAACTAACTGAAACCTACAATTTTAGTAAAAATTTTAGCGATTATAACATTCTTGTTTCAACTATAATAGAGAAAAAGAGGTTTATATATAAATATATATATATATATATATATCATTTTTCTAATAGATTTTGTAGGATTTGAAATCTTTGGATGGCATGTTATGATAATTGTTTTTTAACCATAATATCAATTGGTTTCTTTTTAGTGCAAGCAAGATTTAATCACGGTTTTTTATTCGACAAGAAAAGATTTTATCGTTTAAACTAATTGATAAGGTACCACTAAATTTTTTTTTTCTTCTGTTCTTTTTTTTTTTTTTTTTTTTTTTTTTTTTTTTTTTGGTTGAGAAAACAAGGTACCACTAATCAAAATACCCAAATCTTGATACCTAGAGCACTCATACAAGTTCTTATTGTTATGTATATAGATTTTTGGCTATTGGACTCTGTGTAAAATAGTTTTACAATTTTACTTCTTACTCTTTTCTTTATTTCATTTCTTTCAAAGTCCTTTTCTTCTCATAAGCACTTACAAATTCTTTTTTCACAAGGCCAAGACTTGAAGGCTTCCATTTATTGAACATTGGACAATGTAAACTTGAGAATTAATGTGTTATTTAACATTTATTTTTGAGTTTTTTGTTCATTTATTTGTATAGAAAAAAAATATATGATCAAGTTTTTTTTTTTTATTTTAAATTTTAATATTTTTTGGGTAGGAAAAAAAAAAAAAAGATATGAGTCATACCAAGTTGACCCCACCCTCAAAAAACCAAGCAAGGGTCATAGGTTTTGCAATTTATTTAGGACGATTCGTTTTAATCCCAACCTGATCTAGCTTGAACCCCATTGTGTCACACCTGCATCTAAAACTTGTTTAATAGGTCCAACTATTAGAAGCCTTTCACCAACTATTAGAAGCCTTTCACTTACCAATCCACCTATAGGCTATAGATACTCAATCTACACTCATTTTCATAATATGCTTACGTGTCAACTTATAATTAGATTATAACACTTATACAATTACACATGAGACCACCACGAGATATAGAGAAAAAGTAGATTCAAATGCACCAATCACAAGTGAATACTGTAAAATTATCTTCAATAGGAGACTTAATGTGGCCCATATACATTTTATTTTTAGTATTTAATTATTATTTATCTAGATTTATTATTTATTTAATGATAAGAGTGATAGATAAAGATCCATCCTATTAGGAGTCTTTTGTGAACAAACACTTATATTTGGTGAATAGACATACTCTTTAGTGGGAACAGTAGAAATAAAATACTAACATTAAATTGAAAGAATCCCCAGTTAAAAAGCCCATGTTCTCCATCAAAAATCATTTCTAAGGAGAAAGTCATAGACTAGAAGAATCTCTTCTATTTCCTTGCTTTACATATCATTTGAATAACAATGGCTGGAAGTATGTTTCATTTTCTTCTACTGATTTAGATTTTTTTTTTTTTTTACATGTGATTTTAGAGCCTCCTTCATGCTATCTTGTTTGGTGATTTTCATTTGAGAAATTATTTGACATGATTCAAGGATATTTTATTTAATTTACTGTTGTGATTAATTTTGTTCAATGATTGTTTTGCAAATCCATGTTTTGTTCGTAAATATTGTGGGTTGCTTTAACTGTGCATATTTAGGTTTTTACGGTCGTGATAGTTTTACTGGTTTTGATTTGTTTGCCCATTTGGTTATTCTTTCGGTAAATCAATATTGTAATTCATGGTGTTTGTATTGTGCATACGTTGTGGGTCTGTTTACAAGTCAAGAATGCACAGGTTGTTTCCAATGGTATTACTTCACTATCAATAAAAAATAATAATGAGAAATGATATGTATACAACATTTTCATAACAAATTATAAATAACGGACTATTAGGGGACGTTATTGGTAGGCAAAAAAGTTATTTAGTTAGTAGTAGATTTAAATTTGAACTAATAACAATTTACTACCTATAATTTGAACGAATAACAATTTAGCATCTTAAGACATGATGATAATTACATAATGGTTTTTTTTTTTTTTAATGGTACTTCATTAGGAATCTCATCTCAAAAAATAAAAAATTTCATTAGAAATAAAGGCATCTAAGAATAAAAGCAGCTACGTGGCAATTAATTCTTGAAGGTAATGACTTGGTTCCATAGGGAGGTTATTTTTTTTATTTTTTATTTTTTTGTGATTTATTGGAATAAGATGGTAAATTAGGCATTAAGATGAGACTTTTACTAGGACCCTAGGTTTGGAAATTTTTGTGATTTATTTTCTTCCATTGCGTTAGATTTATTTTTTTACAAATACTTAAACATGTAGTGAATTTGGATGTACCTAGAGTTTTCCTTCACTTTTACTACTAGGTTGTTATTGTGTAATCCCGAACCATACTCCTAGAGGGATGGGTCCCACCCACCATGGGGCCCGCCCCTCTATAAGAGAGGGGAGCACTGGGCTCTACTTGTATGTGAGGGTGGTCCTAGGAACACCTTCACTTGTCAAAAAAAAAAATTGTACATGCAAAAAAAATTTATATAAATAATTATTTTAAATTAATATTTTCTGTGACCACCCTGACTTGAAAAAATGTATATATATATATATTATACTAAATTAACCTATTTTGATTACCCTAATAAAAATGTTGAACACTTTTGCTCGAGAATCATAAGAATTTGAGTTCAATAAATATAAGAGTAATGTTACATCTACAACATTTAGACAATAATTTAACAATAAATCTTATGTGGTAAGTTATTACTAATTTTAATTCAGTTCAATATTGACATGTTTTACCCACTAATAACAGACTAACAACTTGTTACATAAGATTTGTTGTGAAATTGTTGTGGTCACTTTATTATCTCATATCAACATTTTAAATTTGCATTTTATCTTTTATTAGTCTAATTTTTTTTTCTTATTCTCTTTGCTAGTACTAAAAAAATTGTAATATTTCATGTATTTGCGTGTTTTTTTTTTTTTGTGACGTTTATATATTCAAATTGGTTTTTTATTAAATTTTGTATAATTTAGATTTCTTAATTACCACCTTAAAAACAATCCCTAGAGCCGCAACTGCAGGGGAGTATAGTCGGGGACTAAACAATAATTTTCCTTCACTGCCTAGTTAAACAATTCTATCGAGGTAGAGCTTAGGTCACCAGCTTCACCATCTTTCTTCCCAAGGAAAAGAAAAAAAAGAAAGATAGAAAAAGAAAAAAAAGAAAAGAAAGAAAGATGAAGAATAGTTGAATAGGGCGTTGAGGTAATTAACAGCCCTTTACCGGCAGTGGCGACTCTAGGAATTTTGTCCAGGGTGTTCTTATTTCACATTGAAAAAATTTTGGGTCATTTCAGTCTATTTCGGATATTTCGGCACATTTCGGTAAATACTGGCTGAAATTCAAAATTTAGCAAGCATGAAGTTTATACTCAAAAAAAAAAAAAAAAATCTTAAAACAAAAACAAATTTGCATTCTGTAGACCAAAAAACCTCAAAAGGAAAAAAAAAAATAAAACGAAAAGAAATTAATGAATAAAGGTACCGGTACAATAAACTATAAGTTTATTTGAAATATTAATAAAATTATTAATTATTGTTGTTTAGTTGTTTCATAAATTTGTTTGTCTTTTATAAACTATAATTTGTTGTATTGTTGTTTCATTAATTATTAAATTATTAATTGCTGTTTAGCCTAACATAATTTAATTTATTTGTCTTTTATAATGTATTAGTTAATTATATTATTAATTATTGGTGTTTAGTTGCTTCATTCATTTTTTTTACTAACTATTAGGAGTCTAGCATACACCCCATCGTGCGTTAGCACACACTTCATGTGTACACACACCCCTGCCTCTGCATGCCTTTTAGTTCAAAATTTGTTTAGCATAAAATTTTTTAGGGTATTCCTGATATTGTTTGAGGGTGTTCCTATTTTTTTTTTTTAAGGATAAACAAATAAAAAAAATTAAATTATTATATATAAAAAAAAAAAAAAATTCAAGCCAGGGTGTTCCTAGGAACACCCTGGCTACTGAGTGGCGTCGCCACTGTTTACCGGCGAGCATTTATTACAGCCCACACCTTAAGTCTGAAATGAATTAAATCACTGACTCTGCCTACAACCCGCTAAAATTGCTTATTTATTCTCATGCATATGCTTCCCTTTCTCTGCCCATACTTGGCTTTGTCTTTAATTTCCCAACCGACTGAAAAACTTTATATAAATCTCTCTCTCTCTCTCTCTCTCTCTCTCTCATATAATCATATATTGTTTAGAGGTCCGTGTTTATGAGCTTCTTTTCGTTATTCAAGGAAATGAGTATCTTCTCATTGATTACAGGGAGGCCAGGCCCAAGTGGGTTTGGCTCAGCTTCGACTGCTGAACAAGTTACTGAAGGGATTGATGCCAGTAATCTCACTGCTATTGTCACTGGTCAGCTTTGAATTCCCCTTTCATTTAGTCAATTATTGTTTTGTTTTATTTGTTTTTGATTGATAGTTTGTCGTGGTGTTCATGCTCTTGTTTAATATCTATGAAATATGGGGATAAAGAAAAGGTGAGAGAGATCATGAGAAAAAGAAAGTGAAATCAATATATAATTGCAAGATTCTTATTTTGATAATTTCATAATTGGGTCTTGGAAGATAAGATTTAAATCCTAAACATTTTCGACGAAAGTATCATAAATTGCCGGTGAACTTAGTTGTTTTGCTTCTATTTCATCTGGTTCTATTTTTGCCTTTTTCTTTTTGTAATTATCAGCTTTATTTTATGATTATGAGACAAAATTTATCATACGTTTGGGAGGAGGGAAATGAATAAAATGAAAAGAATTATTTTAAAATATTCATTTCATTATGTTGTGTGAGAATTTTAATAGAAGGAAGGTTTTACCCCAATTATAAGAAGAATATGTTATCGTTTTGAAACCCCAATCAACAAAACAGTTTTCAAATCCAAGAACACATAAACAAAAAAGAAGAACATGTTATCGTTCTCTATGCTAAATTGGGTTCATATAAAGAGTAATTTAGTTCATATAAAGAATCTTTTAATATCTAGATCCATTGCAAATGCAGTTTAGTTGAGTTTATGTTATTTAAGTTAGAAATGACTCTTTAAATGGATGCCTTGAAATAATTTGTAATAAATTAAAAATGTAAAGTTTATTTTTAAATTATCTAATATAATACGGAAATTGTGTAAGTTTTAATTCCTCTACACGGGCTTTCAATACATTCCATTTGCAGTTTGTACCCCCCCCCCCCTAAAAAAAAAAAAAAAAACCCATTTGTTGTTAGGCATGCTTTTTACAAGTGGCCCTTTTTCTTCTAGATCAGTCAACTCATGCCAGTAATGCTCCACCTGCGATGACCACCAATTGGGCAGCTATATCTAAAAGTTGGTGAACTTCTTCAATAGAACGATAATTTCAGAAATATATTCCTCTTTGGGATTTAGATCTACAATTCCTAAGAATGATTGAGATTGATAGTCGCAAAAAGTAACATTTAATCTTAATTATTGATTAAAAAGTTTTATAAAATCTATCAAAAAAAAAAAAGTTTTATAAAAGAAGTAAAAAGTTAAAGTTTAAAAAGTGAAAAATGAAAAAATTTTGTGAGCGTAAACAAGGTGAATTATACCCACTGCAATACCCTATGACCTGAATCCTAATCCTACTCATTGAGGGGGGTGATTTATGGCTGATTGAGCCCTCACTACAATTTCAATAATGATAGGGAAATAAAATCAACCATATTGGCTCTAGTGAAACTAAGGGTCATCAAATAGCCCACGACTCATAGCCCGACCTAGAAACCCGATGGCCCACCGGGCTAATGGGCGACTTGGCCCGTTGTTATTAAGGCTCATAGGCAGCCCACTAGCCCAGTGGGTCAGGCAGTGGGCTAGTTTTTATGCCCATGGGTACTCGGTGGGCTAGCTCAGTAGCCCAGCTCATTGGCCCAACCCAATAACTTATAATTCATAACAAAAATATATAAGAAGTGTATGAAGGATTGATCTTGAGATATTATAAAGCAATTTCTTAAGCCCTCAACCGCTAAGATACTCAAAGTAATTATGCTAAACTTAGTTTACTAAATATATATTTTCTAATAGTCTAGCAAATTTGAATTAACCATTTGACTTTTTTTTTTTTAAAGATAAAATAAAAAACTATTTAAAGCCTTAATAAAAAAAATTAAATAGGTTTCTATCAACAAAACAAAAAAATTAAATAGATTTGAATGTAAAAAAATTTGTAATTAAGTATCAAATTCTTTAATACTTTCTTTTAAAAAAATAAATTGATTATTCCCTTATAAAAAATTGATTCGTTCCTTATAAAAATAATAAAATAATATGCTAACACAAGCCCATGAGTAGCCCATTAGGCCCAACCCGATAGCCTAGTTCGCTAAAGACAAAATGGGCATTATCCATGGGCAGGGTCATAGGCTAAGGTTTTCTCTTTCGGCCCAGCCCAACCCGGCTCGTTAACTAGATAATAGCCCATTATGCCCAACCCATTATGCCCATGGGCCAAGTGAAAATGGGTCGGCCCGACCCGGCCCATTGACGACCCTTAAGTGAAACCCTCTGATTGTGATAATGCATGCAGCTACTCCCTCGCAACATGTGAGCTTTAATTGCAATAATTATATAGTAGATTAGCTGTATATAGCGGTTACCTCGTACTATGTGGTCCTCATTCATTAAAAAAAAAAAAAGTGGACCTCAAAGCATGTGTCTATGAATGTGTAGGGGCAGTGATTTATAATGGTTATCCAAAGTTTGTTCTAATGTCACTTGATTTAACTTAAGATCAAAACTAATAACAACTTGTCATCAATGGTAATATTGTGGATGTAGTATTACTTAGTAATGTTTCATATGTTCTGATTAACTCAATTGTTAAAATATCTTGATATGCAGGAGGAGCGAGTGGAATTGGCTTGGAGACTGCGAGAGTGTTGGCTCTTCGAAAAGCTCATGTCATCATTGCTGCAAGGAACATGAGAGCTGCAAATGCAACAAAACAGCTTTTTCTTGAAGACAATAAAACTACGCGTGTGGATGTCCTAAAGCTCGACCTGAGCTCCATGAAGTCTGTTAGAGCATTTGTTGACGACTTCAATGCTCTTAACATTCCCCTTAACTTCTTGATGTGATCTCTCTCTCTATCTCTATCTTTGTCTCTCTAGTTTGTACAGTTTTACCAAACTAGTACAATTCTTCTATGAACACACACTCTTGCATACAAATAATATTTGAATATGGCCAATATTTCAGAAACAATGCTGGTGCCATGTTCTGCCCCTTCCAGCTTTCAAAAGATGGAATAGAGATGCAATTTTCTACAAATCATATAGGTTGGTAGTAAAATAATTGATGTCTCACCATGTGTTTATATATAACTTGGTTTGTAATTTCAACTTTGCCAGTGATCGGTTATATCTCACTTCACTTCTTAGGTCATTTCCTCTTAACGAATCTTCTTCTTGAGAAAATGAAGAACACAACAAGATCAACGGGCATCGAGGGCAGGATTGTGAACTTGTCATCAATAGCCCACAACTACACTTATGAACATGGGATCCGATTTAATCGGATCAATAATGAAAGTGGGTACGTTAAAATTTTATTTTATTTTATTAGGTGCAAATTTGTAATTATGTAAATTAACCAATATGATTTCATTGCTCATCACTCTAGTTAGGACCCAAAAGCTAAGAATATTACCTCTGCTAGTGCTCTGGATTTTTCATAATGATAATGCATTACATAAAAATTTTACTTACTTGCTTATGAGCGGCTTCATGATTTTGCTTTTAGTGAAAGTTGTTGTGTGATTGTGTGTGATGATTGAACAATAAGTGGAAGCATGAAAGAGAGAGCAATCTTTGCCATTGACGGCTACATTATATTAAGCACTTATGTTGCAATGAACCCAATATAGGGTTTACATGCTAAAGAATATATAACTAATAATCTTAGGCTAACCATAGACTAACCAAAGATTAATATATTTGTTCTACAAGTACATGAGCTTACAATTGGTTTGGGCTGCTTGGGCCATAGTATGTCTAACACTCTTCAATATCATTGTATTAGTTATTCTGACAAAATGGCGTATGGACAATCCAAATTAGCAAACATATTACATGCGAATGAACTTTCTCATCATTCTAAGTAATTTTAATGTGTCTGTTTGGGAACAGCTTATTTAGCTAAAACTAAAAACTTTTTGCTGAAAGTACTGTAGATAAAGCTAAAAGGGGGATGAAACAGTACTGTGGGACCCATGATAGTACCAAAAAATGCAATGAGACCTATGAATAGTACCAAAAATAATCTAAATAGTAAAAAAAGCTGGTTTTTTAAGCCAATGCCAAACACAACCGTAATCTTTAAAACAAGGATGTAAGGTAATCTTTATTATTATCTTTTGAAGATTTTACACAGGTCACTACTTCATCTAAAGTGTCAATTTGATCCTGGATTTTCAATTTGAGTAATTAATCCTATACATTATCATGTATTTTACTAATTCATTGATCCTACCTCTCTAATGAGATGCAGGAAGAAGGTTGAATTCAGTCCATCCCGAATTGATAATGACTCCTCTCATGAGATATTCTGAACTTCTGATGAGTATGATCTTGCTCTATGTTTCAAAATAAAGACAAAATGTGCAAAGAAAATGATAGTATTTTTCATAATTTGATCATCTTTATATGCAGGAGTTCTACGGGTGTTCACCTTTTATCTATGGAAGAACGTACCTTAGGTAGATTAATATAATTTTTTTAGCAAAGATTAATACAACTTTTAAGTATCAAGGCAATGTTTATATTTTGAGTTCTTTAAAGTTTTTGGAATGGATGGATAAATATCTATGCTTTAAGCTAGCACGCGCAAACACACACATACAAATAAACTCATAAGGATCTTCTCAATTTTTATAAATCTCAAGATGTGTATAGTTTTATTTTAATTGAGAATGATGTTAAGGATACTACAAAATTTATAGACTAGTTTGTCACTAATCAAAAAAAGTAATTTAAACATTCACTTACTAAGTTGTTGAAGTCCACCAATTACATTCACTTTTTTTAGTAAAATTTGTAATAACTTCAACTATTTTCTTCATTTAAATTAGTTACCATTGATTATTAGTTTTTAATGAGATTTTAAATAAAGCACCGCTTTATAAAGTTATATAAAACCTTGACATTTGTAGAAACTAAATGTTTATCAATCATCATAAAATAACCTATATCCATTTGTAGGAGAATTCTACCATACTATTTTCTTTCTTTTTTTTTTCATACTTAAATAAATCTTAACTATAAATATAAGATATTCACTTATTTAACAATATACATTTTTAATAAAAGGGAAATAATTAGCACATACCGTATACACGCGCTTGTTTTTAATTAAAATTGTGAATCATTGCTCCAAAAAAAAAATGTTTAAAGTAAAATTGCCTCATGTTTAATAAATGAATGATTAAGATTAGGTAATTCACATGATCTATAGTATTTGTAATAGTTTTGTCTCTCTCGACCCATTCAAACTAGATACTACTAAATAGGAGAAAAAATCTTCACAGCAAATCCTCAAAGAAAGATATGAAGCAGGAGATCCAGAAGTTGACCTTCTTGGAGAATCTTCTGGCAAGTTTGATTATTATGTTCTCTTTCCTAGAACTAGAAAACAAAAACTTCTTTCTCCCCCTCCATGCAAAGAAAATCATGATCAAAACCAGAAACCTCCATTAATCTCATACTACTAGAAAGCCCTTCCCTAAATACCAAAATGTCAACCCAAACCTATCAAGCAAACTCACATACAGAAGCCCTTACTTTGCTATATGTTTGACCATGCCTCACCTTTCTATTCACAGAATATTCCTCCATTAGAGAGCTTTGACCATCCCCAAACCAACACCAAACATGTTTGCAAAATCAAAAATCCTGTTGGAAATAATCCAGATGGAACAAAAAAACAAGTTTCTTCTGCTAAAGCAGCTTTAAATTGGCAAGCAAAAAATGTTGTGGCACAAAACCAAGTCCTTTCAAAGATTCTTGATAATCAACAAAAGATGGCTGAAGCAATTACTCATACCTTCTCGTCCTCAATCTCTTATTGAAGACTTGAAGCAGAACATTCAGGCAATACTGTTGAATTATATGTTAAACCCTAACAAAATCTTTTGATTCATGGAATATTTTATTGTCCTCTACTGAAGTCTTTCGACTCTTATGAGTACGCTATCCTTTACTATATCTTTTAGCTCCAATGATGCCATCCTTTGCTAGTGTCTTTTGGACAATAGTGTTTTTCCCTTATGGCTATTGGTGTCGATGACTCCGACCACCATTTGTTACTGACAATCATATAACTGCCATTTGTGTTACATATGCCATTGCCTCTCCATTTTTTCTTTGGCCACCAATGCAATTGTTCTGCAACCTCCATTAGTGGCCAACATCTATCTCTCACTTTCCATTTTACATCGCTTCCGATTCATTCAACGTCCAATTTTGCCCAATATGGTCACACTTTCCTTCATGATCTAACATTTCAAATTCAAGATGGCTTCAGGTTTCTACCTTGAGTTGAACAGAAGTTGCTAGAGATATTTGTCCAGGTTATTGTGCCAGTATTACAATGCTTATATTGCAAGCCTAACTTTTACTACAGACTAGGTCATTTTGTGGTTAGCCTAGGGTTAATTCCTTTATATTTACCTCCAATGGGCTCAAGGCTTTTTAAAATGGACATAGGTTGCTATGTCAAACCACGTTAATTCTTGTGTGTTTCTGCTTTCCCTGTCATATTTAATTCATTGTTTTTGTTTGAGTTTCAAGCTCAAATTCTAGGTATACTTCAAAACATGTCACCAACTAGGATATTTACAATAATTATTGTTCCATTGGGTAAAATTTTTATTACTTGAAGTTCCTCAACACAGTTCACATTTTATCTGATTGTAAATGATTAAATAATAATCAAATAATAAAAAAGATTGAATTAAAGAACAAAAGTGAAGGTTGGGTCAAGAACCGTAGAAGAGAATACACTTTTTAGGTGGAATCCAACAGAAGTGAATAATATCATAGCATCTCTATCAGAAATTGGAAAAAAAAAAAAAAAAAGAAGGTAATAACGTAAACCCTGTGATTTAACAGGATTTTTGGTGGCTTGACCTCGAAAGATTTTTAGTGGGATGTGGAATTGGGGTTCTTTCCTATGTGGTAGTTACAATTACAAAGTCTAAACATCAAATTTAATCACTCATTCAGGAGATGTAGAATGATTGTGTACCAAAAATCTAGGATGTGATTTGGATCTATTACGTCAATATGCAGTCATCTCCCTATGGCCTATATTAGCGTGTATGCACTTCACATCTATTGTTTTATTGTAATAATATTGATAATAACTATTTTAAGCATTTTTGTTTTTCTTATGAAATTCTAGTTCTGATAATTGAATTGAATTGATTTTTTTTTTCTTCAGTTTTCTTTTACAATATTATTACAATTTCCAATTCACACATTTATTGCTATTTCTCTACTTCCTAGTCTTCTTCTACTAGTCAATTTTTTCCTAAAACAGCTCTCTTCTGATTCCTTGCACGCTTTTTTTTTCCTAAGGACTATGTTTGTACCTTACATACATCTTTTTTAGTATCAAACACACTATTTTCTTTACTTTAATTTGAATCTCTCTCTGTATGTGTCTATCTGTCTGTGCTTTCCATAAGAATTTAAGTAAAGTTTTACCGTTTGTGGGTCTACCGAGCAAGCTCTCTTGTCTTTTGGTTTACTTAAAGTTCATATTATATAATTAAACTTTACTTTTATTAGAAGAAGAATGACCATGCATCCTTGAGGCAAGTTATTTCGTGCATTTATCTTTTGCTTTTTGACAAGTTAAATTTATTCTAGAGAAAAAAAGTAAAGCTACAAATCGTCAGGGGTTCACAAATCATTCTATTACTCCTTTTTGAAATAATGACAGAGGGCTCTTTATATTTTGATTATTGCTTGTTTTGCTTTTTCCTTGTCATAATATCCTGTTCAAATCAATGCAAATAGTAACTTATTGCAGCCTTTGATTAGTAGATATTTGTTTCCCTTAATGTTATTATGTTTAAGTATATTATAAATTATTAAATAGCTCACTATCATTTTTGTGGAACAAATGCAAACTAGGAAAATATTGGAGCTTATCTTCTGGTTTGTATATCTTTGCATACCTCTCCCTATTTTAGTTTATAGTTTGTTCTCTCGGTCTACTTAGTTTAGTAGTGTCTTCTCCTTTACATGATTTTGGACGTGAAGTCACATAATTAATGTCTTTTAAGTTATTTTAGTAGTCTATAATTTAGACTTAGATTTTGTAGGATTAGCAGCTTGCTCTTAGTTTGAGTTTCTCTTTCCGTGAGCAAACCAGTTTCTTGCTAAAGGGTGAGTAACATTTGCTTCATAATACCCTATTAGTCTATAATTATATGTTAAAATTTCTACTGTGGCGGATTGTTGGTTTGGAGCAAGCGGGTGGCTTGCATGGTGATATAAGATGGTCTACTTTTCATTAGTGGAAGTGTTGATTGTCTTGTGAATGTTGTGATATTATTGTTCAACTATGTGTGAATTTATTCTATCTCCTCTTAGTAAATTCAAATATTTTGTTGTCGTAGGTTGTTGATTTGGAGCAAGCGGGTGGTTTGCAGACCAAGTATGGATCTATTTTATATTGGGAGTGTTGATTGTGTTGTTCCTATTGTGCTATAATTATTAGTGATGAACTTAGTCATTCTCACTGGAATTTCCTTAATAATTCCATCTTTTTTTTGATCATCTAAATTTACTTTTTATCTATTGTTGCTTGAGTAATACTCATGCATATGTATTGGTGTATTCAATGATTAGCCCTAGGCAGACCAAGTATGGATCTAACTTGACTTAAACTTATATTTTTTTAGTTTTGTGAACACTAGGTTCCTAGGTGATTGGAGTGGTCTAGCATTTTAAAGCTTCTTCAACATCGGCTATGAAGTCAAATTCAAGGCATTCTTGATTATTACCCATGATTAATTTTAGATTTTTCATCATCGAAAAGTATATGTATGGCTCCTTTGGAAGAATGGGCATGGCAATTTATGGCACAAGTACAATTACTTAATGCCCTTGATGAGAGATTGAGGGATAGAGGTGGGTTTGATGAGGAGGAAGTGGAGAAGGTGCTTTACTTGGACTTCTTGTGTTCCTATCCTGACCCAAGTGCAAGGCTAAGTATGAGACAAGTAGTGAAAGTATTGGAGGGGAAGATTGAGTTGGATGAGTCAGAAAGTGAGGACATGGATATATATTTGCTCCAAAAAATGAAATCTAGGGATATGTGGTTTGAGTTTGAACAAAATTATGGCTCTTCATTACACCCAACATTTGAAGATATTTTTGATTATTACCCATGATTAAGTTTAGATTTTTCAACATTTGAAGATTTTTCATCATCGATAAGTATTGTATTTGCTATTGTAAATAATTATAAGTAAATATATTTAGTTTGTTAGTTTAATGTGGTATTGTATTTGCTATTGGAAAATATGAATTTTGGTTCATTACAGGTGTTATAAAATATGTATTGTAGGTACATTTCAGGTGCTATAAAATTTTAAAAAAAAATTTTATTAAAAAAAGGCCCTAATGCAGCGCTTTCAAAAGCGCTGGTATAGGCCTTTTAAATTATATTCATTCAAGATTTATACCAGCGCTTTCAAAAGTGTTGGTATAGGGCATATCTTTTCCCGGCGCTTTGAAAAGCGTTGGTACAGGTCTGGTGACTCTATACCGACTGTCACTGCACGGCGGATTGAAGCGCCGGAAAAAAAAAATGCTGGGATAGGAATTTTGACCATATCCCAGTGCTTTTTGGGGCTATCAAAACCGCTAGGATAGCCCATTTTTTTGTAGTGTTAATTATTACTTGATAAATTTATTTGTGTTCAAGAATTATGCTTTTTACATCATTACGTGTGAATGTGCAATTTATAAATTCATGTTAAAAATGATTTTATTTTAGATTAAAATACTTTTTATTTTTAAAGATTATTAAAGAAAATTTTTATGCCTGTTCATACTTCATTATTATCTATTCACTTTAAAAAATTATGAAAATTCATTTGAAATTTATTTAAATTGCTTTAGATAATTTTTTTAGTAAATTTTGCTATTTTTACAAATTCCATACATTTATTTGGATTTTTATTTAATATTAAATTAATTATAGCATCATAACAATTTGACCTTGGTCAAACCTTGGTTCGATTTCAAAAATCTTAAACATTTCATTTTTTCAGTTCATTAAATGGTTTGGATTTAAAAACTATGATATTTTTTTAATGAGTAAAATGAGTGATACTATGAATTTTTAATTTTGTTACATAAACCATTATAAGCTAATATGTCACCAATGACCATAAAAAAAATAATTATCATATCTTTGAAACGATACACTAATTACATTACTTATTGCATCATTTATATAGTTTTTTTTTTTTTTTTGGTTAATAAAATCAGCAGTAGCACTAACATTTTCCTTCTTTAATAGTCAATCTAAACTTGAAGCTCAGCTTATAAAGTTTACGAACAGTGGTGCTATGCCTAGTGAGTCAAATTTCACATGGCTGCTAGTACATTCAAAAGTCAATAAAGGCTCCAGAAAAATCAAAGAGAAATTTCATATGGTTGTTATCTGAATTGGCTTTACAATCTGATTTGAAAATGATAGTAAGTAAATGCCGTACAAAGACGGACTTATATTTTAAACACCAAGTGAGCGTGCACAGCTTATTCAACCTATGTGATTGTGACTTTTGAATGATCGACCAAAAGTAAAAAGTCACACAAGCTAGCAAGTTATAAAATTAGACCGTAAGCAAGCCAATACATTGATTTACTTTGAGGATTTGAAACAAGTGAAAAGGGGTTGCTAATGAATGTTAGGTAGACCTTATATCACTTTCATAGACTTCAGTTTCGTCTCTAAACTTTTTTCTTTTCTTTTTTTCTAAATAAAAAAGAGGGTCTATATTGTGGGCTCATTGACCCCATGCTGCATAATGGTAATGGGTAATATCATGTATACCACATGGGGTTTGCTAGGATTATTACTCGAACTGCTCCTCTCTGAGTGCTAAGACAAAGACTCCTACCATCAAGCCATACTTTTTGTGGTTTTCATCGCTAAACTTCTTGAACATGTAACATAGACTATTCTGATATGGCCTCTTACCTATGTAACACTACTGTCAGGGGCGGCTCTACCCTTTGTTCAGGGGGTTCAAATGATCCCCTTTGACTCCAATATATATATATATATATATATAATATTTTTTTGTTAGTTTAATACTTTAATTTATTCTTAAAAATGTTTTTTTCACACCTTAACTTAAATCTTATACACCCTTACTACAGGTATTTCCAACTCTAAAAGTACGAGTAAGTATTTGTAAACTGCAAATGTCACTCTTTATTATAAATTTATATTATATATGTGTGTGAGTGTGTCTAATATTAATTATGTGCATCACTTTTTGTTATAATGTTATTTGTGTGAATAATGATATGTGTAAATATTTGTGTGTGCAGTATATAAATATAATATAACTTTACATAATTTAATAATTAGGAAATAGAGAGGGTTTATTACATGTGTGTGTACTGTTATCATATTATAATAACTTTTTGTTATAAAGTTAGAAAAATTCAAGAAGAAAAATTGTAAAGTTAGTGATTGTTTAAGCATTTAATTGGTTAAGTAGACATGTAGTCTATTATTTTATGTATGAATGAGTATGGTTGTGTGCGTCAATAATTAATACAGAACCAATGAGTTAAGTTTATTCATTTAGTTTAAAATATTTTTATAAAAATAATAACAAATTAATAGATAATAACAACTGCATAAAAATAAAAATGTTAGACAAACTTAACAAAATAAAATGGTCATAACTACCCACATTGAAAATAAATACTCATAATAAACTATCATGTAATAATTCAAAATTTGAAAACTTGTTAAAGGAAATTGTAAAACTTCAATTTTTTTTTTTTTTTTTGTCAACTTGATATACTCAAGTTCTCTCTTTATTAAAAATATTTTAATTTAAGTTTCTTAATTAAGTTTCTTAATTTAAGTTTCTGAAGTGGCCACTGACTACTGTTGCTTGGTATTACTTTTAGCCAAAGTGACAAAACTATGTTCAAGGCTGGAGGTAAACGTGTCAATAGTTGTAGCACTCTATTTTAGACTAAAGAGTTTTTTTCCAGTATTTGACTTATTGAGTCAAACCGATCAAGTTGATCTAACCCAACCCATTCATAAGTCTTTATTATAAAATTTTTAACTTATTTTTAATGTATGTTTGTATGCTTAAGTTATATTAAACTTTGTATATTATAGATTAAAATGCTAATAGTATTTTATTTTAAGTATTTTTAGCTTCAATATTTTTCTATTGGATGCATTATTCATCAACTTTGACGAACAATTATCAAATATATATGTTTTTAATGTCAAATCTAACATTGAATTTTTGTTGTTGTTGTAATTTCATTATTGATTTTCTTCATAATTAATTAATTTTTACTTTATCTAACATGTTAAATTTTATTCCTAAAGTTGTATATATTGCATGAGTTTGGTTTAATTTTTTTTCCTTTTGACTTTTTAACGTATTTGCTTAGGTATAGGTTTTTAAAAGCTATAATATTTTTATTAAATTATAAATATAATTTGCCAACTTTCAACAAAAAAATTAATCCAAAAGCGCAATAAGTTATAAGTGTTTAAGTTTATTTCATGTTTCGCATATAACAGGTATAAAATTTATGAAATTATTATACTTATGAACTAGTATTAATTTTCTGACTATGACCTTAATAATTTATATACCATTCAATTCTTTTTTTTTTCTTTTTTTTTATTTGTATTGAAAGAAATACAAATAAAAAGTGGTTAGTCAGAATATTAAAGTTTTTTTAATGTGAAAACAACATGGCGGATTCTAGGTTAACATAACTTGTCAAAGACTAGGTAAGGTTCATATAGAAATAACAATCCGTAAGTTTATGGCCCAAACTCAATTTCACTTGAATCCAGTTAGGTCTAAGTTGAACCCAATTAACCCAACTTGAGGTCTAGTTGCGGGGCAAGTAGTTCTCCAAAAGTTTGAATATATTTTTTTAATATACGAAAAACCCTAATTTAAAAGAAAATCAAATCTCCTTTTAATTACAATCCTAAAATTTCAATTAATTTATCAAAAACCTATGATCTCCCCAAGCAATTAAATGTTCAGAAACTAAAATTGGGTACCTTACTTTCGTATAATAGCTTTCTATATATTAGGTATGAAAACGTGCTCAGATGATCAAAAGTACAAATTTAATATAATAAATCTCATAACTATAGACTTTTTTTCTTCGAGAACACCTTAACGTGGCTATAATATGACAAAATTTAGAGTATAACTATAACCAGTATTGATTTAGAGCATCTCGGCATATTTTTTGTTCAAGTGTAAAATAGTAAATGTAAAAAAGCTAGCCCAGTAGTATAGAAAGATATTTTCAACTAAACCAATATCGTAAAAAGAGAAACTCATATAAGCAAAATTCTATATAGTATATATACATACTTTTCTAATATAATGAACTAATAATGAAGAAAATTCATTTACCAAAAAAATAAATATATATAATGAAGAAAGTTCTTCACAGACACCGGAAGCAACAAAATATCCTGATCCTGTTGTAACTATATGAAGAAAAAAAAGCTAGCTTTATTTTATTCAGCAAAAAATAAAAAACAGATAACTATATATTTCATTTCACCTCTGGATAATACAACAATAGTAAAATCTTACACCAAGTGAAACTTCAACCTAAGAAATTATTTTATTACATTCTTTGCAATCATGATTAATTTCGTAACTAGGGTATTATTTTCATGTCTCTTAATCGCCCCACCCACATGCCAATACTCTTCAATGTATTGGCATACCCAAAAAATCCAAACTCACGACTCTTGTTCATGCTACAAACATGTGGAAAACCAAAATGCAAAGCCGCATCAAATGCCTCTGGACAAACAATTTTCTCCATGTTGGTCTTGTAGAGCCCATACTTTTCAACGATCTCATCCCACACCCTTCCCTTCTTCTTCATCATCCCAACCCAATCAAACTTTTCATTCTCATCAAATGGCACAAACTCAACATCAAAGATCTCACAACACACCTTCCATAAGCTCTTCCACGTATAAACATCACCATTGGTGCAATTAAAGGCTTGGTTCTTAGCTCTATCCGTCACCGCGGCCCAAATCTGTTGCTCTGCTAACACACGTGCATCTGACATGTCGCAGAAATTCTCCCACGTGTATTTTGTACCTGTTAGAATTATTGTTAAGTAATTAAACTCATCATCTCCTAATACCACAAATTTATCATGATATTAAAAAATAAAGTCATGAGTTTGATCTCTGTTTATACTGTACACCGCATTTAAATTGTTAATCCATTTATTAAGGAGGAGTATTAAAATTATAATTAAGTACCTGGATATCGAAAAGGCAAGCCTTGGTATTTACAGATAGTAGCATACACGCATAGAGTTAGCAATGCATTGTAGAAGCTCCTTGAGGATGCACCAACTATTATAGAAGAGCGGTGCACAGAATATGTGAGTGATGGTGAGTATGAAGCCAAAAGGTCTTCTAAGGCATAATAGAAGTTAGGGTAGGGTAATCGAGGCATGTCCTCATGAAATGGAGGTTCATGATGCACAAGTTGGGTTCCAAGAACTGGATCAAAGATCGGACCCATGTAATGTTTGGTTCCGGTTTGCAAAGTTATATGACATAGCCGTGAAGGTGTGGCTGATTTGAGAGCTTTAATAACATTTTCAAGCATGGTAGAGTTGGCAGCTACGTTAGATTCTTCATTTTCACGTACTTGGATTGCTACCCAAAAGACATGGGTAATTTCATGGGCTATTGGGGCCAGATGTTTGAGTGTGTCATCAAAGTTTAAGGCGTCAAAAGTTATGTAATGGTCAGGGGTGGAGGAAGGGAACCATGTCGGCTTGGGGCGGCGAGCTGATCCGTAGACTTTCCATGGACCACCAAGGGCTGTTGGACTCTTTAAAGCTTCCGCCAAGCTCAACCCTACCATGCCTGTCACTCCCACAACCAGTGCAACTGGTGTGTTAGTGTTAGGGACCTCTTGCTCCATGAGAGAGAGAGAGAGAGAGTTTGATCAATTGGTTTGGGGATAAGATATGAGAGGTGGAAGCCGTTGTTGTTGTTATATTGTGTTTGTGCGGCGTCAAAAATCAAAGAGAAATTTCATATGGTTGCTATCTGAATTGGGTTTAGTAATCAGAGAGATTTTAACAACCTGATCTAAAAATGATAGAAAATGAAATGAGCCTTTTAAGTGAATGATGTACAAAGATGGATTTATATACCATGTGACCACGTACAACTCCAATCTGAAAGTGATAGAAAATGAAATGAGCTTAGCAAGTAAATGATGTACTAATAATCGGAGAAAAGTAATAAGTCACACAAGTTAGCAAAGTTATGAAATTAAACCATAAGCAATTCAGCAAGTTGGTTTGGGTTGGGGATTTGAAACGAGTGAAAGAGGTTGCTAATGGAGCTAGCTATATTGACCGGCATTGGTGGGACCTATCACTGTTAAGGAAGAGGAATGTCAGGTAAACCTTTCAGCACTTTCATAGACTTCAGTTTTATCTCTAAATTTGATCGAACTAGTAATTTTAGAGATAATATATGATTATATTCCAATATTCATGTAAGAGTAGGATGTGCTGTAATATTCACTGTTAACTAACTAAAACTGACAGAAATTTACATAAATTTTTACTAAAATTGATCTAAAATAGAAATCATTCACTCGTTCTACGTAAAATTAATATAAAACCCTTGTTATATAGTATTTTTATATTCGCATGTTTTTTATATGATCTATTGAACCAAAAAAAAATGTAAAATATAACAACTTTAAGAATAAATTATAATATGTTAGGCAAAGTAAAAAGTAATTAATTATGAAGAAAATCTATAATGAGAATAAATAAAATTAGTAAATGTTTGATCAGACGTTGAAAACATTTATATTTGAAAATTATTTGTTAAGTCGATGATAGTGCATTAACATATTTTTTTTAATAAAATACTATTAGTATTTTCATCTATAATATACAATTCTTTTTTTGATAAGTTTTGAGTTCGAATTTGGTAGGGTAATGTGTTGGGGGTCTAATATTGTCAGTAGTGTTAGGTTGGTAGGACTTAGGAGGGCATATCAGAATAGTCTATAAATGATATAAATGGTGGAGGTTCCCTATGGAATACAAATAATAAAATAATTGGTTACAATCACTCTAAAAATAAACCCGCGTGGCGTAATGTCGAATGCCATAAAAGATTTGAGTGCGCCTTTCTCATTACTAATTGGTTTTGAGGTACAGCTCACGATCCGACAAATGATATTAGAGCCAAGGTCATGGGTTTGAGTCATGGGAGTGTCATTGTGAGGGAGGGATTGTTGGGAGACCACAATTTGACTCCCTACAATTACTCTAAAAATAGGCCCGCATGGCGTGATGTCACATGCTTTAAAAGATTTGAATGTGTCTTCTTCATTACTAATTAGTTTTGAGGTGAAATAACACAGTTTACGATTCGACAAAATTGAAAGGAAGATATAATTGAGAAAAGTAAAAGGGGTAGGTCAGATCAACAACCAGTACAATATGAGAAGTCAAGAACGGCACAAAGATTAGGAAGAAGAAAAAGGAAGGAAAGACTTATAGGCAGTCATAGAGAGAGAGCTGAATTGAGGGAGAGGATTCAACAAAATTAAGCACTTTGACCACTAGGCTGACTAGTTTCCATGTGTCTTTTATTGAATTTGTATTATATTTATTTTACTTTTATATGATTAATAAATTTGTATTTAATTATTACTTGATAAATTTATTTGTGTTCAAGAATTATGCTTTTTACATCATTACGTGTGAATGTGTAATTTTTGATTTCATGTTAAAAATGATTTTATTTTAGATTAATACGCTTTTTATTTTTAAAGATTATTAAAGCAATTTTTATGCCTATTTATACTAATTGTGTACATTATTTTTTTTGTTATAATATTATTTGTGTTAAAGTTTGCGTGTATAGTATAAATATAATATAACTTTATATAATTTAATAATTAGGAAATATAGAGAGTTTGTTATATGTGAGTGTATTGTTATCATGTTAGAATATTTTTTTGGTTATAAAATTAGTAATTCAAGAAGAAGAAAAAAAAAAAAGAGTAAAGTTCGTGATTGTTCAAGCGTTTGATTGGTTAAGTAGACACTTAATGTAATATTTATGTTGGATGAATGTGGCTATGTGAGTCAATAATTATTACAATGCAAATGAGTTCAGTTTTGTCATTTAGTTTAAAATATTTTATAAATAAACAATGACAAATGCATAAAAATAAAAATATTATACAAACTTAACAAAATAAAATGGTCACACCTACTAATTACATTGACAATAAATAATTGTTACGACTTAAACAATGCTCCAAAGTGCAGGATTGTCGCGAAGTAATAGCTCGGTAAGTCCGAGGTCGAATCCACAAGGAAAAAAGAATTGATTAGCAAACCACAAGAGAATAAAATTATAATAATAAAGTTTGATTGAAGAGACTTTTGATGGTTTAGTAAAGGTAATTTAAATTGAGAGAAAATAACAATATATTAAGGTGCTAAGGTTTAGGGATCCACACACAACACATCTATTGGTAGTCTTAACAATATTTATTTTATAACTCAACTAAAATCCATGCAAAGTATGATCTTAGTAAGATGATTTAACAAAATATTTATTCACTAAAAATCTTTCCTATGACACCCTTATGTTTACTCAAAACATTTAATAACTTACATTCTTGCAAGGAGTCAAGTTCAGAAGATATTACCATAAGAAAAGTCTCATCGGTTCCTAGAAATGCATACTTGAGATCATTTGGCTAGGGCTTCAATTTCTATTTAGGTACTTGCTCAATAGATGGCAACAACTTTATCTCACAAGGTGGTGACTCCTCGTATTTTAATTTCCAATTGCTCCCTTCCAATTCATGTGGAGATGCTAAGAGACAATGAATGTATGCAATTTCAGAATTTTCATCAAAGTTAAAATCACATGAATTGACTAAACAAGTTTTAATGTTTGGTCTTGAATAATTGTTTCAATCAAGTTAACTTCATACACATCCTCTTCATCCCTAGTTTGCTTACAAGTATTAAAAATATTAAGCTCAAGGGTTATATTGCCAAAAGATAATTTTAAGACCCCACTTTTACAATTTATCAATGCATTAGAAGTTGCAAGAAATGGATGTCCTAAAATCACAAATATTTGAGAATTAGCATTAGAAATAGGATGCATGTCCAAAATAATAAAGTCAACAGGAAAATAAAATTTTTCCACTTGCCCTTTGGAACAATCACAGATCGATTATCAAGTTGTAAAATTATGTAAGTGGGTTTTAACTTGCCTAGACCTAATTGCTCATACATTGGATACGGCAAAAGATTCACACTTGCCCTAAGATCGAGCAAAGCTTTCTTTATTTTTGAATTACCAATCACACATGAAATAGTGGGACAACCTGGATCTTTGAACTTAGGAGGTTTATTTTTTTGAATGATTGCTCTAACTTGTTTAGTCAAAAATGCCTTTTTATGTACATTAAGCTTACGCTTAACAGTACACAAATCTTTCAAAAATTTAGTATATGATGGAATTTGCTTTATGGCATCCAAAAGATGAATGTTCACTTTAACTTGCTTAAGCACTTCAAGGATTTCAAAATTTTGATTCATTTTTTGAGGTGGAATCAACCTTTGGGGAAAAGGAGCAGGGATAGGACACCTTTTAATTTCATTAGATATAGGCTTTAGGGCCTCATCACTACTCTTTATTTCGGAAGATTCATTTTGTGTATTGCTTTTAGGAATATCTTTTTCAATGATTTTTCCACTATGAATACTAGTTACAGATTTGGCTTGACTTACTTTATTTTCAGAGGAACTACAATCATCAACAAAATTGAGCATGGGGGTTTGGTTGTCGTTGAGATGGAAACTTACAATTTTCTATTGTGCTAATGGATGTGGTCAATTTAGTGAGAGTGCTCCTAATGTCATTTATGGCTTGTGAGTTCTGATTATTAATGGTGGATTGAGTTTGCATGAATTGTTGCAAAGTGTCCTCAAGACTCGTCTTTGGAGGGGGATTATAGGGAACAAAATTTGAAGAATCATGTGTAGAAGGTGCAACCACATTATCATTCCTCCAACTAAAATTTGGGTGATTACTCCACCCTGAATTGTATGTCTCTAAATAGGGGAAGGGTATGAATTTTTCACCATGTTCATAGCATTTGCTAGATCATGCAACACCTCTTTAAAAGCTGGAATTGTAGGGCATTCATTGGTAGGGTGTTTCATAGTCTTACAAATTCTACAAACTTCATCAATTTTAGGCACAGTATTGATTCTATTGACCTTCCTTAATTCCATGGCTTCAAGCTTCCTAGTTAGACTAGCCACCCTAGCACTAAGGTCATCATCTTCCCTAAGTGGGTACCTACCACCCTCGGAGGGGTTGGTGAATACTCTAGACCTATTTGAGGTATCAGTGGTATCCCAAGATTGGACATTTTCAGCTAAGAGATCAAAATAATCAAAAGCTTCATCAAGATCTTTATTCCAAAATTCTCCATTGCACATTATCTCTACAAATTGGGGCATCTTTGAAGTTAAACTTTCATAGAAAAAACTAATTATATGCCAAGATTCATAGCCATGATGAAATCTTTCCCAACATTGATAAAATGTCTCATTATCTTATTGTGAAAAAATCATTATTTGTCTTTTAAGTGCATTAGTCCTATGAATTGGAAAAAATTTGTTTAAAAACTCAGTTTGCATCTCTTGCCAAGTACCAATTGACCTAGGTCTCAAAGAATCAAGCCAAGTTTTTGGCTTGCCTTGTCTTTAAGAGAAAAAAGGAACAACTTCAACCTAATTGTCTCTTCATTACATGATTGGTCATGGAAGGTAGAACATAGCTTCTCAAATTCCTTAAAGTGTAGGTAAGGATTTTCAGAATCTAAGCCATGAAATTTAGGAAGTAATGAAATCATACCGGGCTTAAAATTAAAATTGTTTGCATTAGTTGGAAAAATGATGCATGATAGTGCACTACTCCTAGAAGGTTGAAAATAATCCATGAGAGTTCTAATGGATTGGTGAGCATGGAAGTTTTCATTATTTAAATTATTCTCTTCACCATGATTACTCTCTAAGTCCGCCATGATATCAAGTGTGTGAGAATGTGTGAAGGGATCAGATAAATTGCCAAACAAATTATTAGACTCAATTCTAACCAAGCGATTATCACTATCATGACACCAAACACGAATGCAAAAGTAAAGGAAGAAAGAAAGAGAAAAAGAAAAAGAAAAGAAAACAAAAACCTTTAACAATAAAAAGAAGTAAAAACAAAAGAAAAACTCTAAAGGAAAACTAAACTACTTAAAAAGAAAAGAGTTGGAGAGATAATAGCAAGTATGTGAGGAAATTTAATGCCGAAAACCTCTCCAAACGAAGTGGAATGCTTCTCTAATTGCCTAATCCCCGGCAATGGCGCCAAAAACTTGCTGCGACTTAAATAATGCTCCCAAGTACAGGATTGTTGCGAAGTAATAACTCGGTAAGTATGAGGTCGAATCCACAGGGAAAAAGAAATTGATTAGCAAACCACAAGAGAATAAAACTAAAATAATAGAGTTTAATTGACGAGATTTTTGATGGTTTAGTAAAGATAATTTAAATTGAGAGAAAATAACAATATATTAAGGTGCTAAGGTTTAGGGATCCACACACAATACATCTAACGATCATGACAATATGCTTGGTTTTCAAATCAGACCGTTGAATCGAAAGATATCGCATGATCAAATTTGCACGATCAGCATGCATTGTCTCTAGGTAGAGTCGACCACATATGATTAATTTAAATGAATTCTGATTGGTTAAATAATTAAAATTAATTAAATAATTTTGTGATTGGTTGATAATTAGTGCCAAAAATAGGATTGCTTGCATGGGAATAAAATGAGATAATTGGATAACAATAAAATTGTAGATAATTCAACTTTTGTCAAGATTTTTAGAGTATTTATCTACAAGATAGTTGTTGCTAAAAAGACCTAAATTATTTAGAAAAGAGATAAAAATCTTAGAATACGGATTGAAAACACGTCTAAGTGCAAGGCCCAGCTCAAGAAAACCTAAAAAAGGAGTCTAAAAGGCACCGACACTCAAAAGTGCGATTGGTGTCCAAGAGTGCCATTCAGCACTTTTGGAGTGCCAATCGGCACTTTCAAAGTTCCGAATGGCACCTATTAGGGTTTTGGCCCGACAGTCTTCGGGTGATGATAAACACATCTTTTTCGAGTTTCTCGCTGAAGGACTCGTCCCGATTCGTATTCTAAGCGTCGCTGCTTATTTTTAAGCTTTCCAATCCCTATAACTGGAGACTGGATCTCAAAATTCCGCACACTCTTTTACGCTCTGGGGGAATTTTTCTTTACGCTCTCAAATTTCTCATATCTCTGATCCCCCTTTCTGAAATTCTCTCTCTTATGTTAAAGAAGTTTTGGAGGCTATAGTCTTAAAAATTTCTTTTTTGTAAGCTAGGGGTTTTAGGTTTTAAAGACAATTGCATAAATTTTTTTGAACCCTAAAATATTCTATTGAGAAAAAGAGTACGTCCATGCAAGAGGTAGCTTTTCTTTTTTTCTTCTCTCTCTTTTTATTTTGATGCATGAATAAATACTTGTTTAGTATTGATTTTGCAATGATCATCTCATGTGTTATCCATATTTTCTTTATTAGAATATGTGTATGGTGTTTTTATTGTTAAGATTTTTTTTTTTTAATTTCAAAAATTTGCTTGTTAACATACTTTTCGTATTTAAAAATGGATCTACATCTTCCTTAGATGCAGATTTGAATTTTCTCAAATTAAAAATTGATCTACATCTTTATTAGATGTAGATCTAAATTTTTCTAAAGTCAAAAACTGATCTATATCTTCATTAGATGTAGATCTGAATTTTTCTTAATAAAAAAAAATTAAAAAAAAAAAGCAGATTTGCATCTTCCTTAGATGTAAATCTGATTTTTTTTTTCAAAACAAAACTGATTTATACCTTCATTAGATGTAGATCTGAATTTTTCTTACTAAAAAACTTATTTGCATCATCCCTAAATGTAAATCTGATTTTTTTTAAATTAAAAACTGATTTGTATTTTCCTTAGATACAAATATGAATTTTTTTTAATAAAAAAAAAAAACTGATCTATATTTTCTTTAATTGTAGATCTGATTTTTTAAACAAAACAGATTTTGAAAAAAAAAAAAAAGAGTCACGAGTAGTTTTGTTTGATGCATGTTGCATAGGTTGATTCTATGAATATAGTGTTCTTCTAAAATTCGTTTTCCACATAAAAAACAGATTTTATTTTTTCTAATCCTCTACAAAAAACCATTCTTTTATTGCAAAAAAAGATCTGATTTTTACAAACCCAAAAAACCAATTTTTCTTTATCCCAAAAGATTTTGTTTTACTTTATCCCAAAAACAGATCTGATTTTTCTTTCACCAAAAACTAGTTTTTTCAAATTCACAAAAACATATCTGATTCTTTCTAAACCAAATCAATTTTACCATAACACAGATCTGAATTTTTCTCAAAAGAAAAGGGTATTCATATATAGACCTGTGTAATATTGTTTTTCATGTATGTTCAACATATCATTCATATCATGCATTAAGGGTACATTGGTCACAAAAGTCTAGAAGACCAAACTCTGTTTGAGTAGAATGGGTGTCTAACACCTTCTCATTCCGTAACCTAGCCTCCAAATCTAGTTCTTTTGGATATGTAGATTTATGCCTTGTCTTTATTCTTTTATTTTTGGTAGATTGTAACTAGGACCAAAGCCATGTAATTTTCAATTTATCAAATATGTACCTTCTTTATTCAATCAATGATAGAGGAACAATTTGATCATGTATTTTGTATTTTATTTTTTCTTATTTTTTTTATAAAAAATAACTAATGACTTCGCACCACTTACCCAAAAAGAGAGGTGTCTTGAAAAACCACCCAAAAATCTCTTTTTTGAGGGTACCGCTCTTGGGCGGTCTCTCACAAAGCATTTAATGTGGCCGGAGTCTATGATAAATCAAAGGATTATACAGAGCTAAACACCTTTCTAGATGAGTAAAATAATAAAAAAAAAAAAAACATATAAACATAAGCATTAAAACCAATATATAGTTGTTAAGAGCATACCAATAAACGGTTGAGTTTCACTTCTTATCTTAGCAAGGCTTCTAGCTAGTCATAACACAAATAAAACTCTAACAACTGTAAAGAAACTTTAAGAAAACCGAAATTACATTCTACGACAGCTCCTCCTTGAATTTCACCCTAAAGAGCCTTTAAATAGGTCAAAGAATCCTATTACAAGTTGAATTCTCGTTTAGAGAAAATCCTAGGTTTTTAGGCTTCACTTAATGGACATTTTTGCCTATTTAACTTCAGAATTCAGACTTTTGGCAAACTACAAAATCCAACTTAAATCACCTTGATTGGAGATCTGAGCTGAAAGTTATGCTCCAAATACTAACTGGTGCGCAGGCTAGAATCCTAATCTGAATTGGACTTAGATTTGGTACAAATTTCCTTTGATTCCTTGCTCCAATTGGACTCGAATTTAATTGGGTTGACCTTCTTTGACTTCATCATGGCCCTTGTAAAAGTAAAGTCCATTAACTTTCTTTTTTGCACAAATCCACTTATTTAATTTCATTATCCTACAAAAGACAAATTCATACATTAAAATTTAATTAAGCACAAAATTAATTATTCAACATTATTCCAAAACCGACTATAAAATGCATGAATTAACTCAAAATAAGTATGATAATTCTTTCTAATAATTATATAAAAATGCAAAATTAAGCTATTATCAATAATATCACCGCACACCCTTGGTGCGATGCTCACTCCACAAGTATAAGTACTTGTGGGGTGTGGGGGGGTAAGGGCCGGGGTTCAAGTCTCTAGGAGGGAGCTTCACACACATATATACTTAGATTATGCTAGAGTAGAAATTCTATCTTGTATAATAAAAAATAAAAATTAAAAAAATATATAAAAAAAAAGTTATTATCAATAATAACGACTAATAATGAACTATCATGTAATGATTTCAAAATATGAAAACTTATAGAAGGAAATTGTAAAATTTCATGCATTCATTATTTGTGTGTGTGTGTACGCTTTTTTTTTTTTGGTGTTGATAATTTGATATATTAAATTTCTCTGTATATTTTTTTTTTCTAATTTAAGTTTCCTAATGACTAGTTGAATTTTTTTTTTCTAGAGCCACCATTGCACTACAAAGCATTATAATAGGAACAAAACATTAAATTCGGAAAATATTTCATTTTAGGGTCTAGTTAATGGGTGTCTTTAGGGCATTTTTTTATGGAAAATTTTAGGAAAATTACAATACCATTTTCATGAAAAATATAAAAAAAAAAACTTTTAAAAAAATTAGTTTTTTTTTCCTCATACGAAGTTTATAAAAATAACTACTAAACTAGTGTTATTAGCTCATTTCTTAACTTTTTCCTTCGTTTTATAGCAATCTAGACCAATCTTATTAAGTACTATACTTGTTTACTTAGCCCAAGTTGGTTTCTAGGCAATTCAAACCAAAAAAAAGGTTTGATTTTAGCAAATCTAGACCAATCTCATAGCAATCTGGACCAATCTTATTATGTACTATACTTGTTTAATTAGCCCAAGTTTGTTTCTAGGCCATTCAAAAAGGAAAAAAAAATTTGGTTTGATTCTAGTCAATTTGACGAATCTTATTAAGTACTATACTTGTTCAACTATCCCAAGTTTGCTTCTAGGCAATTCAAAAGAATAAATTAAAAAAAAAAGAGTTTGATTCTACCTAATCTGGACCAATCTTTTTAAGTACTATACTTGTTTCATTGAGCCAAGTTTGTTTCTAGGAAATTCAAAAAGGGAAAAAAAAAAAAATTACTCTAGCCAATTGTCTAGTTGCAAAGTTCATCATTTAATTACATTTGATAAAGGCGAAAATACACTTTTGGCACTTACATTTTGGGCTAATTCGCATTTTAGTCCCTAAATTGATTTTGCGCCTAGTTCAGTCCTTGAAATCAGAAAATTGTTTCTGTTTTAGTCTCTATCGTCAACCTACTAACAAAAAAGTACTACATGGCAAACAGAGGTCCTACGTGTCAAGGCCACCCATTTCCATAATATTAGATTAGTCCTACGTGTACCACTTACACCCACGTGACCCAATGCGACCCAGCCACGTCATCTTCCCACCACTCAACCCCCCACATGACCCTCAACTGACCTTACTCATCAAGTACCTTCAGCCACCCCTTAGCTAGACACACTTGAAGAACGCTAAATCGCTCACAAGGCTGCCTCTACTTCACGCACTCATCAAAACTTGCTCTAAACTGTGATAAAAAGCTGGAATCAAGCTCGGCAAGCTTGAGGAGGAGAGCACCACGCATGCGTGCTATTGCCCCAGCCTTGCTAAACCATTCCTAGTGGTGTCCTAGACAGAGAACAATCCAGTCAGAAGGTTCTATTGGTGTCCCAAAAATTGGGTAAAGTCTGTGTTTTTTCTGCATATCCTAATTTTCTTCTCTAGTTCATTTTTATGTTAGGTTGATTGTTTTGAAGTTTTGGTTTGAATTTGGGTTCAATTTCAGGTTGGTTGGAAGTGGAAATTTTTTCAATGGGGTTGATGATGAGATTTGCCGGCATGGTAAATTGCTTATCTTAAAAAAGAGGCAGACAATTCTCAAACTTGAGGCTGAGGTTGCAACCTGCAAGAAGAGGGAGAAGTGTTTGACAGTGTCTTTGATATTAGCATTGGTGATGTGTGGGATTTGCCTTTGTGAGATTCTAGCTTTGGTGGATTAGATGGATGGGTTATGGTGTGGGTTGGGTTAAGGTAGAGAAATTATAATGTCCTGTATGAATGTTTGACTTGCTTTTTGTCAGTGTGTTTCCATATTGCATTATGGAGCATTTTGTGGAGTTATGTATCCCAATTACCTTGTAATTTAGTATGAATGAAAAGAAGTTACCATGGATTGAGATTGAAGTGTTAATATGTTTTAGTTAAATTGTTCATTGTTAACTGGTTTGTAATGGATGACCTTAAGTTGGTCATTGTGTGTAATGGAGTGAACTTAAGCTACCAATTCTGCCAACCATGTGATACCAAGCAAGCAAGCTATAATATATACATGACAGACAAATCCAACTACACATTTGGGAGAATACATGAATCTGTCCAACACACAAAGCATTAAGGCATTGACAAATTCCAACTAAATACTCAAAATACAAAATCTAATAAAGGTTTTCAAAATAAATGACAACAACATTCCTTGCCAAAAAAACCACCATATATTGATATCAGCCATAGTTTAGGCTACAAAAACAAAATGTGATTGCACCACAAATTACAATACTTAGCTGCCATTGTTTAGCTTTTACCAAAATGTACATAATTCAGCCATAGTTCAGCCATCATTACAACCAACAAAAAGGCCATTTCTGCCAATTACAAATTTTCACATTGACTAAAAAAAAGAAAAAAAGAAAAAGAAAAAAGTGGACACTACTCAGACTCCACTAGCTTATAACCTTGGACCATGTACAAATGACTGGCTCTCAGCAAACCCCAATGCTTCTCTATACCTTGATGCATTTCTTGATGCATCTAGAGTCTTACTTGTAACAGTCCCCTTCTTTCTCTTACATGGATTTCCATGGGTGTTCCTCGGATTGGATGTTGTAGTGTTAGGGGTTACACTGTTGATTGCTGGATTGCTAGTTGCTGGCTATACGTTGAGTTGTTTGTTGGTAGGTGGTACCCTTGTAGTATTTGGGTCATTGATGGTCACTCCTCCACTTGGTCCACCAGCACAGGCCCTGTTAGTTGTCTACAAACAACATATACAATTAAGTTAAAAAAAAAAAAAAAAAAAAAAAACTGAAAACTGTAAACATGTACAAATGTCTACATTTTTTTTTTTTTTTTTTTTTACCTGTTTTGGCCTAGGCCTCCTTTGGTTTGGACCACCACCAACAATTGTAGGTAGTGAAAAATTCCTCCAACCTCACCTTTGCAACTTCTTTTGTTATGGTCTAGTTCCTCACATGACTTGCATCTCTTGGCAATACCCAAACCCTTGCTGTGACCCTTACTTGGTTCATTTGGTTCCCTTGTTCTTTTCTTCTTGGGCCTGCCAGTTGGCCTTCTCTTTATGGGAGGCTGCACCAGTTGGGGTCGCATATTCTAACAATTTATTGGATCAATGATGGGCTCATAGCATGCCTTATATATGCTAACTTTGTAACAGTCATTAATATACTTTTCAGCTGCCTCCCTATTGAAGAATATGCATGAAATTGCATGGCAGTATGAGATACCATTGATGTCCCATTTCCTACAACTACATGTCCTCTTAGCCAGGTCCATAATGAGGCTTTGTAGCCCATTCTTAACCTCAAACTTTGTGTCAGAAGCACAACAAGCCAGCCATCTACTGCTAGCCATCTTTTCTCTATGTAATTTTTTACAGACTTTAGGGCATGACTCAGATTCTATCTGTTGGAATAAAATCTGGTTTTGTATCTCATACAAAACACACAGCGGAAGCAACAAACAAGGATCTATTTCATTCATGATTGACAACATGCACTCTATGAATTTCAGAATTTAAGAACAAGATAGCGTACCTTGGTATGGAGAATTTCAAAACAAAGATTAGAAGCACTTGGGAAAACTTTTAATCTTCACTCCAATTCCACTTTACGCCCAAGATGTGTGGTCTCTCAATCAGTTTCCAAAGGGGAGAATAAAAGTGTGTCTCACACTCTTTCTTTTCTCTACGATAAAAACCGCATTAAAAAATTCTGTATGTTTCTCCCTTTTATAACTAACTGATTATTTAATTGGGCTGGCCTATTGGGCCTTTCCAATTGGGCTTTAGTGTGTGGCTTGGAATGGGACCAAAAGGGACCAATAAGACACTAGCTCCAATGGGCCTTGGGCTTTTCCGTCAACTCTTGACAAGTCCAAAGTTACTATTAATTATATTTAATACCACTATATAAATATAATTGCACTCTAGGCCTTATTAATAAATTATATCCCAAGACTTTATTTTACACGCAACCCCTTCATAAAATATTCGTAGTAATACAAAGTCATAAATATAGACTGCCACTTTGAAAATTACTACATCTTATCCTTGAGTACCCGGTTTAATCCTTTAAAGTTATTCATCATATATTTATGAAATCCAATTTCATAAATATATACTTTAGTAATTTCTTACCAAAGTGGTTAGGTCTAACTCTCTGAATAACCAAACCCATTAAACTTATCTCAAGGGAATATTTTATATCTCCGTTAAGAGACTATGAATTTCATCTTGAGAATATATGTTCCATCAACACTAAATGTGGTTGCCCAACATACTGAGGTTTTGACCGTCACTTTAGATCTCACTCCTGATATATCAAAGCAACCTACACCTCATGATCAAGTCCATTATTCTCTCAGGATTAAGAGTTCATGCAAATAGAAATCGTGAGATTTATTATTCATTTGACAGTCGTTAGGAGAATAATAAATCTCACAGCGGTTCAGTTCAATATGTCTTAACTCTTAAAACATATCAACATATCAACTAGAAGTCACCACTTCCATGATCAAGACAAATCATCTTAGTTGATACGTTATAGTCTTCGCAGATGAAATGCCCAATTTCATCACCGACTACGAACTATAAATTCTAAGTTTACAAAGAACTTGTGATTTATATCTTCTGTGACTTTTCACATAAATCACATACTATGCATCTCATGGACTATATGATAATGTCCAAATATTCATGTTACCATTATTTTAGATAAAAATAAACAACTTTATTAAACACAACATTAAGTCATACATAATGTCATACATAGCATCATACAATAGGATTTAAGGGCATATATCCTAACAATCTCCCACTTGCCCTAAAGACTATTGTGCACTAATCTAACTCCATTCCCTCCAAATGTGACTCGAAAGTCCTTTGAGGCAAAGTTTTGGTAAAAGGATCTGCTAGATTATTTGCACTTTCAATCTTTGCTACCACAACATCTCCACGAGCAACAATGTCTCGAATGATGTGATACTTCCTCTCAATGTGCTTTCCTTTCTTGTGATTTCTTGGATCTTTGGATTGTGCAACCGCTCCACTATTATCACAAAACAATGTGATGGGAACTTGCTCCATTCTTATAACACCAAGATCAGAAAGGAATTTCTTGAGCCAAACAGCCTCCTTTGCCGCTTCACAAGCAGCAACGTACTCGGCTTCCATGGTGGAGTCCGCAATGCAAGATTGCTTAACACTCCTCCAACTTATGGCTCCACCTCCCAAGGTGAAAACACATCCTGAAGTGGATTTTCTGAAATCTAGATCCAATTGAAAATCTGAATCTGTATAGCCAATGGGAATCAAATCCTCACTATGGTAAACAAGCATATAATTTCTCGTTCTCCTAAGATACTTGAGAATATGCTTTACAGCTTGCCAATGTTTTGGTCCTGGATTTGATTGATATCGGCTGACCATGCCAACTGAATAACAAATGTCTGGTCTAGTACAAAGCATGACATACATGAGAATTCCTACTGTAGAAGCATAAGGAACTTGTCTCATCATATTTTCTTCCTCTTGAGTCTTAGGCCTTTGGTCATCAGACAGAGGAACTCCATGTCTAAAAGGAAGCAATCCTTTCTTGGAGTTTTGCATGCTAAACCGTTCTAGAACCTTATCTATATATCCAGCTTGTGATAAGCCTAACATCTTATTCTTGCGATCTCGCCAAAGCTTGATCCCTAGAATAAAGTTAGCCTCACCCAAGTCCTTCATATCAAATTGGCTAGACAACCAAACTTTAACCGATGACATTACCCCTACATCATTCCCAATGAGTAGAATATCATCAACATAAAGCACTAGGAACATTACTACTTTGTCTTGATGTCTTTTGTACACACATGGTTCATCAAGATTTTGTTCAAAACCAAATGACTTGATTGCTTGATCAAATCTGATGTTCCATGACCTAGATGCTTGTTTAAGTCCATAAATGGACCTATTCAACTTGCATACCATATGCTCTTGGTTCTTTGCTATGAAACCTTCTGGTTGCATCATGTATATTTCTTCTTCAAGATTGCCATTAAGAAATGCAGTCTTGACATCCATTTGCCAAATCTCATAATCATAATGAGCAGCAATGGATAAGAGAATTCTGATAGACTTAAGCATGGCTACTGGCGAAAAAGTTTCATCATAATCAATACCTTCTTTTTGTGTATACCCTTTCGCCACTAGTCTTGCTTTAAAGGTTTCAACCTTTCCATCTATCCCTCTCTTCCTCTTGTAAACCCATTTGCAACCAACAGGTTTAATGCCGTTAGGTGCCTTTACAAGATCCCATACATGATTGGAATACATAGAATCCAATTCAGATTTCATAGCTAAGACCCAATGATGTGCATCTATATCATTAATTGCCTCCTCATAAGTGTAGGGATCCGATTCTGCCTCTTCTGAGATAGCTATATAAATTTCTCCCAAACCTCTAAATCTCATAGGAGGCCGAATAATTCTCCCACTACGACGAGGCACCTGTGTACTAGTCATCTCATGAGTAATGTCTTGTGGTGTATCCAATACAGCCACATCATCCCTAGTTTCATCCACTGGTTGTTCAACTACAGGTTTATTCATTTCAGCCAAGACAACTCTACTTCTAGGAGTATAATCATTCATATAGTCATTTTCCAAGAATTTGGCATTTGTGCTAACAAACACTTTATTATCCTTATGACTATAGAATAAACCTCCAACAGTTCCTTTTGGATATCCTACAAAGAAAACCACTTCTGTTTTAGACTGTAACTTGTCAGACTTTCCTTTCAACACATGTGCTGGACAACCCCAAATGTGGAGATATCTCATGCTAGGCTTACGCCCATTCCACAACTCTACAGGTGTTTTAGGAACAGACTTCGAAGGTACTAAATTCAGAAGATACATTGCAGTATTTAAGGCATATCCCCAAAAGGAAATTGGTAGAGTCGAATAACTCAACATGGATCTAACCATATCTAAGAGAGTCCTATTCCTTCTTTCTGCTACACCATTTTGTTGTGGAGTTCCAGGTGCAGTTAACTGGGATATAATCCCATGTTCAGTCAAGTAATCCTTGAAGTCACCAAGAAGGTATTCGCCACCTCGATCAGATCGAATGGCCTTTATGCGTTTACCTAATTGATTCTCAACTTCAGCCCTAAACTCTTTGAACTTTTCAAAGGCTTCGGACTTCCGTTTTATTAGGTACACATAACCAAATCTAGAGTAATCATCAGTGAAAGTAATGAAATACTCATAGCCACCTCTTGCTTGGATTGACATAGGACCACATACATCTGAATGAACTAATTCAAGCAACTCTTGGGCTCTTCTACCTTTTGCATTAAAAGGCCGTTTGGTCATTTTACCTTCCAAACAAGATTCGCAAACTGGAAAACCATCAAAGTCCATGGGCTGTAAAAGTCCATCTTTGATTAGTCTTTGAATCCTACTTGAATTAATATGACCCAAACGCAAGTGCCAAAGATATGCTTCACTAGTAGAAGGAAACTTTCTCTTTAATGATTTTACATGAGAGCTATTATCTATTTCAGAATTGTATAATTCATGCATGTCAGGAGTTAAAATATAAAGACCATCCACAATATTGCCAGAACAGATAAACATTTTATCCTTCTTTATTACAACATTGTCTTTCAGGATAACACAATATCCATGCTTACCTAAATAAGTCGCAGAAATCAAATTCCTACGAACATTAGGTACATAGAAACAGTCTTCCAATATTAACACTCTAGACTTAAAACACAAATTATACACTCCAACAGCTACAATTGGAATCCTGCTCCCATCAGCCAAAGTAAGAAATAGTTCTCCCTCATTCAACTTTCTGGTCTCCTGGAACCCCTGCAAAGAATTGCAGATATGATTAGTACAACCTGAATCCACACACCAGGAATCTGTTGGATTCTGTACCAAACATATTTCAAGAAGAAAGGAACTTTTCATACCCTTATTCTTGGCAGCCTTGAATATTGGAAAATTTCTCTTCCAATGTCCTTTCTCACCACAATGGAAACACTTTCCTTTGCTTTTCTTTCCTTTCTCGGCAACCCCTAAGGCAATTTGTTTACCGTTTTTCTTAGTAAAGTCCTTCTTCTTCTTCTTACCCTTGCCTTTCGACTTAGGTTGAGAAGTAGAACCTTCACCCACATTGGCTTCAACAATAGAAGTACCAAGGATGCCTTCCGCCGCCACTAACTCATTCATTAATTCAGACAAAGAGTAAATCTTTTTGTTCATATTATAATTGAGTCTGAATTCCTTGAATGATTCTGGTAGTGACTGGAGTATCATATCCACTTGGGATTCTCCATCAATGTCGGCACCCAAAACTTCTAATGTGTTCAGATTAGCAATCATCCTAAGACAATGCTCCCTTACTGAACTTCCTGCAGCCATTTTGGTATTATAAATTTGCCTCATGGTTTCTTGCCTTGCAGACCGGCCTTGCTCACCAAACATCTCCTTCAGACTTTGCATGATGTCCGAAGCATGTTCTACATCCTGCATTTGATGCTGTAGAACATTTGAGATAGATGCTAGGATATAGCACTTGGCCATCTCATTAGATTTCTACCAACGATCATATCGCTGTTTTTCCTCAATAGGAGCATCTAATGAAGGAAAGCTAGGACATGGTTGAGTAAGCACATATTTGTGCTCTTCAGCAGTAAGAACAATGTCCAAATTCCTTTTCCAGTCAACATAGTTGGATCCAGTCAGTTTGTTTTGATTAAGAATAGCAACAAGTGGGCTAAATGATGCCATGATTTAAATCTGAAAATAATAAACATGAATACAATAAGTAAACTGGACATTATCAAATTTAGCATATAAGCATATAATATGGAACCTTAATAAAACCATAAAATAATATATGCAACGACAACCCAATCCCATATTCAATATCTCTCAGCATAGAGTGAACATTAAATACTATGATTGATTGAGAACTATTCTCATTATTAGTGCTATCATGATAACTCTTATCAAACACTAATAATATGCCGTTTTACATTTAGCCTCTAAGTAATAATAGCAAGAACTCAGCATAGAGGATACTAAAATACTTAGTCTAGTGTATACCATTGTCTAGAATCATGTGTAGCCACATTTCATCCCTTTAACAAGCTTATTTTGTGGTACCATGATAAAAATGCCATCCGCATGGAATGCAAAGCTCGAGGCTAAGACAAGGTGTTTTATCAAACCACTATAAACTAAGAAATTCAATCTTGTAGGACCATGAAATATATACTCTCCGCATGGAATGCTAAGCTCGAGGCAAAGACAAAGTATATATTTCACACTACTATGAACTAACAATGGAGGCCGTGAGACCCAACCCTTGAATCTCTCTCCCACTAGATATTTTAAAATAAAGGTTTTTAAGGTCAAATGCCATAATAATGCTAGACACGTGAAAAACATAATCCTAATCTCATTAGGAATAAATTTCATTAAACTAGCATTTATATATATATAAATATATATAACGTAATATAAACCTATATTATATTATATATATAATATATATATATATATATTACGTTAAAATATTATATTATATATATTACAATATATATATATATATAATAATACATATATTACTTTTACACAGTTGAAATCCTATACGGATTCAACTATGTGTCAAGACAAAAATCAATTGTCTTAATATATGTACATGACCGTTGGCCATAAAAATTCAGCCTTGCAAATCCGTACTCCAAAGCATGTAATGGTAATAGTTTAGATTGTTGAAAAACGTATGTGAACAATTTTTTCATGGCCATAAAACATGCAAGACAAAAGGAATCTTTGACAAGTCAAAACATGCAAGCCATGCATTCAAGATTTTTAATCCGTGAAGTTGCATTCAAAACATGCACTTAAATTCACCAAAAAGTACATTCTTGCTTTAATTCATGCAAGATACCTAATGCGTGAAGTACGTTCAAGCCATGCAAATTATGCATGAACAGAGGGCCAAACGGTGCATTCGGGATAGCAGTTTCTTTAATAGTGAATAACCGTATCCTTGCAACGACAGAAAAACATGGCACCATGAACAAGATTTGACACTATTCAATCCCACTGCATTAAGTTATATATAATATGCGGGTTCCATGAAAAATAAAAACATGGCACAATACCATAACTTGATGCAGAAAATTGTAACACAAAGATAACGGTTTTTCTTAATTTCTAAAATTTAATCACACATTATACAATCATGATATGAAAACCTGGCTCTGATACCAATTGTTGGAATAAAATCTGGTTTTGTATCTCATACAAAACACACAGCGGAAGCAACAAACAAGGATCTATTTCATTCATGATTGACAACATGCACTCTATGAATTTCAGAATTTAAGAACAAGATAGCGTACCTTGGTATGGAGAATTTCAAAACAAAGATTAGAAGCACTGGGAAAACTTTTAATCTTCACTCCAATTCCACTTTACGCCCAAGATGTGTGGTCTCTCAATCAGTTTCCAAAGGGGAGAATAAAAGTGTGTCTCACACTCTTTCTTTTCTCTACGATAAAAACCGCATTAAAAAATTCTGTATGTTTCTCCCTTTTATAACTAACTGGTTATCTAATTGGGCTGGCCTATTGGACCTTTCCAATTGGGCTTTAGTGTGTGGCTTGGAATGGGACCAAAAGGGACCAATAAGACACTAGCTCCAATGGGCCTTGGGCTTTTCCGTCAACTCTTGACAAGTCCAAAGTTACCATTAATTATATTTAATACCACTATATAAATATAATTGCACTCTAGGCCTTATTAATAAATTATATCCCAAGACTTTATTTTACATGCAACCCCTTCATAAAATATTCGTAGTAATACAAAGTCATAAATATAGACTGCCACTTTGAAAATTACTACATCTTATCCTTGAGTACCCGGTTTAATCCTTTAAAGTTATTCATCATATATTTATGAAATCCAATTTCATAAATATATACTTTAGTAATTTCTTACCAAAGTGGTTAGGCCTAACTCTCTGAATAACCAAACCCATTAAACTTATCTCAAGGGAATATTTTATATCTTCGTTAAGAGACTATGAATTCCATCTTGAGAATATATGTTCCATCAACACTAAATGTGGTTGCCCAACATACTGAGGTTTTGACCGTCACTTTAGATCTCACTCCTGATATATCAAAGCAACCTACACCTCATGATCAAGTCCATTATTCTCTCAGGATTAAGAGTTCATGCAAATAGAAGTTGTGAGATTTATTATTCATTTGACAGTCGTTAGGAGAATAATAAATCTCACAGCGGTTCAGTTCAATATGTCTTAACTCTTAAAACATATCAACATATCAACTAGAAGTCACCACTTCCATGATCAAGACAAATCATCTTAGTTGATACGTTATAGTCTTCGCAGATGAAATGCCCAATTTCATCACCGACTACGAACTATAAATTCTGAGTTTACAAAGAACTTGTGATTTATATCTTCTGTGACTTTTCACATAAATCACATACTATGCATCTCATGGACTATATGATAATGTCCAAATATTCATGTTACCATTATTTTAGATAAAAATAAACAACTTTATTAAACACAACATTAAGTCATACATAATGTCATACATAGCATCATACAATAGGATTTAAGGGCATATATCCTAACACTATCTTCAAAATACTGAGTCTAATTTGTTGGAATTTGTTCATTAAATACAACCTGATATAGAATATGTAACTCTCACTAGCACACATCTGATCTGGCAATAGCACTACAACCTCATTGTCCTAACTGTAACTACTATCTTCACCCATACCTCTAGTTGGAGTTCATTTGTCTAACCTCTTTCACATCACTATGCTTATCACTGTCATTTTGTCAGTAGTGACAGCCCCATCCTCTTGTGGTCCTCAACAACTGGTTTCTTACCTGGTCTCCTGCATCCAAATACTTTAACATTTGAATCACTTTGGTTACCATCTACATTTCTTTTTAATAATTTAATAGGAAAAAAAACATTAACTTTGGAAAATATTTCGTTTTAGGGTTTAGTTAATGGGTGTCCTTAATTAGGGCATCCAAAAAAAAAAGGTTTGATTTTAGCCAATCTAGACCAATCTCATAGCAATCTGGACCAATCTTATTTAGTACGATACATGTATAATTACCACAAGTTTGTTTTTGGGCAATTCAAAAAGAAAAAAAAAATGAGGTTTGATTCTAGCCAATTTGAACGAATCTCATAGCACTCTGGACCAATCTTATTAAGCACTATACTTGATCAATTAGCCCAAGTTTGTTTCTAGGCAATTCAAAAGAAGAAGAAAAAAAAAAGAGTTTGATTCTACCTAATCTGGACCAATCATTTTACGTACTATACTTGTTTCACTGAGTCGAGTTTGTTTCTAGGTTTTTCCTCCAAAAAAAAAAAAAAAAAGAAGAAGAAGAAGTTTGTTTCAAGGCAATTCAAAAAAGATAAAAAATTTGATTCTAGCCAATTGTCTCATTGCAAATGTCCATCAATTAATTAAAACTAGTATGTAACCCATGCTAACGCACGAGAATGATATAATTTAATGAAACAATGAAAAAAAAATATTGTATTATATTATTTAAGTGATACTATTGGTTTTTTTATTTATTTATTAATCATGAGTTTAGTCATGTTTAAAAGGCTTAGTTAAGTTTAAATTCATATTATTAACCAGAAATTTTAATTAACAATACTTAGCATTAGCTAATTTTTTTACAACTTTGGAGGATTTCGTCATTCAATTGAGACAGCACCAGCATATTGTCCACATTACCAGAATGAAAATCACATCCAATAATTGGAGCTTTTACTAATTGTTTGTTGATAACTCCCAATGTTTTTCCGATTTCAATTTCTTAGTAGCACCATTTTTCTCATGACTCTCAAAGGTACAGATACCAGAACCATACATAGGTACCTCAAATAGATTTCCATTGCTGGTTTTATGTTGAAAGGTAGAGGTACTAGAACCATACGAAACAGGAACATCAAATAGGTTGCCAGGATCCACTTTACTTCTACAACACATTTCTACTTGAGTTCAGATAGCTCTTTTTTTATTTAAAATCAAATGCCTTTTTGACCTTCTAGCTCGTGCTTCATCCATAACTATCTCAAATAATATACTTATACTATCAAACCACTAACACAACATTACTGCTAAGCACTCATCATATTTGTTAATTACTTGAAAATTTATTAGTTGGGAAAATACAAAGTGTTGGTAGTTTGGGAATACCATCAAAACAAAAATGTTAAAGATTCTAACGAAAAAGCATATTAACAATAAGTCATAGAATTTACTGATAATATGAACAACACTATAAGTAAAAAAGTAGATAACTTTTTTTTCAGAGAATAAGCAATTATTTATACATGAGCAGGGTTAAATACTAACCATATTTTTGTAATCACAACATAAATAGGGGAAAAAACTAACCTTTATTAATAGAATAAGCAGATACTATGTAAAATCACAGCTAACTACTTTTCATAAATAAGAACATTAAAAGCTCTTATAAATAGCATAAATAATAATAACAACATAAACAATAAAAAAGAGCTGACCTTTGGTAAGGAAATAAGTAGTTCAAAAGCCTCAGTTCGTTTGCAACAAAATTTTCCAATTGTATGACAACCTCCTGTGGGGGAAAAAACACAGTAAATAAGGACATAAACTGTGAAAACATAAACGGGTTTGTTGACATATTAACGAAATATTAATACATTATCAAAACTCAATTCAAACAATTCCCTAGTTTCCTTGCAACTTCTTATGAAACAGGAACTAAACATGTAACATCAATCATAAGCTAACAAAAAAGCTTTTATAATTAAAAAATAAAAATTATTAACAAAAAGTTTAAGTTTAAGTTCTATAGTTTACTTATTTGCTTGCCTTTGAGCATTCCTCTTTTCCAACTTTGCTAGCTCTCTACTAACTTACAAAATAGTTTGCAGGTGAGCCATGAATTACTAAAACTGATTATGTGGAGTAAATTGATGGAAATTGATGACTCATGAGTGCGACAAAAAACCAACATTTGTATGTGTCTATTCTTCTTGTATTCTGCAACTGATGCAATTTATGATATTAGAGTTTTATGGAAGTAAAATTGATTATGTTCACTACACATGTGTGTAAATAGATGGGCTTCGAATTAGGTTCTGCTTGTAGTATTTAGTGCTCTCTATCTCACTCAAACTTGCCAACAAAACTATTGGGTTGAGTGTTGTAAGAAGTGCAGCAATACTTTCAATCATGTGGTAAACAAACAGGGTGACTAACCTGGCATATATATGGCTTGCCAAAGGGTTTTTGCTTTTGTGGAACAGATTACTATCTCAATTAGATGGTCATCACTTTTTTTTAAAATTTCTAAAATGCATGGTAGTCAAAGGAAGGAAACTTTTGTATTTTACTGACAAAAGAAAAGTTACTGGAATTTTTGTTAAACTAATGAGAAGAAAGTTTATATATCTACCTAGCCAAAATACTATCATGGTGTCATGGGCCAAGGAGCTAGTCAGGTCCTTACAATTTCTAAAACACATGGTTGTCAAAGGAAGGGAACTTTTGTATTTTATTGACAAAAAAAAGTAGCTGAAATTTTTGTTAAACCAATGAGAAGAAAGTTTATATATCTACCATAACCAAAAAACTATCACAGTGTCATGGGCCAAGGAGCTAGTCAGGTCCTTAGGTTGCACGTGTCCCCACCAAAACTTTTATAGTTATTTAACAAAAAAAACTAAAACAGACAAGCAAATGGCGAAAACTAAAACAGACCAAATGAAAGAAAATAGTCAGCAAACCTTACAAAGCATAAACTAAGACCATTAGCATTGTAAGTACAATCGGAATATATGAAAAATCTCTTCTTATATAAAATACAAAAATACCCAAATACATGCATCATTGATACCGAGAGATTGTTTTCAAACTTTATGATATGGTCCCACATTTGATTCCAAAATTAAAAAATAAAACTCTCTAAAAATAAATAATTTAGAAGACATGGCGCAAAATTGGACTTCAATTGTATAATCTAATTGAATTTTCTTTAAGCTTTTCCTATTACTATATATATATGTGTGTGTGTGTGTGTGTATGTGTGTGACTTATAAATTTGAATTGTTTTTAGTTATAAAAAAAATGCTCATAAATATAAAATCATTCAAAGTCTCTCTTCCTCTAATTTTATATATAGTGTTAGATATATGATTATGTTTTTTTTATGATTTATTTATAAATTAACTCATTTGGCATAAAAATTAAAAAAAACTTTGTTTAGATGCGACACGTGCTGTAAAATTAAACTCTAATTGAAATCCAATTTTTACACTGAACTAACTTAGTACAAAAAATTTTAAATTTTGATTAGATGAGACATGTGACGCAAAATTAGACTTTAATTGAATTCTAATTTGAAATCTAATTGGATTTTGTCCCAGTTTTACCTATTAATGGGTGTGTGTGTGTGTGTGTGTATATATATATATGTGGCTTATAAACTTGAATTGTTTTTAGTTCTACACAAAAAAAAAAACTTAGAAATATAAAATCATTCAAAAATTATATTTTTTACGGTTTACGTATATTGGACTCCTATTTTTTTACACTAAATTAACTCATTTGGTACAAAAATTAAGAAACTTAGATTAAATAGGACACATGTTGTAAAATTAAATTCTAATTAAAATCTAATTTTTATATTGAATTAACTCACTTGACACAAAAATTTAAAAACTTAGACTAGATAAAACACGTGACGTAAAATTAGATTCTAATTAAATTATAATTTAAAATCTAATTAAATTTTTTCTCAATTTTACGTATTATTATTATATATATAGATTCCTTATAGCATCATTTATAAATTTTTATTTTTTGGTTAGTAAAATCAGCAGTAGCATTAACATTTTCCTTCTTTAACTTTAATAGTCAATCTGCTAGTTCATTTTCAAAAGTCAATAAAGGCTGCGGAAAAATCAAAGAGAAATTTCATATGTTTGCTATCTGAATTGGCTTTAATCTGATCTGAAAATGATAGAAAATGAAATTAGCCTAGTACGTGAATGACGTACAAAGAATTTTATATACCACAATGGGCCACACACAACTTTGAATATATCTTTTTAATATACAAAAACCCTTATTTAAAAGAAAATCAAATCTCCTTTTAATTACATTCTTAAAATTTCAATTAATCAAAAACCTAGCCTTAATTCATATAATAATAGCTTCCGATGTCTGTGAAGAACTTTCTTCATTATATATATATATATATATTGGTAAGTCTTCATTATGTATATTTATTTTTTGGTAAATGAACTTTCTTCATTATTAGTTCTTCATTATATTAGAAAAGTATGTATACTGTATAGAATTTTGCTTATATGAGCTGCACTTTATACGATATTGGTTTAGTTGAAAACATCTTTTTATACTGCGCTTGTTTACGTTTACTATTTTACACTTCAACAAAAAAATATGCCAAAACGCTCTACATGATATATATATATGATAATCGCCTTTTTTATTATCTTGTTTTTCTCTTATATCAAACTGGTTATAGATATACTCTAAATTTTGTCAAATTATAGCCACGTGTTTTGGTGTTCTCGAAGAAAAAAAGTTTATAGTTATGAGATTTATTACATTAAATTTGTACTTCTGATCATCTCCTGATCCTGTTGTAACTATATGAAAAAAAAGCTAGCTTTATTTTACTCGAAAAAAATAAAAAACAGATAACCATATATTTTATTTCACCTCTGGATAATACAACGATGCATGGTAGAATCTTACACCAAGTGAAATTTCAATCTAAGAAATTATTTTATTACATTCTTTGCAATCATGATTTCATAACTAAGGTATTATTTTCATGTCTCTTAATCGCCCCACCCACAAGCCAGTACTCTTCAATGTATTGGCATACCCAAAAAACCCAAACTCACGACTTTTGTTCATGCTACAAACATGTGGAAAACCAAAATGCAAAACCGCATCCAATGCCTCTGGACAAACAATTTTCTCCATGTTGGTCTTGTAGAGCCCATACTTTTCAACGATCTCATCCCACACCCTTCCCTTCTTCTTCATCATCCCAACCCAATCAAACTTTTCATTCTCATCAAATGGCACAAACTCAACATCAAATACCTCACAACACACCTTCCATAAGCTCTTCCACGTAAAAACATCACCATTGGTGCAATTAAAGGCTTGGTTCTTGGCTCTATCCGTCACCGCAGCCCAAATTTGTTGCTCTGCTAACACACGTGCATCTGACATGTCGCAGAAATTCTCCCAAGTGTATTTTGTACCTGTTAGAATTATTGTTTACTAATTAAACTCATCATCTCCTAATACCACAAATTTATCATAATAATAAAGAAAAAAATCATGAGTTTGATCTCTGTTTATACTGTACACCGCATTTAAATTGTTAGAAATCTCATTTGCTATGCTCTATTTATTAAGGGGGAGTATTAGAATTATAATTAAATACCTGGATATCGAAAGGGCAAGCCTTGGTATTTACAGATAGTAGCATACACGCATAGAGTCAGCAATGCATTGTAGAAGCTCCTTGAGGATGCGCCAACTATTATAGAAGAGCGGTGCACAGAATATGTGAGTGATGGTGAGTATGAAGCCAAAAGGTCTTCTAAGGCATAATAGAAGTTAGGGTAGGGTAGTCGAGGCATGTCCTCATGAAATGGAGGTTCATGATGCACAAGTTGGGTTCCAAGAACTGGATCAAAGATCGGACCCATGTAATGTTTGGTTCCGGTTTGCAAAGTTATATGACATAGCCGTGAAGGTGTGGCTGATTTGAGAGCTTTAATAACATTTTCAAGCATGGTAGAGTTGGCAGCTACGTTAGATTCTTCATTTTCACGTACTTGGATTGCTACCCAAAAGACATGGGTAATTTCATGGGCTATTGGAGCGAGATGTTTGAGTGTGTCATCAAAGTTTAAGGCGTCAAAAGTTATGTAATGGTCAGGGGTGGAGGAAGGGAACCATGTCGGCTTGGGGCGGCGAGCTGACCCGTAGACTTTCCATGGACCACCAAGGGCTGTTGGACTCTTTAAAGCTTCCGCCAAGCTCAACCCTACCATGCCTGTCACTCCCATAACCAGTGCAACTGGTGTGTCAGTGTTAGGGACCTCTTGCTCCATGAGAGAGAGAGAGAGAGAGAGAGAGAGAGAGTTTGATCAATTGGTTTGGGGATAAGATATGAGTGGTGAGGTGTTGTTGTTATATCCAATGTTATTAATTCCGTTTCGAAACTCGTTTTGGTTTACTCAGTGGAATGAAATGTTTTGGTACGGACCTATTTCAATGTATCGTTTCAGTGTGTTTCGGAGTTTCTTAAAATAATATATATATATATATATTATTACTATTATATAAAATAATGAATTATTTAAATAAAATTGGATTAAAATATTTATTTATAATTTTTCTATAAACAAAATTCACCTTTTGGATGAAAACAATACAAATATATATACACATATATATTTTTAAATAACATCTGTACACGGCAGCACCTTATCAACCACTTAATAAATAAATCTATATATATATATATATATATTAAATGGGTCATGCTAACGAATGCCCTTAGGGCATTGGTTAACAATCCATCTTAGGAAAGTTTTAACAGCACTTTTATTGGAAATGAAAAAAGCTGTCAAAACATTAATTACTTTATTTCATTTTCCCATAAAAACTTTCTTTAAATGGATTGTTAACCAATGCCCTAAGGGCATTCGTTAGCGTTTCCCATATTAAATAACAAAAATTCAGCCTTAGCATTCTACTCTAGAAACAGCTGGAAACCAATACATTCAAACTTGAAACTATTTAGGCTTAGTTTATGAATTTTTTATTTTATTTCTTAAAGATTCATCTTTTCTAAGGAGTCTAGAGTCTCTGGACTATTGGTTTGTCTTCTCATCTAATGGTCTTCGTCTTCTTCATTTGAATGCCCCAGATGTTTAGTGTAAGTCTCTTATTTCTCATCTTCTTTCTAGTTTCTACTTTTTCTTTATCTTACCCTCTACGTTCTCGTCACAACCACGTCTTCACTTTTTTTTTTTTTTTCCTTTTCTCTTCTTTGTCAGATACAAAACCAGTACCGGCCGAAATCCATATCTCGGCCAAATTGGCCGAAATGGCCAGAATGACCCGAAACTACCCGAAATCTGACCCAAGGTAGAACATGAGGTATTTTTGTACCGGTTTGCATATCGGTGCGAAAAATTCCAGCCGTTCCGGCCGGAACGGAATGGAATCAATAACAATGGTTATATCTATTAACCATATAAAAAGCTGCACAGTGTCTTGACACTGTATATCGATTTTTTTGCAGCAGTGTAGCTATATAACTATGCAGCTATATAACTGTGCAGCATTGTAGCTATAACCGTGCTTTAGTTTAGTAAGTCTTTTGTTTTTTTTTTTTTTATTCAACCCTTTGTTTATTCAACTGGCAGTGTAGTTACAGTGCTTAAAGTTTTTTTTTTTTTTTTCAGTAATTAGTTTGTGTTTTTTTTTTCTTTTAAATATTGATGTAAATTGGCATTTATATTGTTATACTGACATAACAAATTTTACAATATTTTTCCAATTATTAACATGTCAATTTCTTACAAGTCAAAATAAAATAATAAAATAAAATATGAGATTGGTTTTTTTTTTTCAGTAATCGGTTTGTGTTTTTTTTTTTTTTAAATATTGATGTAAGTTGACATTTATATTGTTATACTGACACAACAAATTTCACAATATGAGACTGTAGCCAACCACAACTGAAAATAAATGTTTTCAAAAAATGTTACAACACTTATTTCTATCATAATACACTGTAGCACTGTAGCTACAACAGTACTTTGGTTTAGTTTTCACAATTATTAACGTGTCAATTTTTTACAAGTCGAAATAAAATAATAAAATAAAAATCAATGTCCATTCAAAACTTTTTCATGTTTGCTTATTTACTATTTCTTTTTGTCTCAATTTAAAAAATAAAATAAGTGTAAATTTGTTGTCACATATTTAATGTAAAAATTATAATTTTTTTTTTTATCTTATATTTAGCAGAAAGCTCTAGGATTGTTTTGTGCTATTGTTTAAACAATAGTTTTTGTTATTTAAATAACAATACACTTATTTTTACAATATTTTTTCAGCCACATATATTTTCACAATACTTAAATAATATTATTAAAAATCTCTTACCAAATAGACATTTTATTGCCAAATGGACACTCAATAATGTAATGATACACAATAAATTTTACAATTGAAAATAAATGCTTTAAAAAATGTTACAACACTTATTGTTATCACAATACACTGTAACACTGTACAACAGTGCTTTGGTTTAGATAGTCACTTTTTTTTTTCAGTAATCTGTTTGTGTTTTTTCTTTTCTTTTAAATATTGATGTAAGCTGACATTTATTTTGTTATATTGACACAACAAGTTTCACAATATTTTTCACAATTATTGATATGTCAATTTCTTACAAGTCGAAATAAAATTATAAAATATGAGACTGTAGCAAACCACAACTGAAAATAAATATTTTAAAAAAATGTTACAATACTTATTGTTATCACAATATTTTCACAATTGTTGAAATCTTAGTTTCTTATAGATCAAATATAAAAAAAAAAAAATGCCAAGTCCACAACATTTTAACATTAATTTCTACATTGCCTAAAGTTTTTTTTTTTTTCCCAGTAATTGGTTTGTGTTTTTTTTTTCTTTTAAATATTTATATAAACTGGCATATATTTTGTTATACTGTCATAACAAATTTCACAATATTTTTACAATTATTGAGGTATCAATTTCTTACAAGTCGAAATAAAAAAAATATATATAAGACTGTGACCAACCACAATTGAAAATAAATGTTTTAAGAAAATGTTACAACACTTATTGTTATCACAATATTTTCACAATTGTTGAGATCTCAGTTTCATATATATCAAATAAAAAATTGTTAAATCCACAACATTTTAACATTAATTTCACAACAAATCACAGGTAAGCTATTATTGATGGATAGCACTGGAGCTACAGTGCTTTTGGTTTATTCAACTGGCAATCAAAAGTTTTTTTTTTTTTTTCCAGTAATTGGTTTGTGTTTTTTTTTTCTTTGAAATATTTATGTAAGCTGACATATATATTGTTATACTGACACAACAAATTTTACAATATTTTCACAATTATTGACATGTCAATTTCTTACAAGTCAAAATAAAATAATAAAACATGAGATCATGACTAATCACAATTGAAAATAAATATTTTGAAAAAATGTTACAACACTTATTATTATCACAATATTTTCACAACTGTTGAGATCTCAGTTTCTTATAGATCAAATAAAAAAATTGCTAAGTCCACAACATTTTAACATTAATTTCTACCATGCCTAAAGTATTTTTTTTCCTAGTAATCGGTTTGTGTTTTGTTTTTTCTTTTAAATATTTATGTAAGTTGACATATATATTGTTATACCGACACAACAAATTTTATAATATTTTTACAAATATTGAAGTATCAATTTCTTACAAGTCAAAATAAAATAATAAAATATGAGACTGTGACCAACCACAACTGAAAATAAATGTTTTGAGAATAACAATAACAATGTTATCAGTTTAAAACCAATAATAACTTGTCATTTAGAATTTGTTCTAAAAATGTTATAATTGTAGCATTTCTCTTAAATAAAAAAATATATATATCTATTTGGATCCTAAAAATGAAGATATTGTGAAAATATTATGATATTTTGTTATATTTTTAGACTTCTTTTTTAATATAGTTAAATTGGGTGAGCCAAAATTCATGATTTCTCATACAAAATCTATATTAATTTTCTCACTACTGAGGCAGCACGTGCCTTGCACATGCAGCCAACACTAGTGTGTGTGTGTGTGTGTGTGTGTGTGTGTGTGTGTGTGTGTGTGTGTGTGTGTGTGTGTGTGTGTGGCGTCTTGGGAGAAACAATTTTTCTTTGGGCTCACTCTCATGCAGTATATGGTATAGTTGTTAGAAACAAGAGTGAAATCACTCAGTTGGACCAATTAGGGCTTGTATGGTCTCTAAGTTCAAACTCACATTTTTATATTTTAAACAACATTACAAACATTTTTATACACTTTTTCACCCACATGTATTTTAAAAAACTACAAAAATCTCATCTCAAACTACTCTACCAAACACCTCCTTAATTTTTCAAAGTTAGGTATGACCTTAAACTACATAATATCTTAAATTATTATCTATTGCAGTTCTTCTACAACTACATTATTAGTCATAACCTTGTTGCAAGTTGATGAAGTTACGATAGAAAAGTAGTTTTTCTAAGCGCTTTTTTTTTTTTTTCCTTTAAATTTGAACATAACTTGAAGACAATATCACATCAGGATAGGATGTGACGAAATATTTGTTGCTTTACTTTGAAAGACTTTGTAAACTTTTTTAACCATAATTTTATGACTTAACATTGCTTTAATCTAGCCTGGATTATAGAACATACAAAATTTAACATAATATTGCTTTTGACCTATTGGTTTGGGGAGGAGCTATGAGTGGTGGAAGGCGTTGTTGTTGTTATACGTGGCGTCAAAAATCAAAGAGAAATTCCATATGGTTGTTATCTGAATTGATTTTAGTAATCAGATAGATTTTTACAATCTGATCTGAAAATGAAATGAGCCTAGTAAGTCAATGATGTACAAAGAGATAGAAATTGAAATGAGCTTAAAAGTAAATGGCGTACAAAGATGGAGTTATACAGCGTGTGAGCATGTAAAACTTACTCGACCTGTGTGAATGTGACTTGTGACTGATCGAAGAAAAGTTATAAGTCACCCAAGTTAGCAAGTTGTGAAATTAAACCATAAGCAATTCAGCAAGTTGATTTGGTTTGGGGATATGAAACAAGTGGAAGGAAATAGCTAATGGAGCTGGCTATAATATTGACCGGCATCGGTGGAACGACCTATCACTGTTAAGCAAAGACGGACCAAGGTGGGGGCCCAGGCCCGGGGCCCCCTGGGTCCAATTTTTTTTTTTTTTAGTTATTAGATATTTTATTTTTTAGTTAGGCCGCCTTCCAAAATATTAGGTCTCCCTTCTCCTCAATAATTCTGGTTAGCATCACCCAAATAACAACTATCTAACCCAAAAACTTAATAAAAACATTTACGATGGTGATTGTATTTAAGCAAAAAACAAACTATTTTATCATCAAAGAACCAAAAAATCATGTGTTATTAGAAAAGTTAAAGTTAAATTTTTTGCAACTACAGTAAACTAGTATAAATATCAGTTGACTGTAGACGTGGCAAAACGAGCAGGTCAGGTCGGGTTTGAGTCGGGTCAATCGGGTTTGCGAGTCAAATAGGTCACGGGTTAAAACGGATCATTTTTAAACGGGTCAATCGAGTTGGCGGTAGGGGTTGACCCGTATTTTTCAAACAAGTTTTTTGTTTTTTTAATTACAAAAACAAATCAATGACAACCTATTTAGAGAGAATGAATAAAATCAATTAAGTAAATGAATTGCACTTAATGCCACTTGTTAATATCCTTTCAATTTTGACAGTTTTGAACATGACAAAAATTATTTATAGTCATAAATTCATAATAGAAAAAGTCTTCAATGTCAATAGTTTACTGTCAAAATGCATATAGTTACAAGTTTACATCTTCAAAAAAAAAAAATAGGTTTTAAAACAAACAAAACAAGTAAGCCAACAAAATAGCAAGTTATCGATCTTCTTAAGTGCACATGTTCCTGTTGCATTTAAAATAATTATAAAGTTAGATAACTTAGAAAGATAAACTAAACAAAAAAGATTTAAAAATAAACATAACATATTAAGTAAAGAAAAATAAATAAATATTTTATAAGAATTACACCACAATCTCAATTTATAGACTTGAGGAACTTTCAGGTTTGTAACTTTGTATTGTGCATTTTGTCATTTTGTGTCTTAGGCTTTGGAAAATTTGAAAATGGACTACAGCTAGCAAGCATTGACCATTGAATGAGATTTAATGGGACTGACGAGACAAAACACAGACGAGGAAACCAATACAGACGAAAGAAAAGGCAGGCAAGTGAACACGAAGGCAGCAGGATCATTTAATATCACCAGTAGTGCCCCAGACTGGCAAAACCAGCTGTACAGCCCGTTGGAGGTGAGTTAAAGCCCAATTATTTAGCAAGAAGCGTTACTAAAAGAGGGATTCAAGCCATAATAACTGCCACAATGGCTAGGGGCTGGAGAAGCATATATAAAGCCCCCACAAGCGCGAGTCGGGGGTAAGAGAATATACAACAACATACTTATTCTTTATCATTTCTATTCTGTAAAAGTCTTCTGAGAACTGACTTGAGCAACGGAAGTGTTTTGGCAGGCACCACACCGGTGACCATATTGAGAGATCTTTCTCACCATTTTTATACCTGCAAGAAGGGAGAAAAGAAGGTTTGGTTCCATCTGAACCCATTTACTCTTAACTAAAGAACTCTTGCTTCATCAGTTTGGCGCCGTCTGTGGGAATCGACATTTTCATATTCGTATTTGGAGAAGTGGCTTCCACTAACTTTTACATTCAGATGGAATCCAATCAAGATCCCACAACCTTGGCTCAGCAAATCCAAGCCCTTGTGGCCACCGTCAAAGAACTCACCAGACAGAATCAAGAAATGAAGATACGACTTCAACAAGTTCAACAAGAAGAGAGTCGATCCAGGGGCAACCCAGAGGATGAAGGGGACAGCCATAGAAGAACTAATACTCACAGACCATTCACTCCTGACGAGAAAAATTCAGATGTTCTACGAGAGATGAGGAAAGAGACGGACGAGCTTAGGAATGCCATCAAGGAGAAAACGGACCGGTGCGTGGATAGAATGATAAGGGCCACAGATTCGCCTTTCACTACAGCAGTCCTCGAGCATCCAATGCCGTCCAAATTTCATTTGCTTCAGCTCGAGCAGTTTGACGAGTTGAAAGACCCTCAAGATCACCTCAACACATTCAAAACGACGCTGGGTCTTCAGCATCCCCCTGACGAGATACTATGTCGCTCCTTCCCTACCACTCTCAAAGGAGCAGCTAGGGAGTGGTTCGCCAAGTTGCCAACATCGTCAATTGATAACTTTGAGCAGCTGAGTAGCGCCTTCTTGCGTCATTTTATTGGGCGGCAACGTCCAAAAAGGCCAGCAGATTACTTACCCACCATTAGATAGGGAAAGAAGGAAACATTGAGGTCGTACGTAAAACACTTCACCTGGGAAACCTTGGAGGTAAACGAAGCGGACGACAAGGTACAGCTGAGGACTTTCAAGGCGGGGTTAAGATCCAGGGAGCTTGTAGCTTCACTCGTAAAGAACCCTCCAAAGACGATGGCAGAGATGCTCTTAAAAGCACAGAAATACATGAACGCCGAAGATGCATTAGCAGCCATATGGGACGCAGAGAGGCCTAGAAGTGTAGGAGCGAAGGACAATGAACGTAGAGGACAAAAGAGGAAACGCCAAGATCGTCGAGCCAGTGACGGTAATAGAAGAAGAGATGATAAAAGCCCTCGAACGGTAAAGTTTACCCCTCTAGTTATGCCCGTTGACAAAATTCTATCGCAGATTAAGGATGAGCACTACCTGAAATGGTCGAGACCAATGCATTCGTCACCCAACGTTCGTGACAAGAATAAGTACTACCGATTTTATAAAGATCATGGCCACTACACATAAGATTGCCGGGACCTCAGGAAGCAAATTGAGGAGCTGATACGGAAAGAAAAGCTGCAGAAATATGTGAAGAAGGAGGAATACGGTAAATCCAGAGACAGAAACATGAACCAACAAGAATCCTCGTTGAAAAAAGACAATCGTCATCCCCAACCTGCACAGGATGTGATCGAGGAGATAGCGACGATTGCAGGAGGGCCCTTCACTAGAGGGCCATTCAGGTCCCTTAAGAAGGCATACCAGAGACAGGTGAACAGTGTCTATATGGTGCCTCCAATCAAGCAAAGACAGACAGACCAGGATATGTCCTTCAATGAAGCGGATGCCAGAGGGGTGAAACAGCCACACAATGACCCTTTAGTTATAATGTTAACCATAGAGGGATTCAACACCAAGAGGATCCTCGTGGACAACGGCAGTTCAGCAGACATTATCTACCTTCCCACTTTCCAGCAGCTGAAGCTAGATCCAAAAAGGCTGTGCCCTTTTGACTCCCCACTTGTTAGTTTCAGTGGAAATCGGGGTATATCCCAAAGGCATGGTGACGTTAACAGTGACAGTTAGGACCTACCCGAGGCAATTAACTCGTCAGCTAGATTTCTTAGTGGTAGACTGTCCTTCATCCTACAACGCCATTATTGGAAGGCCCATACTCAACAAATGGAAGGCAGCCACGTCTACTTATTGCCTAAAAGTGAAATTCCCGACGGATGATAGGATCGGCGAAGTAAGAGGAGATCAAGTCTTAGCTCGAGAGTGCTACCAGGCCATCTTAGCTGCAAGAGAAAACTATACATGGACGATAGAAGAGAAAGAAAAAGAGAAAGTAGAAGCCCTAAAAACAGTAGAGTTAGCTGAAGGGGAGACAACCAAAACGACGAGGATAGGGAAGAAGCTAAGTTCTGAGATAAGAGCCAAGCTCGTCCAATTACTTAAAGAAAACTTAGATGTATTCACATGGAGTCACGAGGACATGCCTGGCATATCCCCGGAAGTTATTCAGCATGAGTTAAAAGTGAACCCCGAGAGAAAGCCCATCTAGCAGAGACACAGAACCTTTGCCCCAGAATGGGACCAGGCAGTAACAGACGAAGTCACTAAGCTCTTGGCAGTAGGTTTCATTCGAGAAGTATACCATTTGGATTGGCTCCCGAACGTCGTTCTAGTGAAGAAGGCAAATGGGATGTGGAGACTGTGCGTGGACTTCACGAACTTGAACAAGGCATGCCCGAAGGATAGTTTCCCTCTACCAAGGATAGACCAGCTGGTGGACTCAACAACTGGAAATAAATTACTGACATTCATGGTCGCCTTCTCAGGATACAACCAGATAAAAATAGCCGAAGAAGATCAGGAGAAAACTGCATTCGTCACAAGCCAAGGACTCTACTGCTATAAGGTAATGCCTTTCGGTTTGAAAAATGCAGGAGCCACTTATCAAAAGTTAGTGAACAAAATGTTCAGAAAATAAATTGGCAGGAATATGGAGGTATACGTGGATGACATGCTCGTCAAGAGTAAGGAAGAGCTTTCCCATTTGGAAGATTTGAAGGAGACATTTGCCACCCTTAGACATTACCAGATGAAGTTGAATCCAAGTAAGTGTGTCTTTGGTGTAGCTTCAGGGAAATTCTTGGGATTCATGGTGTCCTAGAGAGGAATAGAAGCAAACCTGGAGAAGGTGCAAGCCATAATCAATATAGAGTCACCTAAAACTGTCAAAGAAGTTCAGAAGTTGACAGGAAGAATCACACCACTGAACAGGTTCGTCTCTAGAGCGACAGATAAATGCCAACCCTTTTTCAAAACCTTAAAGCAGCTTTTCGAATGGACGGACAAATGTGAGGCAGCATTCCAAGAACTCAAGCGTTACCTGAGTAATCCACCCCTCTTAAGCCCAGCTAAAGAAAGGAAAAATCTACACTTGTATTTGGCGGTATCAGTCACGGCCGTGAGTGCAGCCCTGGTTCGAAAAAAAGGTAAGAAACAGCTCCCAGTTTATTACGTCAGTCAAGCCCTCCAAGGAGCTAAGTTCAAGTACCCGAGGATCGAAAAAATCGTGTTCGCTTTAATAGTGGCCTCGCGCAAACTAAGACAATACTTTCAGGTGAATCCTATCCTCGTAATGACGAACCAGCCTATCAAAAAGTCCATGAACAAACCTGAAGCAGCAGGGAGAATGATCCAATGGGCAATTGAACTCAGCCAATTTGACATTGAGTATCATCCCAAGACGGTAGTTAAGGCACAAGTTTTGGTAGACTTCGTCGCCGAATTTACTCTTGCAAGCAAGGATGATCCCACTAGCGACGCTGAACTATAGACGATACAGATTGACGGTTCGTCAGCCTAAAAAAGGGGTGGAGTAGGTGTAGTCATAACCACCCCTGACGGAGGGGTGCTCAAATACGGAGTTCAGTTGTAGTTCCCAGCCACCAACAACGAGGCCAAGTACGAGGGGATATTGACTGGCCTGAGACTTGGAAAAGTTCTTGGACCTAAGAACCTGCTGGTGCAAAGTGATTCGAAACTAGTAACCGAGCAGATAAGGGGAGAGTACGAGGCGAAAGAAGAAAGAATGCAAAAATACCTCAGGCTGACGAGGAGTTTGACTCAGGAGTTTGATGCAGTCAAATTTGAGCAAATCCCTCGAAGCCAGAACATGATAGCAGATAAGGTCTCAAAGATAGCATCGTCAGAAGAAGGGTCGTCAAGAAGTGGATTGGCGATAGAGGTCCAGAACCACCCCAGCATTAAGGAAATCCCAACCTTCCCGATCCAAGGTACAAACAGCTGGATTACTCCTATCGTGTCTTTTTTGCAGGACGGGCACCTCCCTCAAGATGCCGAGGAGGCTAAGAAGGTCAAGAAAAGAGCAGCCAGATTTACGATCCTAAATGATACTCTATACAAGAGAGGCTTCTCTATGCCTTACTTGAAATGTGTCAATGAAGAAGAAGTCAAATACATCCTTAGGAAGGTCCATAAAGGAATTTGTGGGGATCATATCGGTCCCAGATCTCTGGTAAGCAAGATCATTCGAACAAGTTATTTATGACCAATTATACAAGTGGATGCAATTGAACTCGTCAAGAAATGTGACAAGTGTCAAAGGTTCGGGAACATCTAGCGACTTCCAGCAGAGCAACTGATGACTATATCATCCCCGTGGCCATTTGCATAATGGGAAATCGACATCGTCGGCCCACTGCCCCTAGGTAAAGGTCAGGTAAAATTCTTATTGGTTGCAATTAATTATTTCACAAAGTGGGTTGAAGCAGAGGCAATAGCAACAATCACCGAAGCACGAATCCGGAGCTTCGTCTGGAAGAATATAGTTTACAGGTTCGAGATCCCAAGGACGATCATATCAGAAAATGTTCGGCAATTCGACAGCCAAGGCTTCAAAGACTTCTGTTCAGGCCTAGGCATCAAAAACCAATTCTCATCCCCAGGACATCTGCAGGCCAACGGTCAGACAGAAGTGACGAACCGGACATTGCTGAAGATCATTAAAGCCAAACTGGACGACACGAAGGGTGCCTGGCCAGACGAAATTCCCAATGTCTTGTGGGCCTACAGAACCATGGCAAGAACCCTAATAGGGGAAACCCCTTTTAGGCTCACTTATGGCACTGAAGCTGTAATCCCAGTCTAGATAGGAGTCACTAGCACCAAGCGGGAAATATTCCATGAAGAGGATAATGACGATCAACTCCGATTCAACCTAGACTGCCTAGATGAAGTAAGAGACAAAGCTTCCCACAAAATGACGAAATACCAGCAGAAGATGGAAGAATATTACAACAACAGGGTAAAGCTCAGACGACTTGAAATAGGTGACCTCGTCTTACATAGGGTCAATGCGGCTACAAGGGACTCTGCCCAAGGAAAGCTTGGTCCCACATGGGAGGGACCCTACCGAGTCGTTTACTATTCCAGACAAGGAAGTTATCACCTGGAAACCTTAGACGAGAAGAGACTCCTACAACCATGGAACATTGAGCACTTGAAGAAGTACCACCAATAGATGTAACCAGTAAATGTATTCATATTCAAATTAATAAAGGAATTGTTCAACTAATGTCTCTATGTCCACAGGTTTTGTCAATTGTAAGTCAAGAGAAGTCCAATCTCAAAAAAATGGCTACGTAACTAGATTCCGCCTCGACGGATGTAAGTTACTGACGAAGCCAAAGAAATGTTCAATCACAAAAAATTGGCTAAGTAACAAGATTCCTCCTCAATGGATGTAAGTTACTGACGAAGCCAAAGAGATGTCCAATCATAAAAAATGGCTAAGTAACAAGATTCCGCCTCGACGGATGTAAGTTACTGACGAAGCCAAAGAAATGTCCAATCTCAAAAAATGACTAAGTAACAAGATTCCATCTCGACGGATGTAAGTTACTAACAAAAAAAAAAATCTCAAAAATGGTTGTGTGACAAGAAGGATATAAATCACCAACGAAGTACCTAGAAAGAGCTACGGATTCCTAAGCCCAGTTTACTGACACATCAAAAAGGTAATAAGTGTGCAAATCGCAAGAACAAGTAAGTACATTTAATTAAAGCCCAAAAATAACGGGCAGATTCCATTGTTTTTACAAATAAAGGCCCATAAACGCTGGGCTAAAGTGATGTTCTTAAAACCAAAATTATCGCGAAATTAGAACTACAAAACACACACACAAAAAAAAAAAAAAAAAGGAAGAAGAAATTCCTTCTAAGGCTCAACAGCAAGGGCAGCATCATTAGGGGCATCATCGACATGGACATTCTCTGGGGCGTCAGTCTAGGCAAAAGAGGATTGAGCAGCCTCGACAGCAGTCATCTCCTGGTCGACCTCCTCAAGATCCAGACTATCCAGATCCACTCCAGAAGAATGCTTGACGAGGTACCTCCTTAAGAGTTTGAAGCCTTTGAAATACCAGCTGAATAGGACCGTGTTATACTCGTCCATGGTCTGGAAGGCTTCAATGGACCTGGCAGCAATGGTCTTTAACTTCTCTTTGGAGGCCAGGAGCTGCTCATCCTTCTCAAGGGTTAGTTGGCGCTCGGCCCTGAGATTTTCGTTCAAACCCTTCACCTTTTCTTTCAGGTCGTTGGCTTCGCCCATGGATTCAATCAGATCCTTTCTTAAGTTGGAGTTCTCCGCCTCCAAGGCCTCCACCCTCGATGCAAGAGAAGCAGCCTTAGCCTCCTAGGTTAAGTACTCTGAGGCAATATGAAGGCTTTCCCCCAATACCTAAAACAAAAATCAAAGTCGTCAGTAGGCAGAAGAAGAAAAAGGAACCAAAGGCTGCCATACCCAAATACCTCACCTGAACAAGCTTCTAGATGTGGTGACTCGCAACGCTATTAAAAGGCATTCCAAAAAAGGCCCTCAAATCTTCAGCAGCCACGGCCCCATGAGCCCTATCAACCGTCAACCTCTCGTCATCCCATATAGTAGATGAACGAGGAACAACCTTCTCTTTTTCCCTCTCCGACAAACGCGGCCTCTTGGAAGTAGGAGTAAGGAGTTCCTCGATTGAAGTCAAAGGAGAGGCTGTCCTCGTTACCTCTGCGCCAGAAGTGACGGGAGTAGAGTGGACGGCTGGAGAAATGGGGGCACCCTTCCCGGTGACTCGTACCATTTTCCTTCCTAAGTTGGATAGTGGCTCGCCCTTCTTCGACCTCATTTTGGCATACATGTCCTTGTTAAACTTCGCCGTCATCTCTGCAAGGGAAAAATATGTTTATAAAAAAGTAAGGTTAAAAAGCATTGCACTCGAATCTAACACTTACTTTTCTTTCCTTCTATTTCGATATTCTGGAGGACGAAGGAAGAGGGTTCTGATCCAAGACAATGGAAAGCAAGAGTCCTGGGATCTACAAAGTCGTCCCAGTTCTCAATCGTCTGTGCCTACTCGACGGCTTTCTACACCCTCTCCATGTACCTGCTCTTAAGTTTTGGCCGTCTCTTAATTACAAAGAACAAGAAGCAAAGGAGTCAGTTGTAATATTGACGAACACAAAAAAACTGAAATAATAAGGAAAGATATTGACGCACCTAAAGTCGGGGTTCCCCACCGACGATGTAACCTCGGGAGATCACCCCAAGTCTCGCTCAAGGGGTCTTAAACTCATCCCCAGACACAAAGAAAAATCTGGACTTCCAATACTTGAAAGATGATGGTAAACCTTTGACAATCCTAGTTTTTCTCTCCCAAGGCACCAGTTCGTAGTACCCGTGCTCCTTTGATGCTTTTAAGCGATATAAGTGGACAAGCTCGTCAACCTTGAGAATATCCCCGTCCACAGCTGCCAGATATATCTCCATACAGCTAATCACGATCTTCCAAGAGTTAGGCATAAGTTGCCCAAGAGCGATACCAAAATGGTTTAACAACTCCATCAGGAAGGGATGGACAGGAAACCTCAATCCACAGATGAAGGCCGCCTCGTAGAAGCAAACCTCCCCTGGGAAGAAGTTGCAAGCCCGATCATTCCTGCCGGGCAGACGAAGTCTCACTCGCTCCGGGAATTGGAACCTATCCCTAAATCTTCCTAACGTCTCAGCGTCTAGACTACACTCCTCCTCGAGGGCATGAAAAGCCCTAACCTCCCCAAGGGTCGAAACAGCGGTATCTCCCCCCACTGGATCATCACTAGACTATAATCCAGTCTCGAGCTCACTAGATCTAACCTCAGACATCGCCCCTCTCACTCTTTCCCGATCTTTAAACCAATTAATTGACTAACGAAGCAAAGGCAACAAGTCAGCCAATACAACACCTAAACAGTTACCCTCAAAAATGAAACCTTCAAAGTGTGGGGAACTACCTAAAAACCCCCCTAAGTTCGCAAACAAGAAAGAAATTGATGGGCAAACTATCCTAACCTCAGAGCTAGTAACCATGGAAATCTAGAAATTATGTGAAAATTGGGAGAAAGAAGAAAAAGATGAAGAAATCATAAAACTGCGAAAAGAAAAGGAAAAAAGCAAAACCAAAGATAGAAAAGATAAGTACCTTGAAAATGGCAGAAAGAAGAAGCACCACCGCGCAACGCACCAGTCCGAAGAAGAAATTGCAGAGTGAAGTTTTAGCAAAGAAAGGAGAAGAGGCTCAGAGTGATAAGAGTTTTTTTGAGAAAGGTAAAGGACAAGGAGGAGGGGTTAAAACCAAGATACATAGAAACTGAAAAACAGCGGGAGAAACAAACAGTCGTATGATGAGGACATTAACTTCACCAACTGGAATGCACCACGTGGCTACGATCAACACGGCGCCACCACTACGCATTTAATGTGACACAAAACTCCAGGAGTCGCCTGCCAAACTTTTCATCTTCCATGGTCGTCGTGACATGTCATGATGACCAAAAAATCCAAGGGCAACTGATGGGACTGACTAGACAAAACACAAACGAGGAAACCAATACAGACGAAGGAAAAGGCAGGCAAGTGTACACGAAGACAGCAAGATCATTCAATATCGCCAGTAGCGACCCAGACTGGCAAAACCAGCTGTACAGCCCGTTGGAGGTGAGTTAAAGCCCCATTATTTAGCAGGAAGCGTTACTAAAAGAGGCATTCAAGCCACAATAACTGCCACAACGGCTAGGGGCTGGAGAAGCATATATAAAGCCCCCACAAGCGCGAGTCGAGGTTAAGAGAATATACAACAACATACTTATTCTTTATCATTTCTATTATGTAAAAGTCTTCTGAGAACTGACTTGAGCATCGGAGGTGCTTTGGCAGGCACCACACCGGTGACCACATTGAGAGATCTTCCCCACCATTTTTATACCTGCAAGAAGGGAGAAAAGAAGGTTTAGTTCCGTTTGAACCCATTTACTCTTAATTGACGAACTCTTGCTTCATCAAGATTTTTTTTTTTAATCCTTAACATGTTGGACCTATTGGTGTTGTGACTTGTTTTGTCATGAATCTCTCATGTCATGGCAATTGTTTCAATTTTTTATTTGTTTATAATTTTATATGATTATATCTGAATCATCTGATTACTAGTTTTGGTACTTAGGTGCTTTATGCACCTAGTATTAGGACGTAATTTAAATATTTTTTTAAAGATTTTTTTTAATGGGTCAAGTTACGAATTATTTAGGTTGGGTCAGGTTGACTCACAAAAAAATTATGTCGGGTCATAGGTCAACTCATTTTTACTTCAGGTTAAAAAATCGGGTTCGGGTCAGATATTTTTCTGGTTGGGTCAGAAAATTCTGACCCATATTGCCATGTCTAGTTGACTGTAGCAAGTTGTAAAAAATAGAATACAATATTTTACTAAGATTATATCTCTTCGTTCAATTAAAAAACTCAAGTTCTCTCATTTCCTTTATTATTATAATGAGTTGTTTATATTATTTTAAATTAAGTGATATAAAAATAGAACTTTTTTTTTTATAAACACACTCACACACATATATATAGGGGAAGAGGGATGAAATAAGGAAATATTATAAAGTAAGGTTATAAAATAGATAAAGTAGCTTTTAGAGGTACTAAAAGCAAAAATTTTTAGCACCGCCATTGTAAATACTTTAACTTCAACAAAATAAAAAATAAAAAATCCTAACCAACCTAGTATTAAAAAAAAAATTGTTTTTGTTTTTGCCTTCGTTGGTAAATGATTACATCTTAATGTATTTAGACACAACAATTTTGTGTATTTATAATTTTTTAGATCTATATGAATGCTTATTTGGAGTTTTTTTTTTGTTTTTTTTCTTTATATATATATATATATCACTTTTTTTCAAAGTACAAATATATTCTAATCCACTTTCAACAAAAAGCAATAAATAAATAAATAACCAAATAAGCTGATGCAAAACAGACACCTAATGAAGTACAAAACAAACACCAGCAACTATTTCATTAATCTGAAATGGCTTTTGTCTTTTAATACTGGATTTAACATGTTTACTAGAACATGTGTATGGCTCGGTATTTGGTTGAGAACTTAATTAGTTTGTTTTTGAAAAAAGTTTAGCTCCAAATTAATTTAGAATTATTTTTCTTCAATTCACTATCCATGTGTAGCTCTAATCTCATGACTTTTTTTAATGAGTCATGTGACTTATATAAGTAATACAAATGAATAATCATATAAATTTTCATGTTATAAGTTGGAAAAGATAGCTCAAAAATAGTTTGAAACTAAACTTTATCTTTTATTTATTAATGTACGCTTTTTTAAAGCTTTATAGACACACACACACTCACTATAAAGTCCAAATGTTATTCTAGGTCAATTTTAGAGTGAAATTGTCACTCGACCCAATCACATCAAGTTTGCAATTGTGCCACCCAACGTCGACCATGGGGGGTACAAGTCTTCAAACACAATGGCTTTGTTATTCCAACAAGCTAATCAGACAAAATTGTTAAATATGGTCTAGATATTGTTGATCATGGCGGAGCTAATACTTATGATGGAGATTTGATGAATCTCAGCGAGATCTCACCAAATTTGACTAGAATCTCACTACTTATGGTAAAGAAACCAACATATTAGCGAGACACAATGAACTATGACAAAGAATAGCAAACTACTAATGGCGGTTTAAGGTAAGGGGAACAACTACTTGATCCATTATTGTTGATTTTTCTTGGTGAAGTCCCACCTACCGCCACTTTGGTTGGATTGATCGTAGAACCAATTTTGAATCCCTTTAAGGGTGAGTTTGGTTGAGCTTTTTGAAAAAGTGCATAATGAAAAAGTTGAGTTTTCAAAAAGTGCATAATGAAAAAGCTGAGTTTTAAAAAGCTGACTGTTTGGTAAAAGCTGTTAAAAAGTGCTTTTTGAAAAATAATAATAATAATAATAATAATAATAATAATAATAATATTATTATTATTATTATTATTATTATTATTATTATTATTATTATTTTAATAATCTTTGGGCAATTTTTCTTTGTTAATGTCATAATTATTTGTTTGGGCAATAATAATTAAATCTAAATAATTTTCATCATCATGAAGCACAAAATGAAAATGTAAAAAGATGATAAAATATACACCAATAATCCAAGAGAAAGTTGAAAGGGGAGAGAGAAGATGGGAGGCAAGAGACATGTTCAATTTACACAAAAACACTAATAATTTTTATTTCTCACTTTGATCGTTTTTGCAGACACACTTTATCTTGCCTGAGTATCTGATGCAAAAGGATCAGAGATTGAACCTTGATGATGCAAGAGACAAATTGAAACAGGCTAGGGTTGCTGAAGATGAAATGGCTGCTCTCGAAAGGCAGTTAGCCCCTGTAGTTGACAATGGTGCTGCTAAAGATAACAACAGAAGAGTTGGCTTTGTCAATGCAGGTGTGGAATCACTATCTGAAGGAGGTATTAAAGTTACTGCAAATAATGAAGACATTGAGCTACCAGAAGAAAGTGATTCAGATGATGATGACAAGGTTGAAATAGCCCAAAAAGATGTTCCTTCAGCTGTTTTCGGAGGCTTGGTTCGTAAGAGAGATGAGGCCGACAATGATGCAGAAGCACAAGATGCCACTGCTACTAAAGAGAAGGATGGTGACAGCCGCCTTGGTGCCCTAGAGAGAATAAAGAGACTAAAGAAAGCGTGATTATTTATGGCCAGAAGGAATCAGTCTACATTTAAAAATTTTGTAGCTTTAGTACTAAACTCCAATTTTATACTTGAGCCGTCCGTAAAAGAAAAATTAGTTATCATCATCATGGATAAAATGTTTTTCCTGAAAAATATATGTTTGTAAATTATGTATTCCCTACCAAACTTTTGTTTCTTCTGGAAGAAGAAGAATAGGGTTGTTTTTCTCTCATCCTGCCTCTTTTTTTATTTATTTATTTATTTTATAAGATCAGAAGAAAAATATTATATAGTTTGTGACATAGGCCAGCTATAGTGTATAAGAGAGTTGGTAGCCAAGGCAGCTATGCTATATACATTGTTAACAACAAAAGAGGGTACAAAAAGGTGCTTAAAGGAAGTGCAGTGTGTGCACTACCTGCTGCACACCAGTGCAGCCCAAGCTGCACACCAGTGCAGCAGGTAGTGCACTTGTGTATATCAAAAGAGGGCACAGCCCTAGTGCATGGGGAGTATATACACGATACAAACCTCTTACTGAGATCATTTGAATATTAAAAGCATGTGCAAATACAAATACATGCATGTGTATGTGATCACAAGCAATACCAAAAAAAAAATATATATATATATATATCTACCTCGCCAGCAGCTACAGAAATAACATGCGGTGTAAATCCTTGCCCTGCATTGCCTGTATCAACCAGTTGGAAGCAGGAAAACCACATAAGTATTGTAAAGTATACTTAATGCTCACTAATCAACGAAAAAAATAAAAATAAATGCCAAATGTTCCTATATAAAAAAAAATGTCAAACGTTACCCAGTGAAAATCCAACTAAAAAAGAATAAGTTTATATCAATTTTTGTTTTTGTTTCAATATTGCAAAATAAATGAATGCAGTAAGCATTTACTAATCACAATAGCTACGCAACTTCACAGAAGATAATACCCAATCAATTAAAAGTAATACTAATGTATATCACAATCTTATTAGATGCCAATTCAGGGATCACCTATTTGCAAGTTGACAAACAAGAACTATGGCACACTAGTAGTGGTAGAAATCATGGCCATAAGGGTGATGTAAGTAACCACTAAAAAGATCAGGTTCTAGGGCTGTAAATAACTAAATAATAGCTAATTGGAAAACCACAAAATGTATGTGTATAGTGTAATATAATGAAACAATTAGGCCTTCCATTGCATTAAGTTATCAACAAAATTCTCATACACATCATGAATCTCAACAAAATTCTCATACAATTAGGCCTTTCAATTGCATGTCACAGATGCAGGGATCCAACTGAATCAAAGCAACAAGTACAGAGCATCCACCAAATTAAAAAAAAAAAAAAAAAAAAAAATTCCGATCAGTGTTTTAAGGCAGAGCATCCATAAAAAAAAAAAATAATAAAATAAAAAATAAAAATTCGGATCAGTGTTACAAAGCATCCACAAAATTTAAAAAAAAAAAAATTACAAACCATGTACTCACAAAATTTTTTCAGTACCCAACAAAAAAAAAAAATATCGGATCAGTGTTGGTACCTGGTGGTTTTGGGTAGCAGATCGGTGTTGCTTGGTGGTTTTGGGTAGCAAATCGGATCGGTGTTACAGATCGGGTAGCAGAAGGGCAGATCGGATCGGTGTTGCGGATCGGGTAGCAGATCGGAAACCTTCAAATAAAATCACAGAGGAAAAAACGAAAAAATTACAGAGGACCATTTGAGAAGATGAAGAAAGAAGAAGAAGAGGAAGAACACTTACGTTAGAGGCTTGGGCTGCACTGGTGCGTGAGAGGCGTGAGAGAGTGAAATGAGAGAGCTGAAAGCACTCTGGTGCGTGAGAGGCGTGAGAGAGGAAATGAGAGAGCTGAAGCCTTGCCCTTTATTGAAGGGCAAATTCGTCAATCCATGGCTCTTTCAACGGATCTATTATAAAAGCACAATGGCTTTTGTATTATGGACCGAAAACTGTCCATAAGTTCCATGCGCGTTTCAGCTGTTGAGCAAAAGCTGACTTTTTATCAAAAGCTGGCTTTTGGGTCTAACCAAACACAAATTTTAGCCCACTTTTTACAAAAAGCCAACTTTTGGGTCCAAAAAGTGGAACCAAACGGGCACTAAATTGATCAACAGCTAGCCATTCTTTCTAACCTCTTAGGGCAGTCAGCCAGCCCCTTATACAACCAGTCACTCTCTACAAGCCTAACAGCTAGCCACTCTTTCTGACCTGTTAGGCAGTCAGCCAACGCCTTATTTTGATTTATTAAATTTGTCATATATTCTCGTTAATTTCAATTTTGACTTATATTGTGATAGCCTGCGTAGACTATTAGCTATTTTATTTTCTAGCCGTTAATGATTATAGATAGGCTTGTTTTGTAAGAGTAAAATAAGTTTTTTTTGATGTAAACTTAATTTAGTTTCAAACCTTGACAAAAGTCAAGGGCTTGTAGCTGAATTGACACTTTCCTATGTACAAAATACTTAAGACTTTAAGGGGGAAAAGAATTCGAGCTGTGGAATTAACAACATGTTGTAATTATTTCTCAAAAAAAAAAAAACCTTGACAAAAACTTTGATTCTCCAATTATTTTCTCTTTAATTCTAGCTTTGATTTTTAATTCTAAGGCAATTCTAGTTTAAGTTCTTAGTAATGTGATCTTGATTTCCATAAAAATGCCTCAATTGTATTTTGTAAAGGCCAATCCACTTTATGTTCTCCTAGAAAAATATATAATAAAAAAATAAACCCAGATGGCAAAAATAAATTGCAAGAATTTAGCAAAATAAATCAAAATAACACAAAAGTCAAACTATATAAAAAAAAAAATTAAGGATTATTATTACAAGTTGCTATGTTTCTACAAACTCCTGAAAAAAAATAAAAATAAAAATGCAAAAAAAAAAAAAAAAATTCTAGAGACAAAATTAGTCTCCCTTAAAATCCTGACCGTCCATTCCTAATACTGGACGATTCAGGACCGACCCACAACTTCTCAGCTCCATGAACCAGGACACCTGCGCGGCGCACGGAATCAAACAACGGAAGCACCAACTGGCGGAGGTGTAGAGGGCGAGAGAGCTCTTCCTGTAGGTCGATGGACACGGCGGAGACACGGATGTCGTGGAGGCGGAGGGCGAGCTTGTCGCCGACGCGGGCGGCGGTTCTGGAGTCCCAGAGGCGGTGGTGGCGTGGGAAGCGGTTGAGTCTGGCGCGGTAGAGTGGGACGAACTCTTGCTCTGAAGAGGAAGCCATGGCGATGATGGAGGCGGTGGTGGGTTGAGTCACCTGTGCTGTTAGCTTGCGGCACGAGAGGACTAGGCGGAGCTGGTGGTTGGGGTTGGTGCACATTTTTCAGATCTCGCTATGATTGCTTAATTTTTTTTATACCAAATGGGTCGGATGTAAATATGTGTATGAGATTGTATTGAATTGTGTTCATATCGCAGTTCTTGTTTTTTTTTTTTTTTTTAAATGTTTATTTATAGGTATATCTGTGAGAGATCTAAAGTGCAAACTGCAAACTACGTATATATACACATGACCATTGCCAAGGTTTGAAGTAAGAGATTGAATTCCTAGGTGCGGCTTGATACTAGGGGTCTTTGTCCTGGCCCCTAAAGATGAGCTGTTCAAGTGCTCATACTGGAGACCACTTTTTTTAATTCAGCCAAAAAAAACAAGTAAGAGATTGTGGTGTAAACATCGCTATGTTGCAACATCATTTTTTTTTTTTTTCACATAGTTTCTTATAAAAGAGTATAGCCTAACACACATGATCATTGTCCCCTTAAAATAAATCCAAAGATTAATTAAAAAAACATAAATAAAAAAAATATCATATCCAAACTACGAAAGACTTAGCCAAAGCTGAGATTTTTTTTGCAAAGTGATACCGTTTTTGAACAATTTTATTAGTTAACAACATAAACTAACATCTCAAGTCTCTTAGTCTCAAATTCACTATAGTAAATCGAGTCTAAAAGAGACTCGAGTTCCATATTCTGACAGAGTTAAGGCGGATTAAATCTACCATGTGGGACTTGAGTCTTACAAACTCGAGTTCCTGCTATTTTCTTACTCGAGTTCCTGCTCTTTCCTTTCTTCCTTTACTCTTTCCTGTGTTTTCTCCATCTTCTGTCGTCCCACTACTCTTATTCTCGTCTCTCAAATTCACGCAAAAATAAATCAAAAACTTTCCCTTTATTAATGGCTGAGAACGGTAAGGAGAAATTATAGGCAGAGCATTCGATCCGAGCTGACTTCGCTTTTCGTTGTGGGTCTTTGGGTTTGCAAGTTAAAGTTGAAATGGGTTTGTTGTTTCGTTGTGGGTCTCCAGATTTGCTTGGGTATTCCATTGTTTTTCTCTGGGTTTGCCTCTGCGTTTGTTGATTTGCGGATTTGCTTAGGTATTTCATTTGGGTTTGCCTCTGCACTTGTTGATTTGCTTGGGTATTTCATTGTTTCTCTTTGGGTTTTCCTCTATCGTTTGTTGATTTCATTTAAAGCTCTGCGTTTGTTGATTTCATTTAAGGAGAGACTCAAGTTCCACTCGAGTTCAACATCAGCACTGCCAGCACAAAATGAAGTCTTGAGGACTTTTTTACATTAACATTAAATATTAAAAAATGTTAGTTAGCTAGTTTGGAAATATTGCTAACTAACAAAATTGTTAGAAAAATAGTGTTATTTTGCAAAGAAATCCCCCAAAGCTGCCACCATCAACAATGTCGTTCAAACCAATTTAAGCTCAAATCTCAGAGTTAGAGCAAGAAAGCAAAGATAAATTTCACACACACAAGAAATCAAAAATTTTGATGCCACCAATTCAAAATTCAAAGAACCCAATCTCTCTCTCTCAAACCCAACCCTCTCCCTCCAATCCTCTTTGTTCTCTCAAGCCCAAAGATTGTTGAGTTCCAACACCATACATGACACAACAACAAATATACTTTCCTTCACCACAACACAAAAAAACCACAAATTTATTGTAGCCAAAAGAAAACCCAATCACCAAACCAAACAAAAATAAAGCAAATAAAAGGAGGGAATTTGGGTGTCCCGTGTTGTTGTAGCCAAAAGTAAACCCATTTTCACAAGATTTTTTTGGCTAAAATGCAAAACTCACTCTCTAAATTTTTACACTTTTCATTTTAGTCTTCTAAGTTTGGGTTTTGTCATTTCAGTCCTCTAAATTTCATTTATTCTCAATTAAGCTATCTGTCAACAATTTATTAGCTGCAGTTATCTATAGCAAAACAACATTATTTTATCCTTTTATTTAAAATTTAAATTTATTATTTATTTATTAATTTTAAGAAAATATTAATTTAAAAAAAAAAACCCAGAAATTAATTTTAAGAGAGAAGTACAAGACCAAAGAACAAAAAAATTATTTCTCTCTCACCCAAGAAAGAAAAGAAAAGGCCAAAACCCCACCATGGCTGACAAGAAAGAACAAGAAATGAAAACCTCAGTTTTCACAGATCTAAAAAACGGTGCCATCCTTAAGAACATCTTCATTGTTAACACACCTCCATCACCAACCTCCATTTCCCAAGATTACAAAGAAAACTTAGTTGTTGGACAACACCTAGATTGCAATATCACCTTAACTCACCCCAGCATCAGTAGATCCTACCTCCAATTCCATTTAAACCCTTCAATCCAGAACCTCTCTCTCATTGACTTATCTTCGGGTATATAAGTTTCTATCTTTGTTTCTTTGTTTGATACAAAACTGAGCCAGCTGGGTTCTTTGTGTCTATGGCATCCCTGTTTTCAGCCATCGAGTACGTCCTGGAATGGCGTTGCCGAGCACACCTCCTGACCGTTGTGGAGTTGAGCCACCGAGTATCCCTGTTCCTTCTTCGTCCTCGTCTCTCTTCTCCCCCCTTTTCCCTCTTAAAATTAATTTATGGGTTTTTTTTAAGTAAAAAAGATAACGTTTTCTTAAAATTTTTAAATAAATTAAAAATATAAAAAAGACTGTTGTTTTGTTGTTGATAACAGTAACAGTTAAGGGATTGTTAACAAATGACTTAATTGAAAATAAATAAAACTTAGAGAATTGAAATAATAAAACATAAACATAAAAAATTAAAAAGAAAATAGTAAAACTTAAACTTTTCTATATTTTACTGAGGTCATGATTAATCATTTTTAGCCCAAAAGACATTCTTTTCACTGGTTAAATTTTGCCACATTCTTCCCTATGGGCTAAGTGCACTTAGATTGATGGTGTCAAAAATTTTAGCTTTTAGCACCTTAAAACCTATTTTATCTATTTTGACACACCATTTCACAACTCACCTTACATCAATACTCTTATTTTTCATATCACAGTCAAACACTGTTCATTTATATATTAGTTTCTTTCTCACTTCCTCTCTCTTCCCCTTTACCACAAAAACCCAACAAACCCCCAAAATCGGCCATAAAACCCATCACCACCAGCCACCACCACTACTACTACTAAGCACAAAAATCACTAGCCACCGCCACTTCCTCTCTGTCTTCCTCTCTACCACAAAAACCCAACAAATCCACAAAACTGGCCATAAAACCATCACCACCAGCCATTGCCACTACTACCACTAAGCACAAAAATCACTAGCTACCGCCACTGCTACCACTAGGCACAAAACCACCAACCATAACACCAACACTTACCAAAACGACCCACAACATTGACACCCATTTCCACAACCCGCAACCACCGCCACTCACAGAGCCCAGCAACCCAACATTGTCACCACCAAACGACCCATGAAAACCTAACAACCCACAACCCATTACAACAAAATAACCCACAAAACCTAGCAATTTAGAACACCAATGCCCCACGCCATCAACAATCTCAACCACCACGTCATTGCTGATCTCTACTCATTTTGTTAAGAGAGCTAAGTTAGAGGAGAAGAAGAGAGAGTTTGAGTTAGAGGAGAAGAAGAAAAAAAAAAAAAAGAGGGAAATGGAGAAAAGGTAAAGAGAGTACAAAAAATATATTTTAAGGAGAAGAGAGAGAAACAGAATAAACATTTTTTTTATAACTTTGTAGCTATAGTGAATTGATATTGGTAGCATTTAATTGTAGCTTGGTTGCCAAAAATTTTAGCTTTTGCACCATCAATGTAGCATACTTTTTAGTATGTTGGTCTTTTAGGTGCTAAAATTGCACTATGAATGCTCTAAGAAATTACAACCAGTCAGGTTTATTTAACATTTTTCCTTAATCATGACTAAAATAGTTCCTTTCTTTACCTAAGTCAAAACAAATTTGAAACTTATCACTTGTTAAGGAACATAAGGGTCAATAATTTCACTACTTATTCAAAAATCAGTTCTTAGGAATGTCTCAAGCCTGCTGTAAAACCCCTCATAAGATCTAATGCAAAAAATCATTTGTTACTTATTGATAAACCTTCCTTACTGCAACCAAAAAAAAGAAAACTCTCTTATAAGATTCAATAAGATCTAATGCAAAAAATCATTTGTTACTTCTTGATAAAACCTTGCTTATTACAACACACACACAAAAAAAAAAAAAACTCTCTTAGCAACTTAAAGAGCAATATCGCATTGAAGTCAAGGGGTAAACATGACAACACAATAAAGCTCTCTCTCTCTCTCTCTCTCTCTCTCTCTCTCTCTCTCTCTCTCTCTCTCTCTCTCTCTCTCTCTCTCTCTCTCTATATATATATATATATATATTGTAAAACAGTTTAGATTTAATGTAATCTGCATGTTATCTAGCACTTTAGGTTAGATTTTGTGATGCACAATTAGCCTTTATTCATTGAATATTAGAATTTTTGTCTTGACTCTCCTCAGTTCATCACACTTTAAAGAACTTAATGGGTGTTTGGGCTAACTTTTCTTTATTTCGACCCTTCCACAAATCATCCTCAACATTTTTGGCAAGTCCAAGGGGAGTCAAGTAGCTAAAACAAGAAAAATCATGCCTTTGAATGTGCAAAACTTGGAAAATCATCCTCAACACTAACTTATTGTCTCAAGTGAGATCTTACAATGCTTAATCTCATCAAGATGACTATAATGAAGTGAAGAAATGGCCCATCCTCAACTCGTTGAGTTGTTGGAGATCTTCCAAAACGTGCAACAAAATTAGCTTGTTTTTGTAAAAGCCATCCTACAAATAAATGTTGCACTCATTTTTTAAATTTAGAAGATAAATAGCATTCACTAGAAACTCTAAGAACTAAAAGCTCTTATAGCAAGTGTGTATTTTCAAACTATTTATTAATATTAAAAAATGTGAATTGATATTGTTTTGAAAGAGTTAATCACATTTTTCAAGAAGGACAACGGTATCAAAATGGAAAAAATTGGAAATTAACCATAATTTCCCAACTATATAGTTAATAGTTACTGTTACGAAAGTATATACGTTACTAACATCTCAAGTCTAAAAGACTCGATTTTGGCCTTATAAATTGAGTCTCAAAGAGTCGGTTTCAATGTTTTGATCACGTCTGAGTTGGCATTTTATCCATGTGGCGTCAACTTGGAAATTGACTGTTATAAACTCGATTTATAAGCCGACTCTTTGAGTATCGATTTATGTGTGACGTGGTTATGTGGAAGCCACCTGGAAATCAAGTCTCTAAGATTCGATTTCTAATAGGGCTTTTTCAAAATTAAGTCTCTAACGCCTCCCCACTCTCACTCTTCCCTCACACAAACCAGAGCGATCTCATGCCTCTCTCACTCACAGACCCACTCTCACGCCTCTCTCACTCTCCCCTCTCATGCTCGTGCCTCTCTCTCTCACTCATCCTCTCCACTCTCAAGCACCCTCTCCACTCTCATTCAGTTCTCTCACGTAATTTTCTTATTGTGTGAATTTTTCATGTAGGTTTGTGGTTTTTTTCCGAAATTATGATTGATTTTTTCATGTGGGTTTGTGGTTTGTGATATTTTCATGTGTTACTCTGTTTGGTGATAATGGATGAGAAAATTTTGTGAAGCACGTTGTTGTGTATTTGGCTGAAATAGACTCCCAAATTCCAAACCAGTTTGTACTTTTATGTAGTTGCTTCGAAAATAAAACTTCTAGGACATTGCTCTCTCTTTTACTCTCTCCTTGTTTAGCTGATTTTCACTTGTAAAGATGGTTTGTATGTTTAGTTTGAAAGACAAGCTTGGTTGATACTTTTAAGTTTCTTATCAGTTTATCTAAACAGTTTGCTCCAAGAAGTTCATCAGAAGTTATCATCACACCTGCAGATTCACGAATTCGGGTTGTTGACAGTATTGATCTAGTTCACAAGTTTAAAGATATAAATAAAATACATCAAATTGTGTCTCCATATGTTGTTGTTAATGTTCCTTTTATTTTTATTATTAACATGGAAATGCTTGATACATGAACTTTTTTGTCTTAAACTGGATTGGTATGATTAATATGATTGTACCTCGAAAAGCCGATGCCTTTTGTCATTTCCTGAAGTTCTCCATAGTACTTTCATTATTCAAAGTGTTAAAACTTGTGTTCTGCTCATCAGGGGTGTGGGTTCTTGTTAGTGTGGTGTTGAAATTTTATTTGTATTTATTTTATTTTATTGGTTAGCAGAGGAAAAAGGTAACAACTATGTATTATAAGGGGAAGGGTTTTTATAAAGAAATAAATTTTTTCTTTTATGTCCTAGGGAAGACACGAGTATAGAGTTTCTATTTCATTTCATTTCTATGTGGTGTACAACTAAGTTGTAATTCTGTAGCTATTGCAGCATCTCGGAATCAAATCTCGAATTTTGTTTTGAGTGTTTTCTACTTTTAGAGTTTGAGAGTTTGAGAGTTGTTGTGTTGCATTTTGGCTAGTACAGACTTGGGTTTTTTGTACTTTTGCTTGCTATTTGCATCTCAGGTTTGTTCTTGGTGTCTGTGCTAATAAAATTTTCTGATTTATCAAAAAAAAAAAAAAAGAGATTGTAGATCAAAATAACGAAATTTTTAAAAACATCCTGTTATTTTATATTGACATGTTGAATCGGTCAATAGCATTTTTGTATGGTCAACTAAAATGAAACGGACTGCTACTTTTTATGCTAGTGCTTACTCAATGGCAAGGTTTTTTTTATTTTTTATTTTAATTTTTTATGACTGTCTCACTAGGTAAATTTAGTTGCTCATGTCATAGACCTGCTCATGTCCAAGTTCAAGGCACACATTACCTCTTTCTGTTTTTTTTTTTTTTTCTTGATAAAAGAAAAATCCTCACTGTCAAAAAACCTTATAGATGTGCTTGACTTGGTGCTCTTTAGAAGCATGTGTAGAACTTACCTATAAAAGAAACTACATAATAAATTATTTGAACTTTTTAATAAAATTACTTCTCAAAAAAGAAACTACATAATAAATTATGGTTAATTGCCCATTTCCCCTATCAAAATGAGTTCAGTTAATCGGTGTTTTTAAATTTTTTTTTTTTATACAAGATAGAATTCTACTTTAGCCTAATCTAAGTGTATATGTGTGTGAAATTCCCTCTTGGAGACTTGAACTCCAATCTTTACCCCCTGCTCCACAAACACTTATACTTGTGGAGTGACCATCGTACCAAGGTGTGCGATGGTGTCTTTAAGACATTTATTAATGGATCATTTCAGAAAAGTTTAGATACCATCTTCATAGGAAATATAATAAACTATAAAAAAAAAAATCAATTGTATTTTTATAAAAGGTTTCTAAAAATATTTTCTAAATTAATCAACTTACAAGTTACCAAATTCTCAAAAAAAAAAAAAACTTGCAAATTACCTTACAACATACCTTAACATTTTCCTTTAAAAATTAATTAATTAAAATGATAAAATTTAAACTAAACATACTAAAATCACGGTGAAAATGGGCAATTAGCCCCAGTTTCTGAACAATATAGTTAGTAGGCACCGAAACGAAAGTATATACCATACTAACATCTCGACTCTCTAAGAGTCGATTTCCCCTGAAGAAATTGAGTCTCAAACAGTCGATTTCTATGCTTGGGTCATGTCCGATGTGGAGATATTCCACATGGACGCCAGCTGGAAATCGACTCTTAGAGAGTCGAGTTCCATATGAACAATTTACAGTACTCAGATACCCCACGTGGTAGCCACATGGACTCCAGCTGGAAATCGACTCTTAGAGAGTCTATTTGTATAAAAGAAAATCGACTCTCAGAGAGTCGATTTTTAAGCTGTACTCCATATACCCCACGTGCTTAGGGCAGCTGCTCTTTAGTATCCCATTTTATGTTTTCTGGGTAGAGCCGTTTCCCACACCAAATTCTATTGTCTGGGGGCAACAGCTCTCTCTTCCTCACTCACTCTCTCTCTCTCTCACTCTCATACAAAATTTCAAATCAAACTCATCCTCTATTTACACATCCTCATGTCAGGTAAGGTTTTTATAGCTTGCACTCTCTCTATTTACACATCCTCATTTCAAACCAGGTACATTAGTAATGCAATACAAAATCAACCATGCTAATTAAAAATTGAAACGAACATAAATTTAAACTTACCATTAGAATCAATCTAGCACCGAGGACATTGATGAACCTCCGAGTTATCCTTTTGTACCAATCAAAGTACTCGTGTTCTGGAGGCATATGACCAAGCACCGCTTCACAACGCCATTGAAGGCGATTACCCCACTCCATAATATGCGTAGCATGTTTCCGCATCCAATCAACGCCAACCTTCCCTCGCAAGTCAATGCCATGAAGCACTATATCGGTGTCAACATTACGGGGAACTTCTTGGATCATCCCGAATTGACGAACGACACGATCCGGTGTATATTTCTCTACTAGATGGAAACATACAAGCGGCACCGTTGCCGTCCATATAGCCCTTCCTGCAACGTACCACGGCGGAAGTTCCTCCAAATCAGCTTCATACGGCTGCCACACCACCTACAACAACCAAAAAACAAGTACGCACCACATTAGCCAACAATGTTTATATTTTGAAGTTCACCAAACCTAGATCTTGTTCCTAAACATGTTAAACAAGGCATTTTCATACCTGGCCTGGCAACATGGAAGCTATTTGCTCGCGATACCTGTCCAGGAAGATGTGGGCGGGCCTGTTTTTCTTGTTTGGGACCCACAACCACCTACAATCAAGATCAAGGGATCATTAACTTTGTACAACTTTCCCACTTACAAAATAATATAATTAAAACTATAATGTAAAGTTTACTATGGATGGTCAACTATTTCTAATCGTAGCCTACCCACCAGCTTTTGAACTAATCATTACAAACATACTTTCTTATGCTGCATTTAGAATATGTTTTCTAATAAGATAGTTAATCTAGTAAAATGAAGCTTGGTTAACTAAGCAGCTTTTATATACTTATAAAATAATAAAAAACTATAAGTAACAAATATATTAACCTAGTACCTTTGAAATTAACTTAAATAATTCCTAGTAGCTTTGAAAATAAATAAATAAATATTTGTTACGACGTGCATGAGGTACAGACTTACTTCAAGGACAGTGGACCACGTACTGGAGGACCATAAGCACCCACTGGCGGGCCACGTTCAACCGTCGGGCACAGATATGGGAACCTGGCCCATGCCCAATACTGCACCAACAGGAAGCACCCACCAATCTGATTAGCTTTCTTATCGCTTGCCCTGCATAACTCCTGGTACAACCATGCAAGGCAAGCACTTCCCCAACTGTACCTTCGTGGGTTGCGAAGGTCTTCCAACTGCTGCACCCACATTAGATGCACCCTATCGCCGGATTTGTCCATGAAGATCGTGTCCCCTAGTAGCGCTAGAATGTAGCATCGTGCATACTTATGCACCTGATCCTCTTCAGCATTAGGTGGCAATGGATTGGCAACAGCTTCCAAAAGCCGTTGGATGAGAATCCTCTGGCCATGAAGTTACTTTCTCTGATCATTTGCAGGTCGGAAGCCAAGGAATTCCTCGCACACATTATCCCAATCTTTTTGCGTGCTCCCTGTAATAGCCTCGCCATCAACAGGAAGCCCGAGAAGGACCTCCACATCTTGCAATGTGATGGTGACCTCACCATGTGGCATGTGGAAGGTATGAGTCTCCTGCCGCCACCGCTCCACTAAGGCCGTTATCAGGCCGTGGTCAATCTCTCTCCCCAGGGTCCTAAGGAGTCCCTCTAAACCAAGTGCCTTAATGATGTCAAGGACTCGGTCGTCCACCATTGGCTCTCGATCGGAGAACTCTTCACTACGGGCACGACATTTAAGGGACCCTAGATCCTGCACAGAACAAAACCATGGATTAATACAAACTAGGGAAGTGCGTGTACATTGTATGAATGAAATGCGTGTACATTCGTTAAAAGTGTGGTGTTGTCTTTTACCTGCCCATTCCAAATAGCTTCTGACCGATGGTTGGGCTGCAACGTCAACACCGACGGGTCAATGGGGCCAGGCTGCGCATGGTCAATCTGTCCAGCATTTGCAGCAGCCATACTACACAAGAAATGATAAGCAATTAGCACGTAATACAACGAATCAGCAAAAAACTAGCATTTTCATATTGATTATGTGCTCTACACACAGTAAATGAAAAATGCATTTTGGCAACGCAAGTAATGCACAGGGTAATGGAAACCACACTCAAAACATAGCAAAAATACCAACAATAACCCTAACCATAATTGACAAGACTTCTAACCTATCTTTTCTTTCGATTTCCTCTTCAAGGTTTTCCTAAGGTTGGGATGCATAGAAAGGCATGCAGCACATATGATTTGAGCAAAAAGGGGAAAAGGAAGACGTAAAACATAAAAGGTGCATGTAAGTATTTAGTTGATTAACCTTGAAGTACACCTAGCCAAATTATAGAATAAAAACCATATTACTCAAAGATAAAAATTCTGTTTTGCAGGAATTGATGTTGATGGCCAGCAGAGGGTAGCAGTATATAAAGGGTCAATAACCTATGTTTTGTGCAAGCCTAAATCTTGAGTCCCATGTATTTTTGCCAAATTCAGCAACTGTAATTATGGATTCATGTTCTAGTTGCTCCAAAAATTTACTATTTTTTCAGCATAGAGGTATCTATTGTCAATCTTTGCTTTAATACCTGTTACTGCCTAAAAATAAAACAATGAAAACCTGAAAGGGTCATTTTGAGTTTTTGCAAGTTCTAGAAACAAAATTGAATTTTAATAACTTGAACCAAAATTATATTTATATAGGTTATAATTTGGAACCCTACTTTATTATATAATCAAATAATCCTAATAGTTTCATTATTAGATCTAATTTTGTCTGATGCTAGGGATACTTCAGTTTTGTTTTTGGTACACCACAGTATAGTGTCACTGTTAACCTCAAAATATTTTTTGTTTTTAACAAACTCTCAGATTGATGGGGATGAACACAAGAAGCATGGTTGAATTTATCATTTACTGATTTACACCACAAATCACGACTATTGAGCCACAAAGTGTGGTGAACTACTTGTGATTAGTAACAATTTCACTCAAAATTGACTCTACACCTCTGAAAATACTAAAATATGACTCCCCTTTTCATTACTAGAGGCTAAGACATGCTCAGTTTTTTGGACTTTGAAAGTGCTGGAGATTACAACTTTTTCTACCTGAATGATGGAGATGCAAATTTCAAAATTGGAGATGGCAAGGACAAGTTACAATTTTCTATAGTTAACTAGCTAGATTCATTGAGAGGAATTCTCTCGTTATTAAGCCAATGCCTTAGGATCCTCCATTTATAAATAGACGTGAATTTCGAGCTCACAAATTCAATGGTTGAGTATATACTAAATTACTGCCACAAACCATAAAGTATTCAAGAACACAAGTTACAAATTACAACATTCAACAACATTTGCAAACCCTTTTGGTAAACAATAATAATAACAATATCTAAATTATATTTACACGAATTGCACTCACTCAAGAAAAAAAAAACACACACACACACAAAACCCCTATTTTTCTTTTTGCACTTTCACATGAACATTACACGATCGGGTACACTCAAAATGCATTGAACAAGAGAGTCATTGAACACCAGTCCCCCCAAAAAACTGATGATGTGACCAAACTTTTGAATCCAAAATAGATTTTTGAATTCAAAAAAACTCTACAAACTATCACTCATTTTCCAAACAACAAACTATCAAATCATACCTGAGAGAACTGGAGAGGCGCGATGTCGAAGGCGGAGACGAAGGCGTAGGCGTGAGACGAAGGCGGAGACCAAGGCGAAGGCGCGATGACGAAGGCGCGATGACACTTGCCGGAGACGAAGGTTGCGAGAGAGGCTTGAGATTGTGAGAGAGGCGTGAGATTGTGAGAGAGGCGTGAGAGAGGGAGAGTCTTGAGATTGTGAGAGAGGCGTGAGAGAGGGAGAGAGTCAGAGGGAGAATGACAGAGAGAGGCGGGGAGGTGTGCGAGAGTGAGGAGGCGTTAGAATTTAGACGTAATTTGAAAATAACCTATTAGAAATCGAGTCTGTAAGACTCGGTTTCCAGCTGGAGACTCAAATCGAGTCTTTAAGACTCGATATATAAATCGAGTCTTAAAGACTCGATTTCCAGGTGGACCAAACTGCCACATCATATCAGACTATATCAGTGAAATCGAGTCTTATAGACTCGATTTCTTATGCAAAATTGACTCTCTAAGAGTCGAGATGTTAGTATACAATATTCTTCCGTTTTGGTGCCTACTAACTATATTGTTGGGCAATTGTGGCCAATTGCCCATTTTCGCCCTAAAATCACTCTTCTAAAAAATATCACATTTGCCAAAGTAAACTGTCTTGTTTTTTTCTTTCTTGGTCATTTCATTGGTGCATGCAAATTTTTTTCCCCCTGTTTCCTGAAAGAATTCGAGCCTCAGCAAGTTGATTCCAAAGATTCAAACTTTCAAAGGGAGAGGGAGAGGGAGAGAACGAGCAAACCCTAATTTAAACTTGAGAATGTCCAAATCTGGGTTTTATTTATCCTGGATTTTGGTGCACCTATTTGTCCTTCAAGTCTCGTCCAGAATATCAGCCATCAGGTACTAATTTCGATTCCCAAATCTCTTTTCTTTCTCAATTTCTAAATGCCCAATGAATTTCCACTGTTTGGCTGTTGAGAATCTGAAAGGAAAATTTGAATCTTTTGTTTGTTTGTTTACTGCTGTTTGGGTATTTTTCTTCTTGGGATGCAAACTGGTGAAAATATTAAAGCTTTTGTAATTCATTTCTAAATGAGTTGAATTCCTGTACCATTTTCTTGCTGTGATTATAACGATTTTCAGTTTTTGAAAGTGTTATTTATAACCTGCATTCTTGTTGTAAAAAAGAGTTATTTTTGTTGATTCCTTTCAAAAGATTAGGTTTTTTTAGTGGCAAAGTTTGCACAAGTTATAAACCAATTTGTAAATGAAAAACAGAAGTAAATTGATTTTCAATGTGGGTGTGTGAAATGATGATGAATTCATATAAAATTCAATGAATTTTCTGCATACATAATTGACAATTCATTTGGAAGCAAATTTGGTTTGGCTGATTTCGCAAGCGAAGAAGCTCTATTCATATGGTATAGCTTGAATTAGACATTTCTTATCATAAAATCACCTGTATATGATAATAACACTACAGTGATATCTGAATTGCTTCTTATGATACATTTACTGCTGTTTTGGTATTTTTTGCCTTTTGGTATGGAAAATGTTGAAAAGATTGAAGATTTCATAGTTCATTTCCTTCTCTTGACCATAAAAGTTGACCAAGTGGGTTGAATTTATTTACTATCTTCTAGCTGTGATTATAATGAGTTACATTTTTTGATAGTGTTATATCTGCATTCTTGTAGTAAAAGAAGGTTCTTTTTGTTGATTTCTTTGAAAAGCTCAAATTTTTTTAGTGGCAAAGTTTGCACAATCTATAAACCAAATTATAAATGAAAAAAAAAAAAAAATTCAATGTGGGTGTGTGAGAAGATGATGAATTCAAAAATAAAGAAGAAAACTTGATGGATTTTTGGGTTGTGTATCAATATTGCATACACAATTCTCATGCAAACAATTTGTCTTGGCCAATTTTGCTAGCAAAGAAGCTCCATCCATGTGGTATAGCTTGAATTAGACTGTTCTATCATAAAATTATCTGTATATGATGATAACACTACAGTGATTTTTGAATTTCTTCTTCTGCTACGTTTAATGAATTCATTGGTAGTACCTCGAATAAAAAGTGAACAATGAGGAAGATGATGTTACTTGTAGTTTTTTTTTTTTTTTTTAATTGAAAGAAAATTCACTTTTTTCCCCTCATGTGATCATTACTGACATTACATTTTCTATAGTGTGACTTATGATGGCAGCTATAAAATTTAGATTTGTTGACAGGAACAAGTTGAATAAAATTGAATGAAGAGAATATAATTTGCATTCATTATAATAATAAAGATTTATGTATCTGGATAAGCTGTCTCTTCATTGAAACTCTTATAGGAAATATATTTTCAAGGTGGTAAGCATTTATGTAATTTTTTAAAGATCTCTATGTGTTCAAATCTTACCATTGCATTATCAAAAAAGTAACTTATGTATGTGTGTGTGTGTCTGTCTGTGTGTTTTTACATGTATGCATTTGACAAAGATACCAAGCATATTTGTATCTTAGAGAGAATTTCTTACCTATATATGGTCGATGGATTACAGCTAATTGGTGTTTGAGTGGTTGTTTTCATATTAAGACCTGCTTAACTTATTTTTTTCTTTTTGTCATTTGTATAAAATCATGTAAATTGCTTCTATCTTGATGTGGATGTTATTTATGGGTTTTGCTTGCTTTCTTCGGCTTTCACTCCTCCCTGTCCCACTCCATTTGGTGGTAAGGTTTCAATTCTTATGGCTTTTCTTTGTCCCTCTTATAACATTATAGGAAGGATATTGGATTTCAACAGAAACCCATTTGCAGAAATACTGTTCAAGGAAGATATTTACTGTCTGATGACAATGGTGAGGATGAGGACTATTCTTTTTTAAGATTCTGTCTGACTATCTTTTTTGTTCTCATTTTGTGATCATTTTTTCTTGTTAAATTTTCCAAAAGCTTGAGATAGGTACTCTATTGTGCAATAGTTACTTGAGAGATTCTCATTATTATCCACGTCCTTTTACTCTTTGTTGTTATGGGAAAATTCTATTGACAGTTGCCAAATTAATTTAAGTTGTTAAATATGTGGATATATTAAATAGCCGGTTGTACCCTACCATCATTTTCCGGATCTGCTGTTTTCTCAAAATATTTTATCTGAGTTAATGGCAAGTAATATGTCAAAGTTGCAGCACAAAATTTGAGGAATTTGATATAAGTAGCCACTCATGGAATTAAATGTCAAAACATACTGCAGTCAATGCTGATGGAAAAGTGAATAAGTATCTATATATTCAACAAAAATCTGGAAGTATCAGTAGCCCCTGTCAAAGATGTGTTGTTACCTTTGTTTCATAACCCTTATATGTATTGTAGGCCATATATGTGATGCTCTATCAGTAGATCCACAGTCACGCTGCTGCCCAGGAAAAGGAGAAAAATTTTCTTGTCAGTGAGTTTTTTTAAATTGGACTCTAAACTTCTGACCTTGAGCAGAAACACTTGGCAAGCTTACAACATATTTTCTTCTTCTTCTTGTTCTCTCAGTGGATGCAACCTTCTCTCACAGTGTTGTAACTCCTATGAATTTTGTGTTTCATGCTGCCTAAACCCTGCTCGGGTATTTTCATGAGTGCTTGATTTCTTTTGTTTTTTTAAATCCCTTTCTTCCATTTCAATTGAGTATCTGCAATATAATTACTTTCTGATTTTTTTTGCAGACACAAAAAGAGCAAGTACTGAAGGTGAAGGTGGCTAAGCAATCTACCGCAGGTAACCAAAAAGAAAGGGAAAATATACTTCTTGGTAGAAAAATATTCTAAATTTTAGTTGGAAGGCATCAATTTGAACTGGGGCTTTAATTCCTACCATTAAGATCTCATGTATGAGAGGTCTGAGTTTACAATTCAAAACAGAGAGAGAGTGAGAGATTGATAATTATAGCTAATTGATGTTGCATAATATTTTGGCTTTAATTAACATTAAACTATGGATTAAATAAACATTGAAGGCTGAATGTGCCTTGGTATATTTGACTAGGGTATGGGTCAAGTTTCATGTGGCAATTGGGGATATGAACTTAGCTAACTTTGGTTTATTTTCGAGGATATAGCAACCCATTTGTGGAACTTCTTTTAAGGTGATACGTATTCACAATCTTCCTGCAGGTACTTATTCAAGTGTTTTTGATTTCTGTGCTGGGAGATGCCGTCATAATTCTGAAAGTGTGGTAAGTAATACTCCTCTGATTTGGTTGTTTGACTTGTTTCCTCTAGAAAGGGATGGTTCTCAATATTTTTAACTTGGAAACAGGTTCTTTTAATGATAAATAGTATGCTATATCCATTTGCAGTCATGCTTTAGGTATGACCTTAAATGTTAAACCAATTTTTGAAATCTGCATGCTGAGCAAGATTTCTAGTTAAGCTAGTAATGTACTGTGTTATACGTGAGCCAATACTATGGTGAAAATGTGATCAAAACTTGCAATCCTGATACTGAGAAGCTCCTGATGCAGCCACCTTAGAAGGCCAAATATGGGCGCTCTTGTTGTTTTCTCTAATGATTTTAGGACCATTAAAAAAATGAATTGAGAGCCAATAAGCTTTAGCACAAATGGTACTCTATCCCCTCTAACAATTAGAGGAGGTGAGATAATGAGTTAGACCCTTCTAGTGTATATCAAATTTATCAATTATTCTCTTATGACTTCAATGATTCTTTCACATGCATCTTCATTATGTAGGGAATTTCCACGAATTCCTAAACCTATGAGAAACAAAAAATATAGAGAAAACACACGCCAAAGAAAATAATCACACGCACAAGACAATATTTACGTGGTTCGGCAATTTGCCTACGTCCACGGAGTTGCAGAGATTTCACTATTATTAGAGAGAATTACAAATTGCGGCTACAAAAAAAAAACCTTTTATACTCCCAACCGACTACATGTGGAAACCCTAATTAAAACCAACGTTTTCTACTCAAAACCGGATTTATAATGGGCCAAAAAATTTTTCCCGGGGGCGTTGCCCCCGGACCCCCAAGAGGCTTGTCCATGAGCGCTCCGGCTTGGGCCTATCGGCCCAAGCCTCCACTCCATGGACTAAGTCTCAGAAAATCTCCCATTAAAAACCACGCAACATTATTCGGGTCGAGTCGAGTCATCCACCAGATCATATATATAAAACTAGGCTCCACAAAACCCAACACATTACTAGTGATTGTTTGCCTTATTTTTGACGGTAAGTAGAATCTTACGATCCAGCCCATGGAAACTTCTAGTTAGTCCTATCTAGGATCCAATTTTAACAACCATGAAATTCGCTATCAATAACAACTTTCCCCCACCACCTTTCTATTTTTATTGCTAAGTTACACATGCACCTAGTGAATTTTCAACCCAAGACCTCACCCTCCATCCTATTATTATGAGAGGGCGAAGTGTCATTTGAGCTAGCGCTCATTGGCAATTTTCCTTCCCATCTTACTATTTTAATTTAACTCTTGAAATGCCAATGTGAACTTAAGAATTTGTAGCCTTCTTGATATGATTTTGAAACTCTATACTGCAATGTTTATGGAACTCTGATTCTTTTTTGAAACATGTTTGAACATTTCAGGTTCATGAAAATGCTTATATTAGTGATTTCCATCACTGCTTTTCCTTGCCGTCGAATTCTTCAGGTGAGTTTAGATATAATTTTGTAATTATTAATTATATGGAGTTCACTTCTTGAACTACATCGGTTTACCCTTTAAATTGAACTCGTCTTTACTAAAGACAAGTACATGTTTTCCTTTGAACTCATCGTTCCGAAATGAGTTCCTTTACTTTCCCTTAAAAAAAATCCCTTAATGAGAGAGAGAGAAGTTCCATTTAAAAAATAATTCAATTGGAACTTGTCTTCAAAGGAATCATTTTTTAAATGTTTTAAAGGAAAACATGTAAGCATCTTTCCTATATACGAGTTCCATTTGAAAAATGATACATGAACTTGCCTTTCCTAAAGACGAGTTGCACTTGGACTCACTGTCTAGTTAGCATTGCTAGTTCAGCAGCATGCATGATAAACTGGTCTCTTGGAGAGAGAATTTTAGTGCTTGAACTCGTCTCTCCAAAAGATGAGTTTATGATAAGGTTATTATACCAATTAATTTTAAAAAAATGTTTAATTAGCAAATAATTTTTAAAAATGAATTATTTATAAAAAAAAATGACCGACTTCAGGTTGTCAGATAGTTAAAGTGGACCGAGCAATGTTCTTGCACCTCCCATGAAATTAAGAGCTAAAATTGGACTGAATCTTGATTTTAAAAGCATCAGTTTTGCTTTATATTTTGTAAGCAGTGGAACCAAAGTCATAATTCAGGTCTAGTGACCTAGTTCACTGTGTCTATTGGAATGGAATATATTGCTACTGGATAATTCTGATGTTGCTTTCTGGATTTATCATTATAAGAGGATATCAATTTATCAAAAGACTATAATTTGATACACAATAGCAGATCTTAGTTTAACGAAAGAGACACAAATGCTTGATTGGCCTTTCTATTTTTGGTTGGATTGAGAAACTACATAACGAGTGGACTTGATAAGAACAGCCCAGAATTTTGGGTGAGATGGAATGGGGTGGTTAATTTCCTATTTGATCATTGCCAAAATTATAGGCCTCTTGGAACCATGTTTGCAATTAATGACATTTTGCAAAACCACTATCTTACATGACTTCACCAAATATCTCCTACCAAGAAAATATACTTTATTAAACCTTGATATCTAATGACCAGGAAATGAATCATGGTTTGGGCCTCCCAACCTATGAAAAAGAAAAAATATTTATTAAACACAGTTTTCAAGGTTCAGGTCCTGGAAATTTAATGCTAAGATGGTAAATATGCCCTGTGGTTGATTGTCAGTTGGTTTGGACAGTTTTGAGTGAGTTTAGTTCAGACCATCTAGCCAATTCCCTCTGTTTAGGAAAATGACAAACTGAACCGCATTGCCAGATGCTTAGTACCTGTTGTGGTCAATCTGGCTGGTGTGGTTGGTCAAGTTTCTCAGTTTTGGCTTAGATCTCAGCTGTGTTCGTTGACATGAAGGAGAATCTAAAAGAAATTATGGCAGATCAGCTAATAGCAATATTGGTGAAGATCAGGTTCTATAACTTGGAGAGGAGAGGTGTGCAGGGAGGAAGGGCACGTGGCAATGGAGGGGGGAGAGGTATGTGCCATTTTCAAAGCTTCAGATCAATGGATTTGAATGTAATGATAGAGGTTGGTGCCAAGAAAGCTTGTAGAGAAACTGAGGGTCAGAGAGAGATAGTGCAATGGATGAGAAAAGTGAGAATAGGGTTAGAAAGGGACTCCTGATTTGGTGTGTGCAAGTCTATCAAATTTGAGTGCAACTCCAATGGTATTTTGCCACATATACATTAATATTTAAACTGCAGTCAGTTTGGTTTTTGTCAGTGCTGAGAACTTTAAAATGACATCCAAATTGATGCCTTCAGTTTTCTACTGTCTGAACCCATAGTGCACAATGAGTTCATTGGACTGGCTGCGATTGGTTGTTATTGACATATGTAGTCAGTCTTGTTGATAGTGTCAGTGCCATGGTAACTTCTATTTGCCTGAAATGCTGCTATAGAATGGTATAGACCATGAATTAAGACTCCAAATACTTTTTGTTAAAAGTGGAAAATGTAATGTCACTGAAAAACTGATTCTCTATTCTAATGCCTCGTTAATTATTTGGGCCTTGTCCTTCATACTTGAGTTTGAAAGCAATATAAGAATGAAGATAATAAGTGATGTTAATGGCTTATTATGTCATTAAGTGCTTTAGCACCAGGTGCCCCACATATTAAAGGTTGCAGCAGCAAGGTCCTTAAAATTAAAATTATTTTATATATTTATTTTGGAGTTGGAACATCCTTATTTTGTATATGGTGCTTCTGGGTTGTTCTTTCTAAAGTTATACAGTTTATGGTTATCTAAGATTTAAAAATTTTGCATGTTTTGAACTTTTGTTGCAGCAGGGGCCACTAATGCAAACCTTGAAGGAAGACTAAATGGAATTAATGTTATTGTTGGAAGGTAAATTATCAAGGTGATTTTGTCTGTTTCTTGAGTCTAATATATTTAATTTCGAAGTGTATCTTATTCTTTGAACTCCTTACTTGGGTGATAGACAAGGTGAATCATGTGACTCAGTTTGCAAATCAAATGGACAATCATGCGTCCCCAATAAGCTGTTGGTGCTTAATCAATGTGACATGTAAGTTACCTGTTATTTACTTTTTTATTTAAATATTTTTTTTTTCTTAGATATTGTTTCTGAAATATCTCCTAAGTACAGTATACTTTTTTTGTTGTTGATCTATGTGCACTGTCTGGGATGACATTATTTGTTATTTGATAGTGCTTTTCTTTTTGCTCTTTGTCATTTCTCTTGGACCAAGTAAGATGATATTATATGACATTTTTTACACTCCAATGCTTTCAATCAGCCTCGGTAATTCTGCAGAACATATTAACTATTCATTGTCGTGCAGTTGCATCTAAAAGAATTACATTCATTGCATGTGCAATTTGATCACAGATGATTGTTAAGGATCGCATTTTTCAACTTTTAATAGTATCTGTGTGGATATCTTTTTTCTTACCTTTTCTTTTTGGACCAAAGGCTATCATGATTACCATTTCTTCCACTGGATGGTAGGATTAGTCGTCCAGGAATTACTGTTGAGCAGTAAAGAATATGATGCAATGTGTCTCTTTAAAATTTCTACACTTGCTTTCTATCAGATTTATACTTGTTTTTATTTCTTCTGAACAGTATGCAGAAATATATGAGCTGCAAAGGAGCTTGCTTGGCAAGCATGGGACCAGATCAGCCTGCAGAAGTTGTTGATGATGCCCCTAAAAATCTGGTATGCAAATTGGGGCCTTTAGGACCTGAATGACCTCAAGGGTACAATTGTGAAGGATTAGATATACATTACAAAAATATCTTCTTATATTCTAAGAATAAATAAAAATTAGAAACAATTTAAAAGGAAAAGGAAGCAGTTGACTTGACTCATCACTTATGGCCTAATTGGATGGAAGGTTTAGTGGCAAAGGCAACAAAAAGAGGGACAGTGTTCCCGAATCTTCCTTCTTAGGCCCACCCTTATTAATCACCCAAAAGTGGGCAGATTTGGAGGGAGAAGAGAAGCTAATGGATTTTATACAGTTTTTCCCTTCAACTCAAATAAGAAAAAAGATGAGACGGGGCATGATGGTAAATTAATTTTTTTCCTCCTTTTCTATTATGAACAGCCAATCAACATGAGAAAAGACCTCTATAATTTCTTCTACTTTCCGTAGGATGGTTTCTTTCCAAAACTCCCAATCATAGTGTTAGTCCCATTGCTGCCCTGATTCTTTTGAATGATACCCATAAATACCTCTCTTTAAACTCCAGCCTACTTTGGATTGCTTGAATCCCTTACCTCCACATGGGATACCTCGGGAGCCATCACTGCCCCTGCAACCCTGCAAGAATGATTCTACTCTCTTCCAAACAGAAGCAAGTTGCTAATTTGGTATTTTGGTGTGCCTGGATGTTCTAAGTTTCATGTGGCGAAACTTGGCTAGTCAATTGAAATCCTATCAGATTCCAAAATGTTGGAACTAAGACTTGGTTCTTGTTGTTGGATGTTCTATGCTATCTTTACAATAATTGCAAGACTTGTAGATGATATATTAATATTGCAATGGAAAAGTGTGGTCGAACTCTTTCCCCTGATTTTGCTTTCCATGGAAAGGAAAGGAACTACTCATTAAATTCAAGTTTTAATGTTTTGAGCTTTGCTTTTAATAATACAGGATCATCACAAATTATGAGGTTCATAACACTTTACCTCTGACTTTCAGAATCCTGGAGCATGCTTGTTTACTCGAACGCAATCAATGCTTTCCTGTGAAGGTTCGCATCTGTATACCAGGAGACTTTGCCCCTGTGCATAGTGCATAGTGCTTAGACTTGGTGAGTTTCCATTGCCTCAATATACATTAATATACCATTTAATGAAAATGTGGCGGCAAGGTTTTATTTAATATCAGCTTTGTATTCAGCTTAATATTGCAGATTTGCTGTGAACCTACTGGCGTTATATAATTTATGCATCTCAAGATCTTTTTTAAAATATTAAACATGCAAATTTCGTCCTGGACTCTGACATGACTCATGATGATTTAAATTAAATAGTTTTACATTTGTGCATAGCAACATCATTTGAAGCAATATACTTAGATTTTTGTGTGGTGCTGTATGCATGCATATGTTTCCAGTACAGGTTCTATGCGACCATAAAACTTTGTTACTACCATGAAACTACTACTTTCTTCCCGTTCACACCTAGCGATTATTAGTCTACTCTCACGATTCTAGTTGAAGAAATCAACAATTTTTTATGGATTTAGGAAACAACTGTATCATAAGTCATAACCATCTTGGAGGATATACTATATTCTGCAGCTAAATCTTTACATAAAATATAGGAATAATGATGGTGGTGATAGTTACAATTATTGTTATTAAAGCCAAGACATTTGGCCTAAAACAAAGGGCAAGACCTTAGCCGACCTAGAATGCCTTCAGCGTCCTTTACCGTAGTACTTTCTTTCTTTTTTTTTTTTTTTTTTTTTAATCTTTCTCCTCTTTTGGGGTGGTTGGTTGGGTCCTGGGTTAATCATTCTACTGATGAATGCTTATTGATTATGTTCTTAGCTTTAAAAAAATCTTGGTTTTGAATCTTTTTTTCTTTTTAGAAGTTAAGCCTGGAAGAACTTTTCTTAACAACTAATTTATCTGTGCAGATAATGTCATTGAGGAAAACGCCGTAATTAATTTTGTATTCTAGATATGGTTTTAATTGTTGGAAGCTTCATAAAAGAAAAGTTCTACAGAGGGCTGTTGTATGTTGTTGTTCAGTGTATTTTTATTGGAGATGAAAATATTTATTGCTCCTGTACCATTACTGTAAATTATACTAGTAATATTTGTAACAAAAACGATATTTATTCAGACCTTTTTGGTGGTTTAGCTGCTTGGCATCAAAATTTCACATGAAAATAACCTCAAGTGTCTGGCAATAGAAAGAAGAGAATGTAATAACAGTATGAACTGTGTTTTTGGTGCGATTTCCACTTTATTCATTCTTCCTCTATCTTGTTTTAGTTTGGGTGAAAGAGATGGAATTCTTCACAGAGAGAGAGAGAGAGAGAGTTACTTTTATGATTCATGAACTATAAATCGCGCAAGCAAGATAAAATATACTGGAGAAAGACTACACATTATATTTGCAACCATTATGCATGATATAAGTTTCAAAGAAGTGAGATCTAAGGAACCCTTAAAAAGTAAATCAACCTCATGACCTTATGAAATGTTTTCAGCTATAACAATAATAAGGAAATCCTACCATTTTACCTTCACGTGGTTTGGCTTCATCATAATTCATAAACTTTCAATTACTAAATTTAACCCCCCCCCCCCCCCCCCCCTAAAATTTTAATGAAAATGAAATTATTAAAATTCTGTTCAAATTTATAAATTTTACATTTTGTGGACAAACTTTCAATTACAACTTAACCCTTTATGATTTGGACCTAACATAATTAAATCCTAATAAATTTTCAATTGCTATTTGTAGGCCTCTTAAGTTTGAATTAAAATAAAATTAAATAAAATCGTTAAGATATTCTCAAATGGAACTTGAACAATTTCATTTTAATTCAAATTTAGAGGGTTCAACTATAACAATTGAAAGAATTTTCTTTAATAATAATGATGACGAAGCTGATAATGGCGTAGCACGAACATTAACACATTAATAAGTTGTTAATTTACTAAATTTAGACTAGTCAAAATTATAAAACCACCCTTTTTATCAAATTATTGAAATGAATCGCAACTAAGAATGTCATCTGTTAGCTTCCTCCTTGCTCCAACCTCAATAGAGCAGAGCATATTCACAAAATTATAAAACCAACCATTTTTTTTAATCAAATTATTCAAATGCCTCGCATAGCTAAGAATGTTATCTGTTAAGTTCCTCCTTAGAGCACGACAAAATTTCATATATGGATTAATTGCCCACATAGCCTAATATAAAAATAAATATAAACCAAAGAGGCCTTTGAATTTACTTTCTTTCATTTGTCCATGTATCTATGGAATCCATTGGCAACATCCTGTCTCTCTATTGAGTTAGTAGATCATTTATGTATAGATGTGTGCTTTTCTGGTCACAACCGAAAAAGATTTTTGTATAGTGTCCCATCATCTTGAGCATGTATTTTTTTTTTTTGGATAAATTGCGAAGTACACCCATTTATTTTTTGAGCCCCTAGGTACTCAGTACATAGTAGAAAAGCATTTCGTTTTTATTCAGGATTGAAAAGAAGACTTGCCCTACCTGAAATGAGAGCAAAATTTGAGTACTTAATATTTTTCTTTTCCTCCAAAATTACAAGGTTGCAAGTTTTAATATGCCAGTCGTTCTAATTGAAACTTTCAAGCTCGCAAGTATGTTGCTTCTGTATTTATTTAGTGAGGTCAAGACTCTAGAGTGGAGCAACTAACGAAAACCACTCTTGACAGTGCTCGGAAACCTCAAAATGACTTCCAAAATTCTTGATAGAGCCCCGCTCAACAGGTCTGACATAGCATAGGTAAATCCACTTAAATATGCATTTTTGAAATGATTGTTTATATACTATTAGAAGTTCTCAATGAAATAAAGAAGGGAACTGTACCTGGCATGCTGAATTGCTGACCCAAAGATCCTACTTATATTCAACATAACCACATACAAGTACCAAGTAGCAGAAGACTATCAATCAGTCTCGTTTGACACCATAATGAACCAACAAAATTGATAGACAGTTTGTAAAATTTGCTAAGCATCTGGAACATTCAAAAGAAATTTTATTTGTCAATTGAACTATACAAAGGATGGACTGGAGTGTCAAAAATAGGTCCACATCCTTACATGGTAAACAATTTGATCCAATTTTCAGTTACATAGCCAAAATCAAGCTGCTTAAAATTACAAGAGCCAAAAATCTTACCAACAACTCAATTGTCAAATAGAATCCGAAACTTCACTCGCCTTTTGATGCTTCCCATCCTATCATATCCAATTCCAATCTTACTATGCATCAACTTCATGGCTAAGTCTGCATTGCCTGCTTTTCGCAACGCAGTGATTAGAATAGTACGAACTTTCCCTGGTATCTCTCTACCCCTATCAACAACCCCATCAGCCAGCTTGCAGGCCTCCTTGATGCGGCCAGCTTTGCATAGCACATTGATCATATCCTCAAATGCTGTCTCAGGGATAATTCCCATTGGAGCTAGCTCATCCAATATCTTGCAAGCCCTAGCTACCTTGCCTGAAAGACAAAGGCCAATTGAAAGAGCCCTGAAAGAAGCTACAGTTGGTGTAATACCCTTATCGATCATCATGTCCCACATCTTCAATGCTTCTTCATTTCTATGCTCATTGAACAGTCCACCGATAAGTATTGTGTATGTATAAACCGTCTGATCACAACCTTCCTCTTCCATTCTCTCAAAGAGCAATAATGCTTCATCGATTTTCCCACACTTAGCTAGGGCATCAATAAGGGCATTGTAGCAATATGAATCCCGTGGGCATCCCTTCTCAACCATTTCTTCAAATAGCCTTTCAGCTTCATCCACTCTCCCAGCCTTTCCAAGACCATCAATTAAACTAGAATAAAACATAGCATTAGCCACCATACCACCACCTCTACAAACCTCAAAATACGCCATGGCTTCCTCTAATCTCCCACTCTTACACAAGCCATTGACAATAACCCCATAAGTAACCTCATCAGGTTCAAACCCATCATTCTTCATCCTTTGAAAAAGCCATATTGCCTGTTCCATGTTCCCACTTTTTGCATAGGAATCAATCAGGGCTGTATAAATTGCCACATTTGCTTTATAACCCTTCTGAATCATACTTTCAAACGCAGCATATCCTTCTGCACACTTCCCATCCTTACAAAGCCCACCAATCACCAAACTATAAGCATGTTGCGGAATTTCCAACCCATTCTCTTCCATTTCTTGATAAAGACCCAAACAAGTGTCAAAATCCCCATCCGAATAACACGCTTGCATCAAAGTCATATAAGTAATCTTATCAGGCTCCACATTCCTCACCTCCATTTCCCTTAACTTCTCCATCGCTTTCTTCTTCTTCCCTACCTTACAATACCCTTTAATCATTGTATTATACGTCACAACATCCGGTCCTATTTTCCCTCCTTCCATTACCTCAAGAACCTGTTCCGCCGACTCAATAAACATTGAATTCACCAACCCATTCACCAGGAAATTATACGTATACAAACCTGGCTCAATTCCATTCTCCTTCATCCTACGCCACACCCACAACAATTCCTCAACCATTCCCGCACTCCCTAAGCTCTTAATCAAAGAATTAGCTGCTGACACTCTCATTACAAAACCCATTTCCTTAAACTCCTTTAAAACACACAGAATCCTATCTACATCACCACATAAAGACAAAACCTCAACCAAAGACACATAGCATTCAATACTATGGGCATAACTCTTTTGCTTACCAGCCCAAGAAAAAAAACGCAAAGCAATATCAGGCTTTTCACGAAGCTTGTTAGACTGCAAAACAAATGAAACAAAGTTAGGGGACAACCTGATCATGAAGTCGTGGCAATAAGAGCCTAAGTTTGCCTCCATGGCCGAAGACCCATCAAGGAGATTGAGAATTTGAGCAACCCAAGGAGATGGGTTGAGGTGTTGGCGGGTTGCGACTACATCAGAAACATCATTGAAGGGTTCCACCCATTCTGGTGGAGGAAGAGAAGTGGTGGTGGTGAAGATCCACCTAAGATTTGAGCTAAGAGATGATGTGGGACAGAATTTTGAGGGGTTTTGGGATGGCCCACCATTTTTGTATGGAAGTAGAGGTGGAGGATGATGGAGATAGGGTACAGAGAGAGGACGACGAGATTGTTGGAGGCCTCTTCTCATCAGGGTTGTGGTTTCTAAGTGAGATAGCTTCCACCTTCTAGGAATGAAATGGTGCTTTCAAGAAGGAACAACAACCGGTAATGAATGTTTTAGCTAACTAGTAATGAGAACAAACAATTGGAACCCTCATATGCTCTTAACATTTTACAACTCATAATTTGGTTCTTCACCCCCAATTTCAACCAAGCTTCAACCACTTTCTCATTAACTTGCTTTATGACAGAATTGCATATCGTGAGTTTGATTCCCACAGACAGCGTGTTGCTTCTTTCACTACCTCATGTTTTTATTTATCAAAAAAAAAAAGACCAAATGCGTACTACTCATCCTTTCAAATTATTCCTTGGCTCAAATGCCCCTTGTCATTGGCAATAGTGATGGAATCTGTAAGATACCATTTGCATCAATCTAAAACGTAACCTCAATATGGGGCACTCCCCTGCAATAAGAATCACAATATTAGTAAGAAACCACAAGCAATAGTTATATAGGATATGAAAAGTGCTGCAACGAATAACACATCTTTAGACAGATTGCTTGTAATAGTTTTATTTGCAATCATGTTTCTCTTCAAAGGACAATCAAAAAAATTTATGCAAAAAGAATTGGGACATGATATTTCTTTCGGGCATCCTAAATGAGGTGTCCGTGCTTCCTAGATTAACATTAACTTGTGTATAAAAAAGTAGCACCAACATAGAAAATCATGTGAGCATTAATTTAAAGAGCCCAAAAGAATGACTAAACCTGATCAATACTTATGCACACACAAAGGGTGTATAAAAACATGTATGCACAAAGTTAAACTATTGAATAGTCTAACAAACATTTTCACAAACACCTAAAGTGCATGTCCAATTACTAGCACAAACTCATTCCAGAAACTCGGATACTTACCCGGAAGGGGCTGGTGGCGGCGGCGGTGAAAGAGGGGGTGAAGGTGTGATGTTGTGGGAGATTGCTGTAGAGAGAAAAAAAGAGGCGGAAATGGTCGCCGCCGGCCGGTGTTGATGGGCAGGTGGGTGATGAGAGAGAGAGAGATTAGTAAAAATGGACGATTTTCATGTGTGAGAAACCTTAAAATTTCACACGTGGCCAGCCAGCTTAGCACCACTTCACTCCAACGTCAGCTGCTCAGATGTGTTTTCTAAATTCATTAGAATTATGCTAGGATTGTATAAATTGCAACAATACTGGCCACAACTTGTCACGTGGGTGAGTTGTGACTATTTATGTGGTTCTAGCACAATTCAATTCAGTATTTAAACACCTTAAAATAAGTAACGTTATTCAAATCCTACGGTAAAAAACACGAACACCCTTTCCAAATAACAGATACTAATAATTTAGTTAGTTGGCCGGATTTGAAATAAAATAGGAAACTAGCATCTCGAGTTTCTAAAACTCGAGATACCCCAGAAATCGAGTTTTTAATGCTCGATTTTAGACGGGTTCAAACGCTGACGTGGTTAAAATACATCCACGTGTAAATCGAGTTTATAAAACTCGATTTGTAAATCGAGTTTCATAAACTCGATTTTTAACGAAGTTTTAACCCAGTTTTAACTCACAGCCACCGTCACTCTCACTCACTCTCACTCACTCTCTCTTTCACTCACTCTCACTCTCACTCACTCTCTCTTTCACTCACTCTCTCTTTCACGCACCGACGATCGCACCGCCGATCGCACCGCCGATCGCACTCTCACACTCACGATCGCACCGCCGATCGCACTCTCACACTCACGATCGCACCGCCGATCACTCTCACTCTCACTCTCTACGCAATACTCTCTAGTCCGCCGCCGCCGCCGCCGCCGATCACACCGACGATCACTCTCACTCTCACTCTCTACGCAATACTCTGTAGTCCGCCGCCGCCGCCAATTCTAACCCGCTGCTCCCATCTTTCTCTCTCAGAGGTAAACTCTGTTCTTCTTTGTGTTTCATGGGTTTGTTTTGAGTTGGTTGTAAATTGTAATGACTATGTTGTTATAATTGTGATTTTATTGGGTAATTTCATATTAATTGTGATTTTATGGGGTGGTTTCGGAGGTGAGGGTTGCTGACAAGGTGTTGGATAATTTTTATTTATATTTATCACAACTGAGCATTTGGATTGTATGAAAGCATTTGATTTTATGGGTTTTGGGAAATTTGGTTTTGATTTGTTTCTTACTATTCCTGTTTGATTGTGTTTTCTGGGCTTTGGCTGTGGGTGCGAAGTGGTTAAGAGGAGGGTTGCTATGATTATGATTTGGTAGTGGGTTGAGCTTTAAATAGCCGTGAGAGAGGAAGAGAGAGAGAACTTGTTTTGGGTGCCATGGCACAACGTCATCAAAATATAATGAGGGTGATTTCTATTTGCCACATCAATAGATTCTGTTTAGGATTTTGTGGCAAGGGTAACATTTAAATCAAATAGAAATTAGGACTACAGTAGTGCGTGCACAAAAACAAAAAAGAATAAAAAAAAATGCAAAAGGATGTCTTCTATTGTCACCTTTGTTGCTTAGAGATTCTTACTTGCAAGTTGCAACTGCCAGAGAGATACTTTAGAACATTGTCAAAATGAAGTAGTTCTCATGCAATATCTAGACATGCATGTACAGGAGATAATGCATACTATGAATACTGTGACATCTTTGAAAAATAACAATAATGCATACATAAGCACTTTTTATGAAAACAGCTGATAAAAATAAAATAAGTTTTCCGTCAAAGTAGTCTGCCTTCTCAGCTTTTGAATTAAACATTGTTGGATATTTTTGCCAAGTGATCATGCACCTCATGTATGTTCCTCTTGCATATTGGTTCATTTTAGTTACTTTGAAGAATAATGCATGTTAACAGATTCCCCTTATGAGTAATATGTTGTTCATTAATGGTGGAAATTGTCTACCTAACTTTTGAGCAAGGACCCCCCTAGCATTCATTTTCTTATGCACACAAGGTGTACACATATTTAAAAGTTAAGTAGTTTAATTAGATTCACTAGCTCAAATCTAAAAGCTCCTTGAGCTAAATAGTTTTGAGACTGTGTGATAAAGAGCCTGATTTTTAGCAAAGCTCTAATCATTAACACTCAAGTTTAGAAACTATGATAAGCCATCTAGTTTTTACTAAATAGAAACAATAACATGTAGCATATCACTTTGTTCCTATCTAGCACCATACTAGATAACAAGCTGGAGAAGACTTTCAGCAATATAGGGATTTTTTTTTCCTTAAGCAATAGTACTGGGTCAAACAAAAAGGTATAATTTTAGGAAAAACAAATTCTGAATTTGTTAAACATATATCGTGGGTACTCCTGTAAATTCCAATAATCAATTTAGTTAGTGTAAATTCGAATAAGTCAAGTTTTGTTTCTTTTTTTATTTATTTTTCAGTCTATGACTGAGTTATTTGCCCCCACACTATTAATGCGAAATATTGTTGCACTATTTGCAGTATGGAGCCAGAGATTGTGCGCCCTGGTCCAGAAGATCCTTCATTGTTGACGCGACAACCGCATCATCGATCCGAGGACATTTGGAATGGCGAGGTGAAATATTTAGTTCTAACAACCGATTTAATTTTTTGTTGTCTTTGACTTTTACCAACTTCTTTCAAAGTTGTATATCTAGTTCTAACAACTGCTATAATTTTGATCCATGTTGCAGGACCCAGGCCCACTTACGTGTCGTGGTCGCGCTAAGGAGATGGCAAACATAACGATGCAAGATAATCGAGTGATTGACATTATCAAGTTGGTGGGGCTAGAAGGATTGTTTAGGGCCCCTTCTAGAGAGATAGATCACTGTCTAATATCGGCCCTAGCTGAGCGATGGCGGCCGGAGACACATACCTTCCACCTTCCACATGGTGAGATGTCAATCACCCTAGAAGATGTGGAGGTCATTTTGGGACTTCCTATAGACGGTGAGGTCTTGGTTGGGCCGACTGCTGCAGAGGATGGGGATTGGAATCGACTATGCGGGGAGTTGCTTGGTTTTGAAGTTCCGCAGGCTGACAACAAAACTTTGGTGGGACAACTAATTCTCATCAACCGCCTTGTTCAGCGCATTGAAGAGCCATTGCCTCATGATGCAACGGAGATGCAAATACATCAGTATGCTCGATGCTATATATTAGCACTACTAGGGGATAAGATTTTCATGGACAGGTCGGGAGATAGGGTGCATCTGATGTTTTTGGAGTTCCTGCGGAACTTTCGTGATCCGCGACAGTATAGTTGGGGTAGTGGTTGCTTGGCATGGTTTTATAGAGAGTTGTGTCGGGCAAGCCATAAAGAGTCATCACAGATTGGTGGGGCATTGCAATTGGTCCAGTATTGGGCATGGGCGCGGTTGCCATTCTTGTGCCCGAGGATAGAGCCCCCACCTGGATGTGATTATGGTCCATGGCCATATGCTCCACTTGCATTTAAGTAAGTATTTTCATGAAATTTACTCTTCTTAGTTATGGAATTTACTTTTCTTAGTATCTAAGTGGTATTTTCTGATGTTATGTTATTCGCTCGTAACTATAGGTGGGTGCGAGTGCGAAGCTCGAAAAGTAGGCCATCCAGCATGGCATTGATCCACTATCGCGAGCAATTAGTTAGAATGCAGCCGGACCAGGTAATAATATACAAAAATTACGTTTGGTTATGCTGATGATTTATGTCTTCGTTTTTTTCTTGCGTAAAGATTAGATCCGTCTTTATAATTTTCCTTAAGAATATGTTGAAATCATTTTCCCTTGTTGCACATTTTAAGATGTTATGATAATTATTTTTTGTTTCTATTGTAGACTATGTGGCAGCCATATCAGGCAGACTTAGGCCACCTTCCTGCCTTTTGCGTTGCAGGGAGGGATATGTGGACGGCAAGGGTGCCACTTGTGTGTTTTTGCATAGTAGAGACACACCACCCAGATCGTGTCGTTCGACAGTTTGGGTTGGCGCAGGAGCGGCCCAGCCATGTTCAGTACGATCATAGATTGCATGGAATAGACTTGCGTGGAAAGGTGGAAAAAAATTGGAGGGAGGAGCATGCACCGTACATCCTGTCATGGGGTATGAGACATCAACGACTTTGCGATGCACCTCCTCAGATGGGTGAGATGCCCCACGATCATGCGTATTACCTCTGGTACCGTTCGGTCACTCGAAAGTATGTCGACCAAAACAGCGCTAAATTACATATGATGGTAATGTGTTCTACTTAGATTTTTTTGCCTGCTTTGTTTTTTCTTCACTATATGTATGAACGAAGGATGAATTGATTTCTTTCTTGAGCAATTCTGGTTTGATCTGATTGACATCCAATTAAAAAGACTGTCTATTACATATAGCAATCTAATAAAACTTTTGTTCTTAGTTCGGCTATTCGCGTAGATATTCATCTCAAAGTTGTAATTTTCAGTTGAGTATTTGAATATGGATTTCATAAGTACTATATTATCCATTATGTAATTTTTACATAAATGTCTCAAATCTCAATTGTACTGGTCGTTTCTTTGTTTCAGATTGAAAGCCATAAAGTGCTGTTGGAGTTGCTTCCTGAAGGAAGCCCAGGACACGACCATGTGCGGCACGTCCTAAATGCTATTGTTGGGCTTCATGTTGGTCCTGCAGCAAATGGGCAGGCAAACAATAGGCATGGGACTGAATCAACAGCTGCTGCAAGCCCAAGCACAAGTGCAGCACCCCTAAGTACACCGAGCTGTGGTGGGTTTGCTAGTGCAAGTCCAAGCACAAGCGCAGCTAGGGGCCGTGGTCGGCGTGCTACAGCAAGCCCAAGCACAAGTGTAGGTAGGGGCCGTGGTCGGCGTACAACAACCCCTCGGGTTGTAACTAGTCCTGAGGTACCTGCACCCATCCCGCACGCATCTCCTCCGCTTGAGGTCCCTCCACCCATCCTAGATGCATCTCCACAGCCCGAGGTCCCTTCACCCACCCCACCTTCACAGCCCAGTTTTGATCTTGGTATTGATTTCCATATGACCCCTCCTACGCACCCTCAGACACTCTCATACTCCCCCACCAGCTCCAGTGCACCCACTTTGCCCATGACAATGATCCTCACCCCTAGCTATACAGAGCATCATTACCCACCTACCTCATCTTCATCCGACCCCTTAGGACCCTCGGTTCAGATTGACACTGACGTACCGGACGAGCATCCCCCTCATCCGCCCTTACCCCCACGAGGTCGACCACAACGTAGTAAAAGAGCACCCACTTGTGGGACAGGTGGACACAAAATAGGACACAAAGGCTCTATGGTATGATAACATTAATTACAATGTAATGATATATTTTGTAGTTCACTTTATTCTGATCATTACACCAAATATTGATTGTATGCATCTAATGTCTTTGCAGCACGATGATGAGCCTAAGGATGATGCCCCGCAGCCTCCTCCTCCCCCGCCCAAACATTACACGAGGGTTAAAAAACGAAAAATTGGTGAACCTTGAAAAAGAGGTTTGTTAATGTGTTTATATGTATTTTGTTAATTTGGGAATTTTGATCTATGCGATTTCTATTTTGAGAATAGCCTAGGGATAAGGATATAGAGAAACATGGTTTTGTTTAGTTTAATTACAGTTTTGTTATGCTTTAATTGGAGATATCGAATTTCTTTGTTTTGTTGAAAATGTGTTAAGTATGTGAATTTTAAAGAGCAAAGATGATAAAGTTGAAGTTGATTATTCATTTTTTTTGCAAGATGAAAGAAGCGGTTTGAGTACTATGTGCCCAAACCTGGTGATTTTGTGGTGGGGGTGGTGGTTTTAGGTAATGAGAATAAGCTTGATGTGAATGTGGGGGCAGACTTGTTGGGTACAATGTTGACAAAGGAGGTGCTTCCCTTGTATGACAAGGAAATGGAAAACTTGCGATGTGATATGGATAAGGGTGCCAATGAGGCTATGGTTAAGGGGAAGATGGGAATTGTGAAGAACGATGAGGCATTGAGTGGGAGACAGGTGCTTGGAAGGCCTGTTGTTGAGATTGGAACTGTTTTGTTTGCAGAGGTTCTTGGGAGAACACTTAGTGGTAGGCCATTGGTTTCTACTAGACGGCTGTTCCGGCGGCTTGCCTGGCATCGAGTGAGGCAGGTTCATTTCTTGCTCTTTTCTTTTCCGTTTAGCAGATTTGGAAACTCAAGATATTATCGCTAAATAAACAAATTGAATGTGTATATATAGAATATTCAAGTTAGACATACTGTGTACAAAGGAAGGATGTCCAATTTTCTTTACTGCACTTTATACGTACGAATGAAATGCTCTAGTTCCTTTATCGAAGATTCTCCACAAGGAAAGTATTTTTTTTTTCTCAGCAATCAAACAGAACTTTAAATATTTAATTGAAAGCTATTTATATATAATTATTTATTATATTTTTTTATGGCTTAACAGAGTGTAAAGAGAGAAGGAAATGAAGTGCATAAAAAACTCAAACTTGTATGTCAATACTCTATTTTCTCAGCAGCAGATTGAAAGAATTGAAGGTTTCAATTTGATTAAAAAAGGTTCCTATGATTGACTTGGATGGTAGGTGGAGGGAAAGCTCTTCGTCTGATTAGATCAGGTGAAAAATAGTCAGATTTGGCAGCTTACTGTAGGTTGTAATCTTCCTGGGGATTGGATTCTTCACTGGGGAGTTTCGTATGTCGGCGATGTTGGCAGGTATGCATGCTGTTGGATTATTCGATTATGTAATTACGTGCCTTATGAAGATGCCTACATAGAATTCGCTTTTCTTCCCAAAGCGTGCAAAGTATATGGTCTCATTAAAATGATTAACCGGTAATGGTTATCTGAAGACTAATGAAAGATCTGTTGATAACATTTTTGCAGTGAATGGGATCAACCTCCTACTCAAATGAGACCCCCAGGTTCGATTCCCATCAAGGTATGTATTGATTTATTAAGATCATGTACTGAGCCACTTTTTGTATTGCAAATAAGAATATGGAAAACAATATATTTTTCAGGACTATGCAATAGAGACACCCATGAAGAAATCATCGTCATCGGGAGGAGATGGATTTCATGAAGTGAAGATTGATCTCAGCCCCAATAGCGCAATTGCTGCAATAAATTTTGTTTTGAAGGTTCTTATTTTAAACAGTTAGCTGTTGAGAATGCTAGTTCATTATGTAAAAATTTGCTAGATGTTTACGAAGCTTTTTTGGTAAAATATATTTTCCTTTTTCATTTTGTTTGGGGGGGTTGGTGGTGCAGGACGGTGAAACTGGAGCTTGGTATCAGCACAGAGGGAGAGATTTTAAGGTGCCTCTTGTGGACTATGTTCAAGGTGATGGGCCTGATGGCAATATAGCAGGAGAAAAAAGGGGCTACGGTATATGGCCAGGTTGTAGGAATTATTATATACCATCATTCACTTGATTTATCCATGTTTAATATTATGGTTCCATTTACACACATAAATTTGGATCCTGTCTGAATTACTTTGTGTTCTCATAAGCAAACATGTGAGTCTAATTGTGTACACTACATCTATATAACCATGAAGTTGTGTCAAATGGAGAGACTTAATATGATCCACTTGCTGAAAGGCATAACGTAGACAATAGAAATAAAAGTATTGTTACTCGTTTGTAGCTTCCTTTTGGTCTTAGATGCAGCGAAGTTGTGTCAAATAGAGAGATAGTTTCTTAATAAGATCCACTTGCTGATAGGCATAACAGAGTCAATAGAAATAAAAGTATTGTTACTCGTTTGTAGCTTCCTTTTGATCTTAGATGCAGTTGTTGCTGTAATGGGAATTAGTTGCGGTTAAAAGCATGTTTTCTATCTGTTATTTCCTTTTAATATTTTATTTGAGTTGAGTTTGTGAATACTTGTACTATGTATTTGATATTGAACTGCTGAAGATGGAAACCTGATTTGTTCCCTAACATCTCTTTTTACATACATTAGTTATGAATCAATTTGGAAAGTTGATCCTATTTGCCTTATTGCAGCTAAGTGGTAGATTGCCTACTGTAATGGGTCTGGAAGGAGGTGTGTCATGGTCGGGTGGTGAATGATATTCTACTGTTTTCTTCGTAACTGTACTCTCCTATGTATCCTATATTCAACAATCATCTTACAGGCAATTTCTTCGCTCTACTTGAAACCTAGGGGCTTTCGGCCAACTATCTAGCTGGATCCTCAAAGGAGAAGTGTCAACTACTACTGGTCCAGACAGCAGCACGAATTCCAGAGATCCTAAACAAGAAAGTAGGAGCCTAGAAAGGTTTTCTGATGAGCAGCCCATTGCAAAACATGTTCCTGTTGATAACTCGGTCACTGTTTCTGTTAGAAAGTGCCCTGAGACTGCTAAAAAGAGCCATACATGTAGAAACTGATCTACCTGGATATGTTGTTATGCACTGGGGAGTTTGTCTAGATGGTGCTAAAAAGTGGGAAATTCCGGCTGCCCCATATCCACCAGAAACAATAGCATTCAGGGACAAGGCTTTGCGGACTCGATTACAGGTATAGCATCTAAATAATGTGGATTATTTGTCGTGATAGGAATAAACGGACTTTTAAGTTTTAAGAGTGGAGCTTTTGTACTGTAATGCTTTGGACAGCTTTCCATCCTATTATCTTTTTGAGACTTTCTTGATTCTTTGAACTTTGAGTACAATTTAAGGTGAACCTCTGGTATAGTGAAGGCCATTCCACTTTACTTAATAAAATAGTTATCTACTCACCAAATATGTAAATACAACCATATTGACAAATAGCAGACAAACATAGGCTCCATGCATATATATATATTTTGAAATAGTGAGTTTGGCCCCAAGGGGAAGTTTTAGGGGGAGGTTTAAACTTGTGATCTCCACTTAATGAGGCGTGATCCCCAGTCGTTTGTGCTATCCTTGGGGTTAAACATATGTGCATGTATATATTCTAAATTTATATAACCATCAGGTCCAGCACAATATTGCTAAGCTTGTTAAACCTTTCATGCATTCTCTAGGGGTGTGTCTGTGTTTTGATTGATTAAAAATGTTTCCAATTCTGGAATGTCACTTTTGTTTTTGTGTGGTGACATTATAGATGTTGAGTTTTGCTGAAGGTAACTGTTTTATAATTGATTCAGGGAAACAAAAAGTAATTCTGGTTTTATGGAGTTAAAAGTGCAAGCTTGTGCTTCCTCTATCATGTCACGTGACTTTGTCATTCTTTTTGCTCCTTTCCTCCAATTTGATGTTAGGGTCTTTTTACTTTGTTATTTATCTCTTTTAATGATTAGTAACCCTTCAGGCATAACACATTCCCAATGTACTCAGGTTGGCTGTTTTTCATTTTTTATTAAGAAAATTTTCGTTACTTATAATTAAAAAACATCTTCATATTGAGCATTGTAATTTTTCTAATACTATCATTGTTAATTTTCTTATTGTATGGTCAATTTTGTTTTTTCTCTTTTGATAAGTCTTATTCTATGGCCACTCCTACCATGTCTACAGAGTCTCCAGTGATTGAATTCCCTCCTTCAGGAAGGATAAAAGGAAAGTGAACGAGTCCTTTCACAGATTTTAAAATTTTAGTCCCATGCTGTTAGTGGAGCTGATTTATCATCGACTAGGGACTATCTTACTTATCTTTTAATTACCGTAATCCTTATAGTTTTTATAAGAGGATTTTGACCTTCGTCTTTATGTTATTCTGTAGATTTGAAACAAAAATGGTTTCTTTCAGATTCTTGTTTGGAAGGTGGTTCCTAAGTATAATGCTCCATCTTTGACAAGTCCGTGTTGTGAATTTGAATTTGATCTGCATTTGTGGAAGACCATATTGATCAGAGCTATTCATTTTCCAACCATGTCCTATTTCATTATCAGCAGTTTGAAGCTGTTCATATGGATACACTTGCTGGCCATGAAGGATCAATCTTCCGCATAACCTGGTCCTCTGATGGTTCCAATCTGGTATTTGTCTCTGATGATCGTAGGTGAATTAGTTTCTTCAGTAATACCGTTCTAATTGTTAATACTTGTTCTTTATCTTGGAGGAGTGATTCCACACAATAACTGGTTTCTTGATTTGTGCAGTGCTCGTGTTCGGGCGGTTCATACTGAAAGAAATTGTTCTGACAAGCCTGGGTATTCTATTGCGCCTGAACTTGATGGTGTTGTGCTGTTTGGTCACAATGCCAGAGTTTGGGATTGCTGTATTAGTGATTCTGTAAGCTTTACAAAATCCTTGTTCATTTTATTGTGTCTTCTTTTTTAACAACTTAGGACAAAAGAAGTCATGAACTATGTTCCAACATGGAGTGAGAAGTCATGAACTTGCTCTAATATGAGTTGTAGCCCGCTGTTATTTTGTCTTCTTAAAGCATTCTGCAAGACTGCTTATTCAGGACTGGACTCAGCTTGGCTGCTGTTTAATTCATTTTTGCCACATGTTTTATTTTATTTATTTTTCGAGTCTTATAATCTTAATGTATAACCTGTAGGAATTTTTTGATTTCTTTACTTGTTTAATTGTTTGTGATAGTGCTTCTAAATCACCTTTTATCTGTGATATAGGTTGTTCTCGCTGCTTCCATTGTAGGCAAGTCTGGGAAAGGTGAGTCTTTACTTGTTACTTACACTTTAACACTTTTTTTTTTTACTTGTCAAAAAAAAAAATTCTCATAAATTATATTATGGTTTTTTTTTTGTTTTCATTTTATTTTATGACACTTTAAATATACATCTCCCCACTCATTCACATTGATTTATAATGTTTGTATGATGCATCTCATGAAACATTAATAGAAGTAGTAAAACAGGACATGACAATTAAGGAAGTAATTGAGAGTATAACATTGGAAACAATAGAATGGTAGAAAAGAATACATGTGACTGACCCTGATTAGCCTGCTGACCATTTATCTTTCTACTTTTATTTTATTATTGTTTATTCTTACATAATTTTATTTTTTGGCAGTGTTGGTTTCTAGGCAGTTTGTGGATATGTCTCGTATTAGAATTGAGGGCCTTCTTGCAGCTTTTCCCAAGTTGGTAGGAACAGGAAAACAGCATACATATATTGAGACGGAAAATGTGCGCTATGTGTACCAGCCCATCGAGGCTTTGTACTTGCTGCTTGTGACAAACAAACAGAGCAACATCCTTGAAGACTTGGAGACTTTGAGGATGCTCTCTAAGCTTGTATCCTTTTCTTGACGGTTTATTATTATCTTTCAATTTCCTACAATTAAATGTGTTGTTTTTTAATTGTAAGATTACTTTCATCATTGCATGGATGTAGGGATTTGCTTCTCTTGATCCTTTTTTGTGCCTGGCATGTTCATGCCTCTCATTCCTTCACAAGTGTGTGATGCATACCTTTTTTTCCCCTTCATTTTAGGGACTGTTAGTTTCATCAATATAATCTGGCCCTTTCCCCATGGTTGCATTGATAGGCCACCCAGAGAAACCTAAACTTTCAAGATTGCCCCTAACATGAAGATACAATATTTGAAATCATAAATGAATCTTATCAGGGGAAAACTATCTTGGAGAAAAATAATGATATTCTGAGACTATCAATTACACTAGACCATTAGAGATCCTAAGTGGGCCTTTATTGAATTTAGACCATTATTCTAGACTTATTTTCTGCCTGCATTTTATTTCCTTTGAGCCTTGTGTATTTTCATGTCTTCTGGCATGCCACTGAAACATCAGTTCCAATTTTTACAATTTCAGAAGTGAGGTTTCTGTGGCATGCTGATTGCTTTTTAAGAAATTTACATCTGAGATGCTAATAAAATAGATTAATGTAAAAAATGTTGACAGAGGAATTGAGTTTATTCCTTAAAAATATTTAGGTACCTGAATATTCTTATTCTCTAGATGAAGAGGGTATATGCAAGACAGCTTTTGAGCTGATTTTTGCTTTTGATGAAGTCATCTCTCTTGGGCACAAGGAAAATGTAACTGTTGCACAGGTTAAGCAGTACTGTGAAATGGAGAGTCATGAAGAGAAGTTGCACAAGCTGGTATTGCAGAGCAAGATTAATGAATTTGAGAAGCCTTCACTGCCTTGTCAAATCAGGTGGCAAGATGTACAAAGATCATTACTCCAAACACTGAAGATGCCAAATATATAATAAATGTTAAGCAAATTGCAAAGGTATACATCTTTTTGGCCTTTCACTTTATGTGTGGTACATATTTTTGGGTTTGAAATATGAAATTTTTCTTCACACACAAGAAATAAATCTGTCATTTTCCAGTTCTTTACTTTTATTTTCATTAGTTGAATTCTTTTATAAGCTTAAGTTTACCAAGATTTTGTATTGGGGACTTCTCTTTTTTTAGTTGAAATATGAGAAATTGTTTAAAAAACTTGAGTGTCACAGTATTTTACAACTATTCTCCTGAGATGTTAAAAAACTTCTACATGGACAATGATTATAGAAAGCAGTGGGACAAGACCGTGGTTGACCATGAGCAGCTGCAGGTGGCTAAAATTAATGGAGTTCAAATTGGTCGTACGATAAAAAAGTTTCCCCTCTTGACACCAAGAGAATATGTGTTAGCTTGGAGATTGTGGGAAGGGAAGGTTAAAACATTCGACTGTTTTCTTAAGGTAAAACAAAGTTTCATTGTGTCGCTCATAAGCTAAGTTCCACGGAATTTGGACAGTTTTCAGTATCTGGTTCTTTTATATAGTTTTAGAGTGTTTCTCCTTCACTCATTAGGTGTTTGTTGAAAAAGTTTGTCAAACCAAGCACTTCCAAATTTCAGTAGGAATTTCATAGGTCCCACGGCTTTTCTGGTTTGCATTCTCCTCAATGCGTCCTTTAATTTGGTCATCCTAATTCTTCTAAAAATTGTATCTGTAGTCAATCCATTTAAAAAGTGGCTAAATTTTATCCTAACTGACAACCTATCACAACTCTTCTCTTTTTTTGGGGCTTTGTATTGGCTGTGAACAAAACATATGACACTAAGCATAGACACTGGCAGAGTTGTTTATTAGTCAGAGTACTTGGTTTAACTGATATGTTGTTCCATTATATTTTTTTCCTTTATCTTTAGATTGAAGGGTACAAAGCTGAAATCAAGAGATTACAGGAATCTGAAGCAGAAATTAAAGCTTTATCAGTTAATTATGCAGCTTTGTTGAAAGAAAGAGAGGTACTCTAATGATTTCAAGAATCTCAATATTTATCCCAAATATGCTTCAAACTACTTTTTTAAATCCCTTTGACATTTTAAAGTTTTTCCCTCCACCTCCCTCATTTGACAGGATCAGATTTGTAGATTGAGTACAGAAAATGGCTCTCTAAAACAAAATTTGGATGCAACAAATGCAGCTATGAATGCGTCTAGAAGTGAAAGTGCCAAAGCATTATGAAATGGTGTTAATGTGCATGAGGTACTTGATTTACAGTAAAATGAAGACTGTTGTGTATTTGTGCATTTAATATGCTTTTTAGACAATATTAAATGCTATTTTACACTATTTTGGTAATCTCTATTTGCATGTTAAAGGCGTTTGATACACTATGACTTAGAGAGAAGCTGGTAAGCTTTGTAGTTCATCAAACCTTATGTTTAGGCGAAACTTTGTATGGCTTTGCTCCATAACCTTCCCTTACCCTTACCATGTAAATTTCTTTTTTGGGGCTAGACATGCCCTGAAATTAGTGTTTACAGCAGAGTTTTCTTATAAAGTGAGTCACTTAAGAGGAGCGTTTATTCATTAACGTTTCTAGCTAAGATGTACACATACAGTGGAGTCCTTGACATTATTTAATGAATGCGTGCCTACAATTTTGCCTATAATAGCCATTGTTAATGTCCTTCATAAGACCCTTGCTGATGTGAAAGTAAGGAGAGGGCTTCTAAATTGTAATCAATTTTTTTTTTTTGCTTGTTATTTCTTTTTGGGATAAATAATTAGCTATTGGCTAGATTGGTCTCTTTCCAACAGGAGTTGACAGTAATTGGTAATTGATCATTACCAGCACTTCTACGAGACTACGAGTGGTGTTGTGTAATCAGTAAGTGGTTTTGTGTAATCACTCAATGGTTTGAATAAGGAGAACAATGAAGAGAGATAAGAATTTACATTGTTTGACAATATGCCTATCTATGTTTACAGAGAAAGAGAGATTTAGTTCACTATATTGAGTATATTTAATCCTAGCACAGCCTTACAACTTAGCTGCTCACTAAGTGAACTCTTTCTTTTTTGTTACACTTTTTTAAAGTTTTGTACAAGAGTGTGTGTGTGTATATATATGGGTTTAAGTTACATCTAGTGTAACTCTACAATGGGTTTAAGTTACATCTAGTGTAACTCCACAAAAGTTAACCTACTTAGTTTTTAATTAATTTTTACTATCTCTTTGATGCTTAAAGAGTGTTTGTTTGCTTAGGCTTTAGCTGAGCTGAGCTAATAAGTTATCTCAGTAATAAGTACATCAATGGCTGAAGAGACTCGAACCCAATGGAGTTTACAATGCAGTCAGTACCTTGGAGAAATCTCAGCCCTCTGTTTCCTTCACTTCCCAACCCACCTCTCTTCTCTCCCTTTTCTCCTCGCCGGTACTCTCTCTTATTCCATAACTCAATTCTTCATCTTCAAGATCATAACTTTTTTTCACTTTTTGTTTCAAAATTTAAACTTTATTTCATATATAACAGGTTCGGGTTCACAACTCATGCTTTACGAATTAGAATCGGGAAAGATGTTAAGGTCCTTTCACGTATTCGATGGGATTCGCGTGCATGGCATTACTTGTTTATTCATTGATTGTGCGGGAGGAACTGCTTCCTGAACTGTAAGAGAGGTGCCTCCTAAGCTTGGCTTTCAACTTGCTGTCTTTGGTGAAAGGAGAGTCAAACTCTTTAGCCTTGTCATTGAATTGTTTCTGGGTACTCAAAATCAGTCCGAGGTTTCTGTGAATTTGAACCTATTGCATTTGTTGCCCAAGTTTGGCAATTGGGTTTTGGATGTTTGTTTTATGAAGGTATAAAAATTTGATTTTTTTTTTTTTTTGGGTAGACTATGTTGATTGGCTAATTTTGGAATTAATGTTTGGTTCTTACTGTGCTGGAATTTGCTCCTTGGATTGATTTTGTAGGGCTTTGTGAGTTCTTACAATGAGGGGAGCCATTGTCTTGCAATAGGGTGTAGTGACAACTCTGTCCATGTGTGGGATATCTTGAATTCTAGTGTGATTCTTGAAGTTCAGTCTCCAGGTTAGTTTTAGTAGGATTGTGATGTTCATTCTAATTGTTTCACTGATTGAAATGTTGCCCATGCTGGGGGCTTTTTCAATTGTGTTCAAAGTGACGGATTCACATACACTTAGTTATTGGAATTACATATTTCATATTTTTTTGCATTGGTGAATTATATATTGGACTGGGTGCCTCATAAATTAGCCAAAAATAGTTGCACAAAACTGCCTTTTTCTTTTGTTCAATATTTTATTTTATTTGTTTTTGATTCCACTCTTCTTGCTTAATTTTTCATTGAACTGTAGAGAGGTGCCTCCTTTATTCCATGAGGCTATGGGGTGACAATATCGAAGCTCTCCGTATTGCATCTGGTACTATTTTTAATGAGGTGGCTGATCTCTTCTTATGATGAATTTGTTTCAGTTTCGTTACTTTTGGATTCTAGATTTCTATGTATATATGATATGGCTTCATAGTTTTAACCTTCACCAATCTCACCCAACTCTGAGGTTTTGATTCCATCAATGAACTCACACACACAGGGACATAAAAATAGTCTAAGTTCAATTCAGAAATTAACATACTTCCCTGCCTATTTTACTTGATCGTTGTAATCTTGGTTATTGATTTATGCCCCCATAGTACATTCCCAATGTACTCGGGTTGGCTGTTTTTCATTTTTTATTAATAAAATTTTCGTTACTTATAATTAAAAAATCATCTTCATATTGAGCATTGTAATTTTTCTAATACTATCATTGTTAATTTTCTTATTGTATGGTCAATTTCGGGTTGGCTCTTTTTTTTCTCATTGTTAATTTTTTTTTTCTCTTTTGATAAGTCTTATACTCGGGTTGGGATTGCTGTATTAGTGATTCTGTAAGCTTTACAAAATCCTTGTTCATTTTATTGTGTCTTCTTTTTTAACAACTTAGGACAAAAGAAAATAGTTTATTGACATTAGTTTAAAGTTCTGGATTAAAGTTCATTTAAAGTGCTCTTAATTTTTTTTCTCAATATGAAAATTATTTACCTGTGTGAAACTGTTAAATGAATAAGAATTTGTTTTCATTATGAGTTCATAATAGAATTTATTTTCATCATCTTGCTGGGTTGGTTTAGCATGTGACTAAAATGTCCTTCCGAGCATTATTGTCAGAGTGGTTTAGATTAAAGATATACTGACAAATGAAAACAGGTAGTAAAAGGATTGATAGATTGCATTTAATGGTTAAGGTCAAACCAATATAACGTTTTGGTGATTGAGAACAGCTTAATCGATTATTATTATTATTATTATTTCATAGTTTTTGTTCTTTAATCTTATTATCTTTTAACTATGTTTAATTTATTAGATCAACACTTTTTTCCTGGTTAGAATTGTCTTCAAGTATTTCATTTTATGACCTTAACAGGATGGATGGAATAACATTAGAAATGTGATACTGGTTTGATTTTATACAGATTGTTATGTAATTAACTAAAAACACCTCTTGTCATTTCTAAACATTTCTTTTGCAACCTTTTGGGGTCTTGGTTCTTGTGGCTTTAAGACCATAAGCAGTTTGCTTTTGGCTTTAGGGTGATTTTTGCAATGCTCTTCTTTTTATTGTTATTCTGGGCAGGGATAATATCACCATGCTGTGACATGGTGGAGGGGTATTGATCCATCAATGACTGCCACTCATTTCCTCTTTTTCCAAAGGGCTAAAATGCAATTTCTGACATTTATGAAGTTTGTTGATTTCTTGCTTTTCCTATGACATATGGACTGCTGGAATCTGATTCTATAATACCTGAGTTGTCTCAGTTAATTGTCGCTGCGGGTGAGGATTGCACATGTCGCATGTGGGGATTGGATGGAAAGCAGCTTCTGATGATCAAGGAGCATATGTAAGTTGCTCTGTGTTTCTTTCTTTTCCTTTTTTTTCGTGAGCATTGAGGATTATTAATTCCTTAAATTTCATGTTCTGTGACTTTAAAACTGTTAAATTTTTTTATTTTCATTTTTTATATAAGTACTTAGAACTGTAACTTGTTTGGTATTATAACTGATGATCCAGGTGCTAGATTTAAAAGTAAAATGATCTCTTTAGGAATTATCTATTTGTAATTGTTCTAGGATCTTATGGACTTGCTGTTTGTTGACAACCTTGATTTAAACCTTATAGCGGACCTCAAGTTCTAGCTTATACTTCATGATTGGTTATTCCACCTAAAATTCACTTTTCCTAGTAGAATGTTAATTTTTAACTTCAAACTGAATAAGAGCAAGCACATGTTGTTGGTTAAAGAGTGAGTGTGTAGTTTAGTTTAATTTTTACATCTAGTGTCGGTCTCTGAAAGTTTTGCCTATAATGCATACATATATGCAATCCATATTTGATGCTTAGTATGGTCTTACATGCGAAAAAGTAGACCAACAAGTCATTAGTTAATGAAGCTGGGACATTCCACAGTAACTGTTATCATCATTTAGTAAAGTTGCTTAACCGTGTTTTACAGGTACCAAACACGGTTGAGTTTGCTGACTGGATTGGGCGGACAAAGCAAAAGGAAAAGAAAAAAGATAAGAAAAGAAAAGAAAAAAGAAACTCAAAGGAGTAGATTGAAAAAATGTTGAAGTAGAGGTTGTAATTTGTAATATAACCTTATTATTACATGGATGTAGCTTTCCCAGCTTCTTAGTTCATAAGTGTGTTAGTGCTTCACTGTTTGACGTAGTTCAAAAAATTATGAAGTGTTAATCATCGTCCAAAGCATTTCCCATGAAATGCCGCTTTTGTTCCATGCACCAAATCCTGCTCTTCGTTGCTACTAATCCACCCATAGCAAGGTCTACGTGGACAGGCTGGGAGAGTATCCACCCGCTGTGGGGTGTGCAAACCAGGAGGAGGGCAAGTAAGACTATTCCTAAGGTGTTTACCAGCACCGGAGTCCCTTATTTCTCCCTCCAGTACTCAGGATTGTTCCAATGCAGTGGATCAAAATATTGTTCCACTGTATTGGAACAATCCTCAGTACTGAAGGGAGAAATAAGGGACTCTGGTGCTGGTAAACACCTTGGGAATAGTCTTACTTGCCCTCCTCCTGGTTTGCACACTCCACAGCGGGTGGATACTCTCCCAGCCTCTCCACGTAGACCTTGCTATGGGTGGATCAGCAGCAATGAAGAGCAGGGTCCGATGCAAGGAACAACAGCGCCATTTCCAAAAGACATATGAAGAAAGCGCAAGACCAGGTGGGATGTTAGGCCTGAAGATATGTAACGTAGCTGTCTCTTTTGTACTCCATCGACTAGGTTTTGTAGAAACCACAAAACCACTTCTATGCATTTGTGAATCTTAAATTGTAGTTTATAGTAGATAACAATAGGATTCGCAATTGGTATATGGCACAATAAGAATTTTATTTTTTTCATTGATTTAGTTCCTACTTTTGATAGTGTTTTCTTCCGACCAATGCGAAATGAACAAAGTTGTACGACATTAGTCACATAATCTAAGCAATAAAGGCCCTTCAGAAACCACTTGTTCACCTCCCTGAATGAAGTGCTAGGTTAAATTTAAAGTCAATGCAACTACCCACGAAGTACAAAAAAAAAAAAAAAAAAAAAGCGCACAGAAAGCGAAGTACACATTTAACAAGTTTTAAAAAGTTGTATATAAAAGTTCAAAGTTAAAAACTAAAACTTAAAACTGATGTGAAACTGATGTACACAAACCAAGCCATGTTTGCAACAAAGAACAGTAAGGAAAAAAAGAGCAACTAATTTCATATAAACTTACGTAGAAGTTGTGTGCAATTCATCTTTGGATTTGCAACAAGTGAACGTCAAGTGACATGATTTGTCAGGCATTAAGAACAACATTTTAAAATTGCACAGAAAGTGTGCACTTCAACAACAACGTCGAATGTTGGTAGGTAGAAATTTTTGAAAATCATCATTACTTGAATCTGAGAAGTCTGAAATATCACGTTCATCATCTAACGTAGTAATTTCATTAATAGACTTCATGGCTCGCTCTTGCGCCTTCCCCTTCAGATGCTTTCTAGCCTTTTGGATTGCATGAAAACGGTCTAGTCGCCTTTGCATTTGATTGTTCTCTCGTTCAAGGTGAGCAAGTATGTCGGCCGGTTTATCTCTAGGTAACTCAGCTGAGCGTGCCTTAGGAACTCGTAACCCGTGCCATCGACAATACACCTCCAACTCACACCTCTTCTCGTATAAGGTTGACCATGGTGCTTCTGCTACGGATCCCTCCACTGTGGTGGTATCTGAACTTAGTTTTGTAGGTTTGCCGAGCATGATGTGTCCGACGCTTCCAAGACTTTCGTACGTGTATATTGGCATATTAACGAAATCTCTCTTCTTTCCAACCCATTTCCCTCCATAGTGGTCTGTGTATGTTTGTAGTTGTTGATCTGCTGGAACTTGTGATAATTCATTTGTTGAAGTAGATTGAAACTTGTTTCTACGTGTGCGAGATGATGTTGAGGCGTTGCGACTCATAGCTTAGTCAACATACGAAGTTAGTGTTGTAGGAATAAGATCATTATTGTGGTGCATTTATAACCTGATTCCATTGTGTATTGAAGCATACAAAATTAAATGTACTCGGGCTTGTCATGTCAATACAGGCTGGAAAACCATGATATCAATTTGTTGTTCAACTGTTCCCAATCTCACAGTGAGATTCTCTGCATCAGGGCAGAAGTTGCAGTGTACTGCCATGACTATTCAGCTGCACAAGATTCACGTGAAGAGTATTCAAGTGAAGAGTTTTCAGCATGCTTGTGCTTCATCTGACATGAGGCACATCTGACAATGAGATTCTCTGCTTCAGACATTGGGACATTGGGAAGTACTGCTTCATCTGACAAACATTATTAAGAGAATCTCACTGTGACATTGGGAACTACTGCTTCATCTGACATGCAGTGGTGGACAGCTGTGTATTCACGTGAGTGTGGATGACTTGCATATCTGTGTATTCAAAGGGTTGTCCCGTATCACTTGCATATCTGTGTAAGTTGATAAGTTCAGTAAATAGTGGGACCCGTACATGTTATTTGTCTCAAGTACAAGAAAAAAAAGGCTCATATGTCTAAAAGGAAAAAAAAAGTGACCTTGAAAAGAAAAAAATTCAAAGGAACTGAAGCGTTCGAAACTCGAGCCTATGATATTGGACGAAAACGGGCTACAGTGGCCTCAATGGACCAAATTGGACCAAAGAGCCTTTGATATTGGACCAATGTGGACTAAATTCCCCTAAAGTAAATTTTATGGACTGAATGGGACTAAATTGAAATGAATTGACCAAAACGGACCAAAGTGGGCTCAATGGACCAAATTGGACCAAACAGCCTTTGATATAGGACCAAAGTGGACCAAATTCCCCTAAAGTGGACCAAATTCCCACAAAGTGGACCAAATTCCCCCAAAGTGGACCAAAGTGGACCAAATTCCCCCAAAATGGACCAAAGTGGCCACATTGTGATCTGTAAAACTCGAGTTTTAAAGACTCGATTCTCTTGGAAATTGAGTCTTTAAAACTCGAGTTTCATAAGGCCTATTTCCAAGCCCCTTGCCCTGTTTTAGGCAGAGAGGCAGGGCATTCTTCCCCTGTTTTTAGGAAAATGAACGTATGGAACTCGAGTCTCAGAAACTCGAGTTCCACTTGGAAATTTTTTTCCCCTGCTACTCTATTTCAGGCAGAGAGGCAGGGGAAGAATGCCCTGTTCTTGGCAAAATTTCCCAGTGGAACTCGAGTCTCAGAAACTCAAGTTCCACTGGGAAATTTTTTTCCCCAGCTGCTCTGTTTCAGGCAGAGAGGCAGGGGAAGAATGCCCTGTTTTTTGAGCTGGGAATTATTTTTGTCCCCCCTAAACATGCATCAAACCAAAAACTGAAATGTCTGCAGAAATTGACTGAGAAACAGAGGTAGAGAAGCTTCAAATGTAATCCTTAACAAACTCATTCAAAAAAAGAGAAGTTGAGAATGTAAATGCCTTTAAATTACATCAAAATGCAATCTCAATAGGCACCAAAGTATAGAAATGGTTACAGTCTTTGCATATCCATAGTTTTACAATGTAAATGCACTCAAATCACAACAAAAGTCATTCTAAATATATCAACATTCTCAACATGTCCAACCACCCTTAATTACCAATTCTAACCATACTACTCAAATCACAATCTTCATAGAGGTACATTAGATAGAGAATTACAATTACATTGAACAAAAACCAAAACATGAATTGTGCTTGTTAAACGTAGTCTCTTTTCCTAAGATCGGCGGTCCGCACGAGAAAAACGTCGTCCATGGAAGCATGCCTGAAATACATAGAATACTCATGTTAGGAGACAAGATAGTAAACATTATGTAAACATCAAATGAACAACAATTATTTAACCAATGCATAGCTTTTTGCCATCTACCTACCTAGTGTGGAACATGACCGCTTGTGGAAGCGCCACGAGACTGCGGACATTTTTTGCGGTTATGGCCGGAAGCATGACACAGTCCACATGTGTGCTTGGGTTGACTCTCTATCAAATCTGGGTCCTCCCTCCGCCATCCCGGTTCTCGATCCTTATTCCTCACTCCATCCATCTCATTCCTTATTCTTGACTTCACTGATCGACCTTTGGCTCGCAACAATGCTGGATTAGGCAACCACTTTGGCCCCATCGGATCCCTCCACAATGACCGTGACTTCGGAACCACAAATGCATGCTCATAAGTGTTAAGGGCATGCTTCAAACCATAACTTGGGTGAATATATGTGGTCGAATCAACATGTAAATAGTCACATACTCTAATTGCATGTGAACACGGGATCCCTATGTTTTGCCATTTCCCACAACTGCATGTTGTTTCCTGTAATCGAACTTCGTAACTGTGGTTTACCCCTCCTGCGCTACACGGGTTGAGTTGGGTAACTACTTGAAATATTAGCTCTTCACTGCTAAATGGCTTGAGATAGTGTTTCTCAGATTTACGCTTATTTCCATCCCATGTGCACCAAGCATATTCACTCCATTTCTTACCCTCTGACAACTCATAATGGTATTCTTTGTGCCGGTCGTGGAAATATTGAACAAGTTTGTTCCAAGTGAACTCAACCAACGCCGCAATAGGAAGGGCCCTTGCACCTTTCAGTACACCATTAAAACACTCTGATATATTGGTTGTCATTGCCCCAAAACGTCTCCCACCATCATGTGACTGGGTCCACATATCCACAGGCTCCCTCATTAGGTATGTGTATGGAAAATAATCTTGATTCTTTTCCTTACCATCCTTCCCCGTCACCTTTTTCTTATTCCTAATGGCTTCAAGTTCCACCTGCTTAATGGAGTCCATTATGGCATCAAATTTAACTTCTTGAGTAGCGTATCCCGCTTTCAATGCCGCTGACTTCAGAGTCGAGTTCTGAAAATGGCTGTTGAAGTTGCTAGCGACATATCGCAGGCAATATCTATGAAATACCCGTTTTTTTCCATCATCCCTTCTAGGCCAGTTTGCAATGGCGTTTTTGATACCGAGATGTCGGTCAGAAATTATGCAAATGCCTTCGTCAAGTATCACATGGTCAATCGTATCTCTAAGGCATTCTAAAACCACCTCCAACTGGACCCTGACTCACAATCCACAACAGCAAAGGCGAGAGGGAATACCTTGTTGTTCGCGTCCGTTGCCATTGCGACCAACAATTTTTCCTGATATTTACCATACAAATGGGTCCCATCAATACTGATAACCGGCTTGCAGTATTTGAATCCTGATATGCATGGACCGAAACACCAAAACACATAATGCAACAATACGCCGTCAGCATCATCAGCGGGTGTGGTACGATAGGATACCTGAGTAGTCGGGTCCTGATCAATATATGCCATTAGCAACTTTTGCAGCCTTTGGTAAGACTCTTCCCAATTCCCAAACATATTTGCAATTGCCTTTTGTTTCGCATCCCACACCTTGTAGTAAGAAGGCTTCTGGCCTGTATATTTCTCCTCTATCATAGTTCTGAGATACTTAATTGGGGTAGTGTGATCCTCACATAACTGCTTATGGATGTCTGCTGCAATAAAATTACAACTCATCATTCTAGCATCATTTCGCACCCCAATCGATATACATGTGTGAGGACCCTCATACACGGTAACCATCCATAGTTTGTGGAGATTGGGCTTCATAACTGCGCAGACATACCACTTGCATGACTCATGCACGCAATTCGCACAAAGTTTTTTGGTCGTCGACCTAGTGATCCTAAAGTGTCTGTTTTCCTTGAGGGCACAAATTGTTAATACGCGCTTCACCTCCACTTTATTGGCAAAAGTCAACCCTTTGCACAAATTCATCCCCTCTCTCCAAGTAGACACGAATGGCATGTTAATATGTGAAGGATCAACCATGTTTTCCCAAGTATTTGCAGAGAATGACAACGCAGGAGGTGCGTAGACAGGGATTGTGTTCTCTATGTTTTGGACACTAATAACATTGTCTGCGTTAGGTTCACTACCATCCAAAGGCTCATCGTCATCAATGTCCCTCTCAAAGTCCTCAAAGTCCCGAAAGTCCCCTCTGTCAATCATGTCTTCATACTCATCTCTATCAGCAAAATCTTCACCATTAATGGCAATATTCTCATCAACATAGTCGTCATCATCATCGTCATCATCACTGTTAGCGACAGTAGTCTCAGCAACATAGTCGTCATCATCATCATCATCATCATCATCACCGTCACCATCGGCATGAACATTATCATCCTCTGCATGTGTAAAATACCCATATTGAGCATCCGGAACCGTAACCTGTAAGCTTGTGCTTGTTTGTTGGATATCCTCTTGCCAGACTGCACGCGGCTCCAACTGTATGTACAACTCAAGGTTAATTACTTCATCAATTCTCTCCAATTTGTCAAACATGATCTTTACATGTTTGTCTGTTTCTATTGCCATATACTTGTAATTCATTTGGTACTTCATGCGTTCATTTGGCATACGATAAGTAATTTGTATGTTGTGCACAGCAGGATTCACATGCAACTCTTCCATCACAAACATCTTCAATTCGTCAAGGGTCTTCAACCTACGATCAATTTGGGTATAATAGGCCTTTATACCCGGCCCTTCAAATGGCAATCCCTTGTTCATATTGGCATTCTTAAGCGGACCACCGTAATATAGGATTATATCAATTTCAGGCATTGTGAACCTGTTCAAGTTAACTTACTATATTAGTTAAATCACATAGTCGTCAAGTGGGGGAAAAAAAGTAATATCATCTTAAGGCTGAACATATTCAAGCTAGATTATAGAGTACCCCATTGCCCATTAATATCTAAAGGCCAAGATGTAAACCTTCTAATCCTAGTGGATGGAGAGATAGAATTATCTATTACTCCATTGTATGGTGACCTATAATGCCTAATAGGGTTCTAAAAGAACTAGGTGGGTAGAGGAGCATGATTACATACCTATTTCATACCCATTCATTACATTTATTCACCACCCATTTCATACCCATTCATTGCATTCATTTCATACCCATTTCATACATTCATTCACTACCCATTTCATACCCAAAACAATGATGAATAGAGTCAAAAAAACTTGTAAGATCATGATAAAAATAAAGCCTACAAATGATGAATAAAATTTTGATAACAAAAACCATGCAAATAAATAATCAAAAAATTCACACTAACAAAACAAAGTTCTTTAATTCACAATATTGGCAAATTAACTAAGTTATGTTAACTATCTACAAAAAAAAATAGTCAAACTCTTTAACCCATACACATAGACAACTAATACCCAACTACAATCACAATCAAATTATGCAAACCCTTACCTAAGATATGAATTTCTTGAGAGGGAAGAGCAGTGACAGAGGCAGTGTGTTGAGTGAGAGAGGCAATGTGGTGTGAGAGTTATGGGTGAGTGAGAGAGGCAATGTAGTGTGAGAGTTATGGGTGAGTGAGAGTTAGTGAGGGTGAAAATTAGTGAGGCTGAGAAGGATGCTCTGTTTTTGGGTGAGAATGGCTGTGTTATTTGGGTGAGAATGGCTGAGGTAGTGATGTTATACGTATTTTACAAATTTTTTCCCCCATTAAGACTCGAGTTCCACTTAAACCTCGTTCAGATTGGTTTTCCTTCAAAAATCGAGTCTTTAAGACTCTATGTGTACATCAAGAATCTCGAGTCTTAGAAACTCGAAATCCAGGTGGCTTAACTACATTTAATTGCTTTTCCTTCAGAAAATCGAGTCTTTAAGACTCTATGTGTATTACCAGAATCTCGAGTCTCTAAGACTCGAGATCCAGGTGGCTTAACTTGTCCACGTAAGCTGGCAAGAAGCACCATGAAAGCGAGTCTCTTAGACTCGATTTCTGATTGAATCTCGAGTCTATAAGACTCGAGATGCTAGTTTCCTTAATAATTTAACAGGTTGCCTAACTTACTATATAATTGGTTTTCCTACTGCTACTCTGCACATTCCCTCTAAAAAACACCATTACCAAACGCCTAATTTAAACACTGAAAGTTTTTATTTAAACACCATATAAGTGTCCCTACAATTGGGAAAAATATACCATGTTACGGATATATGAGTTTTTCTTTTCCATACCATGGGCAATGTCTATTACACATTTGTGTGTATTTATATAAGCGTATAAGAGCAACCACATTAGCCCTTGTATAGTCTTCTCAAATAGAAAAATGTACCCATTTTACAAATTTTGAGCAAAAAAACACTCACATCAGTGGGTGTAAAAATGTGTAAATATACACATTAGCTACAGTAACCGTGTATATTTACACGGTTACTGTAACTCGTGTATCTATTATTTTAGTATTTGTTTCTCTCTCCTCTCACATCACCTCTCTCTCGGACAGAAAATTCTCACTCTCACCTCTCTCTCTCGTTTCATCTCTCCCTCAGTCCATTGATCTCACCTCTGGCCACCAATCTCACTAATCTCACCACAGACCACCAATCTCACTCATCGCCAATACGATCTCAACAGGCAAACCACGACGCACGAGACCCAGAAACGACATCGTGGTGGAGCTCTTAGGGACATGATGTGTGGGTTTGGCGAAAGCGACTGTAACTGCGTATTAATCTGTGGGTATTGATCGAATTGATGGTGGGTTTTGATAGGTATTGATCGGGTTGATGGTGGTTGGGATTTTAATGGGTGGGTTGATCGGCTTTGCATAGGAAACCCAGCTTACAAAAGTTTTACAATATTTTATTTGAATAAGTGTGTATAGTAGACAAATTGATGTGGGTGTTTTATAAAAATAGGAGTATAAAATAAAAAAAGTAGATTTTAGATGTATAAATATACAAAATTTTTGCATCTACTGATGTGAATGCTCTAAATGTGCATTCACACAAGTGTCCCTACCGTTTGGTTAGCGTTTGTTACACATTTAAGTGTATCCTCACCGGTGTATAAAGCATTGAATTCATGAATATAGGTAACAATTTAACAACAATTTAGTCTTGTGGCAATCAAGTAGCCATATGTAGGTAAAAAACGGTGTTAGTGATTGGTTTAGATTATAACCAGTAATAAATTATTATTTATGATTTATTAAAAAAATGTTGTGGATATAGTATTCTCATGTTATTATAGACACTATTTGTCAACATAAAATTTGACAATTTAGTTAAATTTTCATTGATTATCCTGCTAGCCAACGACTAATATTATTATATTATTTATCATTTATAATTTTTTTTAATTCAACAGTTAAAAAATGAGGAATTTGAACTCTAAATGTTTAGATTGAACACATAAAGATATGTTGGTTAAATTACAAGACTCTTGACTATCATTTATGACTTGCTACCTCTAATGTATATAATCTTCATTTTGCTTCAATAGTATAATCTATTGTTTTTTAAGAGAGAGAGAGAACTTTGTGTGTAGAACAAACATTAATAGAGAATTCCCTATAAAAAAAAAAAAAAAAAAAAACATAACAGAGAAAAAAACACGAATTTTTTGTGTATATACACACACACACACACACACATATGTGCCACTTTTTTTATTTCAAGACACTTCCATTTTTAAAAAGTCAAGTAATAAATTGTTCATTTTTCCACTCTTCAGTTATAAATTAACAAGCGTTGTTATCTTGATTAAATAAATTAACAACGCGCACCCTTGGTGCAGTAGTCACTCCATAAGTATAAATGTTTGTGGGGTGTGGGGGGTAAAAGCTGGGGTTCAAGTTTCCAGGTTGGAGTTTCACATACATGTACACTTAGATTAGGCTAGAGTAGAATTCTTGTATTAAAAAAAAATTAAAAAAATTAACTTGAACTTTTATTTTAAAATCCTATGCTTATACCTTTCTTATTGCATCTAAGCCACCAAAACTTAACGCTAAAAGATTTCTAATTAGTTCAATTTACTCGTCCATAGTAACATTATTTAGAAAACAATAAATAAATAATATGTATTTTCGATAAAATTTTCTTCAAAGTTGGTCATGTTAATTAAGTACGGATAGTATTATCTTTGATGTTCATAAACATATTAATCTGAACTTAGTTTTGTTCAAGCTTGGTTTGTTAATTAATCAAGTTTCAAACCTGAGTTCGAAATTGTTTCATAAAATGAGTTTAAACTTTTTCTACCAAAAAAAAGAGTTTCAACTTTGAACAAACAGCTTAATAAACAAACTCTAGATCTGATTTGTTTATTAATAACTTCAATTATTTTTTTTTTTTACATTTCTAACGCACACCAATTTATGATTAAGATGAATGAAATTTTCATCAACTTGATTATGAGATGTTCTATACATCAAGGTTGTCAAAATCGGGATCCTACGTAGGATCGTAGGAGGTAAGTGGGATCGTGGATCATAGGATCAGATCGTAAATCGTAAGATCAGATCGTGAATCGTAAAATCAGATCGTGAATCGTAAGATCTTACATTATTTGAAAAAAATATATATACATTAGTATGTTAAATAATCATATAAATTGTATATTCATTAATATTACCATACATCATTACATCCATTTGTAAGCACCATTTAAAGAGGCTAAAAACCTCAAAATGTGACATTTTATTGGGATATTTTTTATTTGAGTCCAATTGATACTATCTCTACATTAGAGCGGAAAATCCTGATCAATTGGGATTTTATCTTTATTTGGATCCTATTTTTATTTGGATCCAACTGAGCATTCTATAAAGTTAAAAAAGATTACAAGAAACTAAAGTAGTTTAGGATCATCAGAATCGTACGATCGTCAAAATCGTACGATCCTACCGATCTTAAATGATCGCAAAGATTCTTGAAAGATCCGGATCATTTTAGACAGGTGGAATTGTAAAATCGTAGGATTATAAGATCCAGATCGGGATTTTGCCAACCATGCTATACATATTATTTTATGTAATCACCAAGTAAGTTTAATTCATAAACATTAAAATTGCTTTGATTCGTAGTTAGAATAAAGTCTAACTGATCTTGAAAGATTTTATTTTTTATTTGGGTTTAACCAGGATCATAAAAAATTTAGACATGTGAAATTGTAAAATCGATAGTCAAAATTGGATCCTATCTTAAATGATCGCAAAGATTCTTGAAAGATCGGATCATTTTAGAATTTAAATTGAAATTTTGCCAACCATGCTATACATATTATTTTTATGTAATCACCAAGTAAGTTTAATTCATAAACATATAAATATTGCTTTATCATTCTTAACGTAGTTAGAATAACTTAGGGTCTATTTAGATACCGCTTATTTTGCTGAAAACTAAAAACTTATTACTAAAAATACTGTAGCAAAATAATTTTTAAAACACAAAACACTGTAGTAGTGAGTGATTGCTGCGTCTTTCATGGGTTTGGTGGTTCATGAATAGTGCCGTGGAACCCAAAAAAAAAAAATGCAAAACACAACTTAATTGCTGAGCAAACACACGCTTAGTGTCGAGACAAAAAGGCCACTGTCTTTGAATTTGCAATACATTAGAAAGCCTAAGTAAGATCCTTTTTGTAGTGGGAACCTCCCTCTATATAATACAAAGTCATATCTTGTAAATTGTAATTTATTTAAAGGTGATGGTAACGGGTATCTTTGAAGCAATAGTTAATAAACAATTTTAAAAATGATTATATCACTTTTATTGGAAATTAAAAAAAGTTGTTAAAATATTTTTTTTTTTTTTCACAAACAAATTTTCTTAAAATAGTTTATTAACAAATGCCCTTAGAGCATTCGTTAACTTTTCTCTTTATTTAATTGATTTTTTTTTAGATTTATGTTTATGGATCAAAGTCTCTTTCTCTTATTAAATTATTAAAAAAACAAATAGAAAAAGACCAAATAAAACAAAGGCAAGACGTGGCCTCCAAGCACGGTTTTAGCATCAAACAACCAGACCATCAAAATGTTTTACCAACCACAACAACCAGCAACAGGCAAAAGAACAAAAGGGCAGCCTTTTGCTTTGTCACCACCCTTCAAATAGAAAAAAGTTAGGTGCTCCAGGAGTAATGCCCTCTTGTCTTATATGAAGGATGGGTCTCATAGTGGGACTCACATGTAGGGCCCACCCCTCATATGAGAAGAGGGAGCATGTAAGAATTACCCCCTTCAAACAGCACAGATTACAACATTAGTCAATCTAAATGTAACAACAATTACTCACATGCTCTCCCATTGCGCACACTCTTCCGTATCACATCAGTTTTCATATATAAACACTCTTCGTAAAAGCAAGGAAATACTATTAGAAAAGGTAAAGTACTAAGCAATGATTCAATCAACCACTTTCATTACAAATATAAAAACCCAAATTAATGGTATTTTCTGGGGTATTAGTGGCTATGCACACATTGTAGAATTCTCATACTCTCAAAAGCTGTAGTCTGGTTTGAAAACCCTGTTGCTCAAAGGTTTTGAGGCATCCCTTAACCCCTTCAATCCCCCATTATTGCTACTACTTTCTTCAACAACCTTACCTTCTTCTTCTTTATCTTCTTCTTCCATGGTCTCAAAAGCCGGATGAGTTAGAATGCTGTTAAGCAATTGTGTTCCTCTCAAAGCATTAGTTAATGGCAAATGACCTTCTGGGGTATCATCATTGAGCTCCCAAATGAACTCCGTAGGAAAAGCCCTGTAGTTATATTGCTCAACCTCAGTGTCAAGCTTTTTCATCCACCCAACCTTGAGGAAGAACTTGGTGAAGTCTCTGTCAGCTTTCTCATAGATTCTCTTCTGAACACTGTATCCAAACTTGTTGTTGCTGTGTTGTCTCCAAAGTTCATCAATGGTTTTAAGGTCTGGTTCTGGGATGAATTGGGCCTCAGAGAAGAACACATAGCCGCGTTTCTGTGCAGCCTCACCAGCCAGGACAATGAGGAGACGCCTGGTTTCTTCGTCAGCTTGTTTGAAGTTTTTGGTGGAGAGGTGTTGTTGGAGGAGGTCAAAGGAGATGACTTGAGAAGTGGAGGGTGTGGAGGAAGTGGTGGGGGATAGAGAAAAGGTGGTGAAGGAACTAGAGAAAGTGTGAGAGAGAGAAGTATTTGTGGAGGTGGTGGTGTGGGGTTTAAGGAAGATAGGAGGAGGAGTGGTGTCTGAGATATGGCGTTTGAGGAAAGTGTGGTTGTGGTGGTGGTGGAGGGATTGGAGAGAATTGGTGGCCATTTAGTTGAGAGAGAGAGAGAGAGGTGGTGGTGGGGAGTTTATGAGGGCATTAGGAAGAGAGAAGGGTGAGAGGAGAGAGTAGAGGAAGAGGAATTTGATGGCTTGGGTTTGAGTAATGTGGGGAAGTGTGTGTGTGTGCGTGTGTGAATGTGGGGTTGGGTTGAATTCTTCAATGCAAGATAAGAAACGAGTGAAAGAGGCTTTTCAAGAGCTCATCTAAGGAAATACAGGGGAGGATTTTGATTGGCTATATGCGGGTGAGGCAATATCCTCTCTCTTTTTCTGTCTCTATCTCTATCTCTCTCTCAAATAAAAACAACACACTAAAGTCACTGCCACGACTACAACCATATTGCCACCAATAAACCAAAAAGAAGACAAGAAAATAATCATAATTTTTGAAATAAGTGTGAAGTTAAAGAAACGCAGTTTAAAAAATAAATAGGACACTAAATCTCAAAAAAAAAAAAAATTTGGTATTTTGTAGTTTATACAAGATAAAGGAGTTCTTATTTTTTTTATGCTCCCATATAAAGAAGTTGTGTTATGGAATAAAAATTTTAAAATTTTATTTGATTAAGTTATAATTGATCTCAAGGATGAAACAATTAAACAAAAAGATCTTCATATTAGAATAAGCTGTGTTTGGGAAGGGCAGTTATTGTCTATCCTTGGCCTCTATGGTAGAATCAGGGGCCTAAGAGACAACGGTTGTGTATTTGCTTCATTTTAAAGGGTCTGTTTATTTTCATTATACTATTTTTTAGATATAACATTTCATAATTTTATAGTTTTTAAAACAAAATATATCATGCAAAAAAACTCAAAGAAAAATACCGATTTGAATCATCCTCATTTGTATCTAAAATGAATTGGTACACAATTGAGGTGGCTTGTTATAGAATTTTTGTAAATTAAATACTGTTCACCACATCATGAATGGTGCATTCATTAATAGTTAGTTATATGTTTCTCTAAGTGAAGATTTCCATTTTGAACTAAAATGAAGTGGATCATAATAATATATGTTTTGTTCCATTTAGTTTTCAACTTTCTTAATAATATTAACAATTTTAAAAAAAAAAAACTTTTAAACCAAATTAAAAGAATCCCCTTTAGCCTATTACACGTAAATTTATATGACCATAAGTACAAACTTAAAATGAACCTACCTCCTATCAAACCATGATTTGATTCAAAATCTTAAACTTCTTCTCTTTCCCCTTCTTTTTAGTGGTTCAGTTTAAAAAATTGCTTCTAATAGCATGAGATAGGCAAATAGAATATGCACACATTCAAAGCATTGTTTTCAAACTCGAACTGGACTGGGAAAACCAAGAACTGGGATGAAAATCGGTTTTTTAAGCATAGAGAACTAGAATTATTGTTAATTCCGTGAACCCCTTAAACTGGAGTTGGACCGCACAAAACGTGTGGTCCAACCCCGGTTTTTTTTTTTTTTTTTTAATAAAAACAACTCAACACAATTCTATTCTACTTAATTAAATTATCCATCCCTTACAAGGAATATAAAAAAACTATAATTAAAATCCTTCAAAGATATTCAACTTCAAAAATTAATCATAAATTTTAATGTTTTCATAGTTATTATTTTATTTTATTAATTTTCTTATTTAATTATTTAATATATACTTGAAAATTATTAAATTTCCCTCATATATATAGATATATTTGTCAATTTTGCTAGTTTTATAAATTTAATATCTATATTTAGACTTTAATTGATTATTAAATTAATTATGACACGGTTCGACTTCAGTTCGACTTCAAAAACCTTCAACTTCTCCCTTTTACAGTTCAATGAACCGTCCAGGTTTTAAAACCATGATTCAGAGTCCCCTCAGATCAATTGAAAGGGAGAGAGAATAACATAATAACCAAAAGGTAAAAGAGCAATTCGTCTAGTCAGCACGTGCAATGCTTATTTGCAAAAATAAGGGATTAAAATTGTAAACCACAGTCCTCTAACTTTGGTTCTAGTGATATGAAGTGAGTTAAGCAACGTCTAAGTTTGTAAAACAATGCTCATCCTGCTTTGATGTATACACAAATGGGGCATTCAATCATAATGCAATGTTAATCTACAAAGAACCTCTTCAATCAAGTGCAATCTTCAGGTTATAATGCTTTGCTAACTTGTCTGCAGGACCAAGTTTATCAGTAGTTGTGATGCCGTCTATCAACTCGAACTTCTTGTAATTTGCCTTCAGAGTTTCATCCTGCTGCCTTGCAAGTTTCTCTTCTTCTTGCAGTACTTGCTACAAAAAGAAACTCATTGAATAAGTTCAACATTGAAGAGACAGTCAACTCCAAAAAAATCATGTAATAAAGAACTTTAACAAAATGGAATAAATAATATAAAACCACCAAAACTTACCTTCTGTAAGAATGCAGATTCCGCAGCATTTTTCCAGATAAGAGCCTTTGTTTTCTGTGCAACCTTGAAATTAGGATTATTCTCATCCAACCAACGGCACCGTATCGTTCTACCAGGCATATTAGGTTTATCACCAAACATCCCCACTTCTGCAGGACGTGCCCTCACCGGCCTTGGCATCCCAGATATCATAAAAGGAAATTGGGAGATCTCAGACAAAACAGCTTCAGCTTGCCTTGTGTTTTCCATCTCCACCAATGCGCACTGTGGGATGTTCCTTGGTTCAATGTAGTTAGGAATAAATTGCACACTCTTAACATTCCCAAATTGATTGAGAGCAGTTCTCACCACAGGTTCAGTGACTTGTGGTGAGAGATTATCAATATAGACTGTCCGTTTCCTCCTCTCTTCAAATGCAGAATAATCAGCTTGGGCTGACAAGGATGCCATGTACAAGGAAAAAATATCCTAAAATAAAATAATTTAAAATGTTAAACACTGTTCAAATTATAACTTCAATTTACAAATATTGACACATAATGTATCAGTAAATCATAAACCATTTCACATTAACATAACCAAACAGTCAAGGAAGCACAGTAAAAAAAATTAACAAGCAATCTTTGCTACTATCAAGCTTCATAATTTTGCAGCAATTGATTCAAAGGTATAAACATAGGCCCACAAAATTTACTGTCAGATTTTGTTTTAGCTTTTATGCTTTTTATTCATTAGAGTTTTGGGGCTGGACCAGATCCAAATTTGTATTCACAGTACGTCACTGCAGACTTTTTCCGGCAATGTATACTTGGATGTTGAGATGATATTGTGTACTAGGTGTACAGTGAACTGCAAGATAAAAACATGCAAAGTGCATTGTACACTCATATATTAAAGTAACATGGAAATCCTACACATCTTAAAGTAACTTGGAACAAATTACAACACAATTTTCAAGTTCAAAGAACATACAAGAAATAAGAACAGAAATGATACCTGTATAAAAAAAAATTAAATAACAATTAAAGAAGTCCACATTGTCTCATTTTTTATACATAAATAGTTGGGGGTGGGGGGATTTGAACCCTAGATATATCCATTAGAAACCTCAGGAGGTGCCGATTGATTTACAAGGCTCTTAGAAGTTCACATTGTCTCATTTTAATAATTAAATTTTGAAGTTTCATACAAAGCTACTTACAACCACCAAACCAACACAAAGCTATGGGCTAAATGAACCATTTGCTCTCAAAACCACTCTGCACTCAAACCAACAAAGTTTAACTAGTTCTAAATTTATATACATCATACATTACCTTAGATAAGTTAATTGACAGGACCTAATATGATCCAAGAGACAGATGCTTATAGTTTCCAAATAACATCAACGGTTTTTGTCAATCAAATATTATCAGGATAGGTTTGCCACAAGCGTCTAAATTTTCTCTTACTCAAACCCCAGGGATTGGTCTAGTGGTTCCCAATGCCTCATGAGATCCTAGTGGAACTTTAGCCTTAGCCGGTTGTGACCAAGAAACTGATAGAAGAACAGATGATTCTAACAGCTATACTCCAGCTCAGCTACAAAACGGCTGCGAACGAGTTAATACAAATGGTGGAATTTTGGTTAAATGGGAATTCATTCACTTAAGCTGAATGGCGTCGTTTTGATGATTGTTTTACTAACTAAAGCTGATGACACAGTGTTGATAAAAACCTGTAGACAAGCCAGCCTCATCTTCTTCCCTGTTCTTCATTCTGCAAGCTTTCAATTCCAGTTTTCTTGATGATATATATACATTTTTTTCTTCTTCTGTAAAATGCACCTTGATCACGTGCATAATTCAGTATAACTAATCCCAAACTTTAGGGAATTTGTTATTAGCTTGTTAGAACAGCTTTTTTTTGGGATCCAAAAGCCTAAGCTTACTCTTTGTAAATTCAGTTACTCCGTTCTCCTTTTCATTCCACCATTGATACTCTGAATTTACTCGAGTCTCTACAGAAACCATGCGTTTTCATTAAGAATGATTCATCCTACGCTTTGTTTTTTTTTTTTTATTTTTTATTTACCAGGAAGAGCATCACGGTTGTTACACTTGCTAAATTCTTTTTTTTTTTTTTTTGATAAGTAATAAGACTTTATTGAAAAAAATTGAGAATCATGTTCACGATGGTGAACACGTTGAACAAAGGACCAAATACAAGAAAATCAAGAGGTAGAAGAAATAGAAACTAAAAAATCAGATACAGCATTACAATTCGTACACCCCCAAACACGAGCCCAAAGAAACAAAGTACGAAAAAGTAGACTTTTTAGGTGTTCCAAAGCTCTCGCCTTATCTTCAAAAATGCGGGCATTACGTTCTTGCCAAACTAACCACATTACACATGCCGGGACCATATTCCAAATGGTTGATACATAATATTCCACATTACACTTGCTAAATTCTGATACATAATATATACTGATTTAAAAATCTTGTAGCTTATCTAATCCCCCGCTTCTTACATAGTTTATAAGTGATATCAAGAACCACCAAGGTATACTCTTAAATACTCAATATCCTTATGCTAACTTAGATAGTTGTGTAATTGTAATTGTAATTGTTCCTTAGAAATGCTAGAGTGGAGTCCAGTTTCTGGAAGATAGCTAGCATCTTAGTATCTTACATATATATGTGCGTAAATCAAAATCAAAATAAAACCCTAAGTATAAATCAGCACTTATTCACATTCACAATCACAGAAAAATCAAACCCCTAAACTACCCTAAAGAGATGGAGAGAGAGAGAGAGAGAGAGAGAGAGATTACCTGTGATGAGATGGAGACGAGAGGGAGAGAGAGAGAGAGAGAGGAAGAGTGCGAGAGCTAGTTTGAGGGAGATGGTGGATTTATTTGAGAGTGAGAGTGAGAGACAGAGAAGGCGGAGTGGGCGGAGTGAAAAAGGCTAAGTTTTTTTTTTTTTTTTTTTTTTTTAGGGAGAAGAAAAAAGCCAAGCGTAAAACGGGAGTGGATTATTTAATTAAGAGAAAGTTCATGACCTTTAACCAGAGAGAGAGAGAGAGAGTGGTCACAAAATTTTTTTACAATTTCTTTCTAAAAGTTAAAAAAAAAAAAATAGTGAGTCAATAAGAAGCGATGATTAACCCCTTACGTCTGTCAGTCACGGTAGAATTATGGTAAAAAAATTGGGCAATAATGCATAGTTCAGATTGCTATTTATTAAGCTAGCACAGTGTGGCCATGTCAGTTTTTTTTTAACTCTGAGTCTTTAGAGCCTATTTGGAAATGACTTCTTTAGCTTAAATAAAAATTTTTTTGCTGAAAGTATTGTAGATAAAACTAAAAAGTAACTAAAATAGTACCGTGAAACTTATAAATAATACCAAAAAATGTAATAAGATTTATAAATAGTACCAAAAATAAGCTAAATAGTAAAAAATGCTAGCTTTTTAAACAATAACAAACGCACACTTATTACACTTTTGGTCACACAAAATAGTTTCAAAAGTTGTCACATGACGAAATTGTTTTGGAAATAAGGATAACAAAAAAAAAAAAAAAAAAAAACACATAAAAGCCATTTCTTGTCTCGGGGAAAGGGATTCAAGTTGTGAAGTTAACAACATATTGTAATTTTCTCTAAGAAAAATAATTATTTACATTCTACTATCCTTGGTTGGTTCAGATCAAACTAAAATAAATAAATAAATAAGCTTAGGAACATAACATTTTTTCACAATTATTATGATATCCTATTATGATTAGTACGTAATAAAAATGATATATGATAAACCTAGGTAAAAATGATGTTATTCTAATTATAACAACATATAGTAGTTGTGGAGACTAGAAGAATCCCCATGCAGGCCCTAGGCCCAATTATGGATTGGGCCACGGGAGCAAACTGGGACAGGCCTGTATATTTGAGAGAAGTCCCAAAAGACAATGGACTGTCAGAAAGAGGAAGCTGAACCATTCCCGTGGAAAAGGTAAAGTGCTAACTTACCTGAGGTATGCTACATAGATAATCCACATATGATTTCCAGTAGATTCCTAGAACCACAGGCAAGTTTCGGAACATGTAAGAAGGTTGAAAATATTTATTTCCACAGTAATGATGGGGCTCTTATCTCACCTTTGCTGCATTAAATGCAAGTAAGACAACATAAAAAGTACAAACAACCTCCAAAAGTCAGAGTTCTAGGATAAGGGTGGAAAGGAACCCCATAAAGTTAAGAAAAATATCCCTAAGGCTCTGGCAGGCAATAGGATAGCTGTAGTGATAAGAGCAAGAATTGAAGCTATAAAAGGGAGAAGAGATGCAAAAGATAAAGGATCTGAAAAAGGAAGAAGGAAAACCTAGGCAAAGGAGAGACTGCAAAGCACCATGGGTACAAGTGAAGGTAGAGAAAATTGTACTAGAGATACCATTGTAATATGTTTTTTGTTAATGAAACCAATTGTTTGAGCTTCCCATTGTAGAGTGATTATTCCCTATCGAACAATTATAAATAGATTATGTGAGACTTATTAGCTCTATTCCGTGGAGGTGCACGGGGACTAGTTTTTTTCCGCCCATAGTAGTAATTGGATTTATAAAATTACTCTCATAAAAAAGGAAAAAAATAAATACATTTTAAACCCCATACATTTTCTCTCTAGGTTTTCTCTAAAAACCCTAAAGGTGAAAAACGGTGCTTGTTGTTGACAAGAAAAGTTTCTCCTATCTGGGTAGAAAACCATTTTATCTTTTCTCCTTTGTCTGACCCAGTCTATCATGGAGGACTTGGCAAGACGTTATGGGAATCTAAAACTATCAGAACATGAGGGGGATGAGGTCGATCTTGATGACTAGGGAGCGACAGAGGGGTGGATTTTATTAGGAAAGTTTCTAACGAAGAGACGAATAAACTTAGAAGCGTGGTAAAGGCACTAAAGCCCATTTGGAAGACCTCGGAAAACTTTGAGGTTCAAGATTCTAATGACAATACAGTGCTCTTTTTGTTTCAGAATGAGGAAGATATGGAACGAGTACTATGGTCGAGCCCATGGTCCTTCAACAAGTATTTATTAGTCCTCTACAAGTTTGAATATGGAGATTCAATCTCCACTATTAGCTTTGACATGGCCCCTTTCTGGGTTCAAATTCACGGGCAACCCAAGAGAATGCAGACCAAGGAAATTGCAGAGAAGATAGCAGGACCATTAGGGGAGGTGGAGAAGGTGGACGTGGGGGACAAAGGTTTTAGCATGGGGAAGTACCTGCGAATCTGACTGACGCTTGACATAACATTTGAGCCGAGGAAGAGCCATAAGGATGGGAGGCTCAAAAACAGGGTGGGTAGACTTTTGATACGAATTCCTTCCCATCTTCTGCTACTGGTGTGGAAAGCTAGATCATGATGACAGAGATTGCCCTCTCTGGATAAGCAGTAAGGAATCCCTTGGATCAGATGACAGGCAATTCGGGCCATGGCTACAAGCAGACCCTGAGCGCCTTCAACGACCCTTGGTAGTAGAGATTGCTAAGCAAAAAACCAACGGAGGTCTGCAACCTCCAAAAGTTTCCCAAACACGCCCAACGACGACGTCAAGAAGCAACAGTGGCGAACCAACCCCACAGCGAATAAACTTGCATTGGGTCATGGATTTAGATATGGAGGATACTTCGCCGCAAATATCTCGGTCAGCGATATTCTCAGAGCAGTTACGTGAAATAGACCAAGGCATAAAGGAATTTGATATACTAAAGGAAGAAAATGAGGGAAAAGTAAGACACGTGGTCTACTCTCAAAGGGTGACAACTAGCCATGGTGAGCCACAAGGTGAGCATAATTTAAATTTGGGCCCTGAAAGAGAATCGGGGGCCCATTCAGCCCTTGGTAAGAGTGATGGAACATCTAATATAGTTGATGGGTCTATTAATTACCCAACTCTGCCAAAGGAAATCATGAGCCCACAATGAAAACCAAAAACAAACCACAAGGAGGTACGAGTTTTGGCCTAGACCACTACTTCTAAACAGTCCAATACTTTTATACCTGAAGCTGTAGGGCACATATCGGGCAACCAATTCTCACACAACAAAATTTTGGGTAAAGAAAATATCATGATTGGATCGACAGAGGAAGTCAGGGCAAATGGAGGTAGGGGCGCCAAAACATTGGGTGCATGGAAATGTTTGCCAGGAGAACTGGTGGTGGGAAAGGACCGAAATGGCAGAGAGTAGGCAATTGATGCCAAGAGGAAAGACACGGTGCCACTCAAAGATATCTAGTAGAACGCTTTCACCGAGAAAAGGAACAAGGTGGAGGCACAGGTTTCGGCTATGTGTCAGTTGATGGCAAAACATTTAGGAGTGGTGGAGGTTGCTAAGCAACCCCGCTGGGATCAATGAGTGCATTAGTCTGGAACTATCGGGGGACTTGAGAACCACCACACAGTTTAAGCCCTTGAGAAGGTAGGGTCTTCTAAAGCCATTTTAATTTTTTTAATGGAAACTAAACTTCTTGTTGTAGAGTTTGATATAGTTAAAGAGGGTTTAAAGAGAACCCAAGGTCTGGTGGTGGCTAGTAAACAGAGGAGTGGGAGAGCGGCGCTCTTGTGGATGCAAGTATCGACAGTCTCAGTTCAATCTTTCTTAGAGAGCCACATTGACATGATTATTAATCAAAGTGAAGGGTCTTAGAGATGGAGGTTCACAGGTTTCTACGGTAACTCGGACACTAGAAAAAGGGAAGAGTCTTGGTTATTGCTCAAATGTTTATCTAGTATCAACAAAATGCCATGGGTGCATACTAGAGGCTTCAATTAAATAATGCACAGTGGAGAGAAAGAAGGTGGAAGCTCTCGGCCAATGTGTCAAATGGCTAACTTTTGTGAAGTGATAAATTCATGTCAACTGTGTGATTTGGGCTACATTGGTCAGGATTTTACATGGAGTAGGCGACTAGGAAACAGAGGATGGGTGAGGGAGAGCCTGGACAGAGCATTGGTCTCTACAGATTGGGCAGCTAGGTTTCCAAAGAGGCGTTTATACCACAAAGCTAACTCCTCTTCAGATCATTGTATGCTCCTGCTGAAAGACAACCCATCCACGGTGCAAAGAAAATGAATTCCTAAGCCCTTCCGCTTTAAGACAATGTGGCTGAAAGAGGAGTCATATGCTGATGTTGTTACCACTGCTTGGCTCAAAGGCACGTGTATGGAATTGGGTTCCACCCTTTATCATTGCCTAAAATAGCATTGCTTTTTATTAACTTCCTGGAATAAAAATTGTTTTGGCCAAGTGGGGAAAAAGTAGATTCATTACCAACCAAATTGGAGATGTTAGAATGTTAGAGGGGAAGCCCATTAATAATGGAGGAAATCTAATGCACCTGGAAAGAGCTAAACAATCTGCTGGACACAAAGGAGATTATATGGCACCAAAGGTCCAAGATTAATTAGTTGAAGTCAAGCGATAAAAACACCTCCTTTTTCACACCAAAGCATCAAGCAAACTCCAACGAAACACCATTGATAGAATCCAGAATTCCAATGGAGAATGGCAGGAGGATGTGGAAGTGATAGGCAGGATATTTGTGGAATACTATGACTCTTTCTTCACTACTTCAAACCCAGTGGTTAGTGAAGAGCTTCTCAATGCCATCCACTACAAAGTCACGAGTCCAATGAACAGCTTACTAGTAAGGGAATTCCAAGTTAGTGAGATGGAGAAAGCACTAAAACAGATGTTTCCAACCACAGCGCCTGGCCTAGATGGAATGCCTCCAATTTTCTACCAAAAATTCTAGCCCACAGTAAGCTCTGTTGTCTCTAAAACTATATTGGATTTTTTAAACTTTTGCATAATCCCTTAAAATTTCAATGAGACACATATTATACTGATCCCAAAAGTGAAAGATCCAAAACTAGTGACAGATTTTCGCCCCATCAGTTTTTGCAATGTGGCCTACAAGATCGCCTCAAAGACCATTGCAAACAGACTCAAACAGATTCTGCCAAGAATAGTATGTGAAAACTAGAGTGTGTTCATGGCGGAGAGGCTGATCATAGATAATGTTCTGGTGGCGTTAGAAACCATGCACCATATCAATCAGAAAAGGAAAGGGAAGCTAGGGGAAAATGGCACTCAAATTAGACATGAGCAAATCATACAATCGGGTTGAATGGAGGTGTCTTCAAAAAATCATGCTTAAACTAGGCTTCTCAGAAAGGTGGGTGGCCCTCATCATGCAATGTGTTAGTTTTGTCACTTATGTTGTCTGTATCAATGGCATTCCAAAGGGCCACATCACACCTTCAAGAGGTCTTCGCTAAGGATATCCACAATCGCCGTTCCTCTTCCTATTTTGTGTGGAAGCACTTTCTACCATATTTCAACAAGTAGTCCATAATCGAAGGTTAAGGACGATATCGGCATGTAGAAATGGACCAAAACTCTCACATTTATTTATTGAGCCACCCATGAAGAAAGTTCAGAAATTATGAGAATCTTTAAAGTGTATGAAGACTCCTCAAGGCAGCAACTAAATATGCAAAAAACCTCTCTGTATTTCAACAAGAACACAGACAGAGGGATGCAGGAAGATATCAAGACTTTATTTGGGGCACAAGTAATTAAACAACACAAGACTTACCTTGAACATCCTTCATTGATAGGCAGATCAAAAACCAACTTCTTTGCCTAACTAAAGGAGAAGGTAGTGAAAGAATTGGCCGAGTAGAAGGAGAAAGTTTTCTCACCTGTTGAAGTCCTCATAAAAGCAGTTGCTCAAGCGGTGCTAACCTATACAATGAGTTGCTTCAAACTACCTAACTCCATATGTGATGAACTTACAAGCATGGTGAGCCAATTCTGGCGGGGGCAGAAAAAAGAAGAGAAGAAAATGGTCTAATTGAGTTGGGACAAGCTATGCCTCCCCAAGAAGAAGGGGGGGATGAAATTTCGGGATCTCAAAACCTTTAATAAAGCTTTCCTAGCCAAACAAGGTTGGCAACTACAAACCTACCCTAATTCTCTATTCTACAGAGTATTCAAGGCTAAGTATTTTCCAAATTGAAATTTTGTGCAAGCTATACTAGGCCGAAACCCATCCTATGCATGGAGGAGCATCATGACAGCCTAGGAAGTTGTGCAAAAGGGTATGAAATGGCAGATAGGAAATGGAGATAGCATCCTTATATGGTTAGACAAATGGCTACCTTCATAAGCCTCACAAAAAATCTTGACCCCTAAGAACCACATCCTACCTAATGATGCTAAAGTTAGTGCCCTCATTGATTTTGAGAAAGAGTGTGAGCAACTGGTCAGATAGGTGCTAGGGACTAAGGAGGCAAATTTGGTACTTGAGATATCTTTGAGCATGCACCTACCTCCGAATCGATGCATATGGGATGACAATCCTAATGGTAAGTTTACAATACAAAGTGCTTACAAGAGTCTAATGGAGGAGATTGGTTGGGGCAGCGAAGGGGAAAGCTTTGATGGAACGGTGATGAAGCAAATCTGAATGTCCATTTAGGGTATGAAGACTCCAAACAAACTCAGAAGTTTTGCTTGGAAGCCCTGCAGAGGCATCCTAGCAACCAAAAAAACCTAAGGAGACGACATGTCATAGCTGATGATCTCTGTGAGTCATGTGGAAAGGAGATAGAAAACTATAGCCATTTGTTCTCATCTGTGATAAGGCTGCTGGGGCATAGAGCAATTGCAAACTGGTTTTTCCTTTCCAAATTGAGAAAATGTGGAACTTCATTGATGTGATATGGAAAATTGTTAGGCTAAGCCCTACAAGCTCGAATTTGTTAAAGAAAACTGTGACTGTGTGTTGGGAAATCTGGAAAAATAGGAATGTATTTAGGCATGGTGGTACACGAAAACCGGGAAGAGTAATTGTTCATAATGCTATGGCACTGGTTGAGGAATACCGTTCTGCAAATGAAGTGGTTTGCCCCATTAACCCCTTTAAAGCAATCAAGTGGTACCCATTCAAAAGTCCTAGATACAAGTTGAATATAGATGAAGCTGTGTTCATGGGTCAGAAAGCATCAGGAATGGGCATGTTGGTGAGAGATTCAGAAGGCAGAGTCACGACAGTTATGAGTAGAAGATTCCTATCACCATTGGCAGTACTGGAGATGTAACGCTCCAAAATCATAAGCAATAAAAGTCTATTCAATCTGAATAATCTATAAAAAAAATATTAAATAAAAGTAACCAACAACCTAAAATCTTATCACATATGTCAGAACTCTAATTCACGAAAGACAAAAAGATCCTCAAAATAATTCTCCAGTACAATGTTTAACGCCATAAAAAAAGAATAATATCCTCAGTTCCGCAAAATAATTTATAAATGTTGCCTTCCAAGAGTCTCTACTCCAATAATCCTTTTAAGGTATCTGTAAGGGAAAATAAATGGGTGCGATAATTTAATAAGTGGAATTCACTAACATTGGGGTGTGGGAACAAATCTTTCAAATAAAAAATTCTTACTATAAATTTATAACTTGTAACTCATCAATATTTCATCATCAAATATTCCATGTAAAAAAAAAATATCTTTATATTGTGAGCCATCATAATATATATATATATATATATATATATACCATCATATATACAATTTCCTAGACTTTTCTCATTCTCAACGTTTACTCCCCGTTGACAGGGTTGTGTTTTCCCTTTTTTGGGACTAGAACCTCATTTTCATCTCCTTTCTTAAAGATGACTTCTTTGGAACCTAAAGGTGCACTCCCTTACTAAGGAGTTTCCTTTTTAGATCCTCAATAGTATACTCCCTTACTAAGAAGCTATCAAATGTGCACTGTCCCTTTTTTTTAGGGCTGTCTCTTGCTAAGGACTAGCTGTAGTATGATGGTCCGTTACTAAGGACTAAATACAATACTGAGCTTTTAATCACGACTTGTCATAGGTTTTCAAAATATATTCAATGTGCTCACAAAAATAATCCATTCATAATTCTAAAAAATATAAAGATATATTCACATATACAAATTTAAATAAATTTAGGTTGTACCACAAGTTTTTCATAAAACGAATAGTTAATGTGCACATCAAACATTTATAAAATATCAATTTATATATAGAATATCAACATATTTCCTTGATATAAAATAGTTTAATAATCAACACTGTTTTGGGAAAACCCCCAAAATTAGTAAACACCATCTACCTTTTAGTTGTAAAAATAAAAGAAATCAACCTCCTTGAATCACAACAAATTAGTAAAATTAGAATCTAGCAATACCAAACATAGGTCCATCAATACACAATTTCCTTCTTAAAATTCTATTTTTGTGCTTAAACAATTTTATCCTAGGCAATATTGATATATTCAAAAAATTTCATTTATTCACTCAACTATGCAATTCACTTTTGGTCTTTGATCAGCTTTTTTTTTTTTTTTTGAACTTAAAAATTATTGCTGCCAAATCTGATTTTTCCATTGATATAATCATGGATATTCAAGACTTCAAAATGGCCAAATAAGGGAAATCTCATCATTCTACTATTCTCATCCTTTCTTGTCATGTAGCTATATCCATCACTCCTAGTCTAATATAATAATAACCATAAGACATCATTTCCCATGATATAAGGATAAGTGGGGGTTGTTGAGATCATAACATATGCTTAGAAGTCTTCCCCCCCCCCCCCCCCCCCCCCCTCTTTAATATATAGATAGGTTAGATTTTATGAAATCATGCCTATTGTCCTATTAGCTGCTAAAGTAATTTCAAGCACAATTCCTCCTTGAAAACGTGGGATGATTTTCTAGTCATATATTATATATATCTCAGTTCATCCACCCAATGACTCATAACTCTCTTGATGCCGCAAGACATAAGGACATTGCTGGGCACATATTTGGACAATGATAAGGGTGTAGGTGCATGACAGATGGTAAGAAGTTAATAAAGCTATATACAATTATAAAATAACCATAGAGTACCCATTTTCCCATTAAAATAATCATAGATTTAGATTCAAAATGGCCATATTTATTATTCTATAAGGTACACAAGTAAGAGATGCCTCCTATAAAAGTGGGAACAAACCATACCTATAAACTTCAATCTCACACAGCCACAGTGAAGAAAAGCAAAGTTCAATGGTTGGCTGAAGCAAAAGGAAGCCCCATTTGTAAATACATGTGTAACTTAAGAGGAAAAAAGCTAGGGTTTTTTTTAAAAAATTTTTTTTAATTTAATTTAATTTTTTTAAAACTTATCAAGGCCCATATATTTACTTATGCTACCTTACTTAGGCTTTATATTCCATAGTATTTATCTTATTTTTAATATCTTAGGCCCAAATCAAGTTAATCTATTTAATTGCAGGTCTCCTTTATAATTTATGTATTATAATCAAATTGGTATCAAAATTATGAGGTGTTACAAGAGATCAAGGGAAATACCATAAAGGCAGCAGCAATTTTTGCATGGGAAATGGGCTTCAGAGAAGTGATATTTGAGACGGATTCCCAGCTTCTTTGCAGGTCTTTCTTGGGCACATCAAAACCTCCCTCCTCTATTGAGACCATCATATCTAGTATTTTAAATTTAGTTCAAAATTTCAGTTGTATCAAGTTCTCTCATGTAAAAAGGCAAGGTAATAGACCTGCCCACATTTTAGCGCAAGTTGCGAAACAGATTGGTGACTTTCAAGTTTGGTTGGAGGAAACTCCCAGCCTTATTGAGTACGCATGTACTCAGGATGTAACCATTTCAAATTCTGTTTAATAAGAGAAGCAATGTCTTGCCATAAAAAGAAAAGGGCTATAACTCAAAGGTGTAACAAAGTATATCTTATATTTTCAAAAGTAATAAATTAATAATAATTTTTGAAAAAGTAATAAATTAAACCCCATAGTTTCAAACGAATAAATTTAACCATGAACTTTCAAAAAGTAAGAAATTAAATCTTTAAACCTTTAACCCATATTAAATTCTAAAAACAATGGCATCCAATTGATGAATTTTAATTTGTTACTTTTTAAAACCTTAGGGTTTAACTTGCTACTTTAGAAAGAAGAAACTATATATAGAGTTCAATTTGTTACTTTTTAAAACAATTTAGTTTAATTTTTGATTTAATTTGTCTAAGCACTCATATCATTTTGTGTATAATAAAAAAAAGTGTAAAATTATGTAAATTTACAAGTTTACTATAGTAAAAGTATTTGCATTCGCTCGTGCAAAAACTTTTGTTTATCTTAATATAAGAATTTACTTTTTTTTATTTATTTTTATATATACTCACTTTTAAAAAACCACAACATTAGATTATCTTATTTATACTACATTTCATTAAAATATTAAAATTTCTTGATTATTTTAATTGTTTACTTTTTTTCATACACAACTGCTTTCATTTACTCTATTTCTTTTTCCACAAAATACATAAAAAATATTTAAAAATTAAATATAACATAAATAGTCTCAGTGCAAATTGACACAATTACTTTAGCAAATTTATAAATTTATACAATTATACACTCGCTAATGGGGGTTATATTCGGACAAATTTGTACAATTATACACTCACTTATACGTGTGCTCTAAAGGTATAAATTTACACTGAAATTATTTATTTCTCATTTAAATTTTTATTCTTTTTTTTTTGTATGCCGAATATCATGTAAGAGAGTGAATTGTAATGATTGTGTTTAAATAACCCCAAAAAAAAAAAAAAAACAGAAACAAAAAAAAAAAAAGAAAAAAAGAAAAAGAAAAACAAAATGTGACCGCAGCCAAACGGGCTGCTAAAAATCAATGGGCCACCTTGTACGAGAAACCTTTAAACCAGTAGGCTGTACTTTGTAGTGGATCACTATATATAATAAAGAATCATTCGGTTCAAAATCCACGCTCAGCGCCACCAATTTGCTGACTTTCACTTCATCCTCCAACAAATTTTTTCAAAAAAAAAAAAAAAAAAATTATTCCATCAAAAAAATAATCTTTCACGCAATCTTTTTATTTAATACAATATCCAACATGTGGGTTTTTTCAAATTTCAAGATCCATCTGTTTCTATAAATGTCCCTGGTGACCATTTTTTTGCTCTTGTCATTGCCCTTGAATTCACATTAAGCCATTGAACTCTGTGACTAAAATCAGATGTGGGTTCTGGGTTTTATGTGAAATCTTGAATTGGGTTGGTGGATTTTTGAAGAAAGAACTAATGGATTCGTTTTTTTTTTTTTTTTTTTTTTTTTTTTTTTTTTTTTTTTTGCAGTTGTGGGTTTGTGAGAATGGGGCATAGTTCAAAGAAGAAGAAGAAGGGTGGAGGAGGAGGGAGTGGGAGGAGGAGCAAAGGAAGGACTACATTGAAAGACCAGGCGTCTCATATTGGTGGTGATGATAATGAACTTCTCAATGAGGAGATCACTGCTTTGTAAGTTATTCAATTTCTTGGTCCCCAAGTGGTTTTTCTTGATTGGTGTTTTTGTTACTCATGGTTCTTACTAATAGCAGTATGTTAATTTTGGATGAGGATGCGTCCTTGGGTGTTTGAATTTAAGCAGGAATGTCAGTTATGTTATTTAGTTGAATAAATTTGATATGTTTTGGAAATTGGTTGAGATTTGGATGAAAGAATGAAAAATATAATAAATCCTGATTGTTTCAATAGTTCTGCAGACTTGGCTGTGAAGTGAATTTGTAGATTAGGAACCTTGGTCAAAGTATATTGAGAATATAAACCAAAAATCAACACTTTGCTTTGTCACAACTTTGTTGAAGTGTTGCACATTGAACTCAAATTCTATTATAATATGCGTTTGTTATAATTATGCTACTTTAATTAATGAAATGTTATGGTTTGATTATGAACTAGATTATTTATAGTCAGTGTGACTTGTTTGCTTTTTGAGAGTTTCTGCTCGTATTTTTGTCTTAACATGGTTTTAGTGGTCTTGAGTTGCCTCGTTTTATATTACCCAATTTTAGAATAATGGTTAAATAATTAAATTCACCATTTCCTAACAACTTATGGTTTGTTTGGATTGAGGGGGGAGGGAAGGGGAGTAGAGTTGGCCCAAAAGCCAAACTTAGCCTATTTTCAGCCAAGTCTACTCTACTCTCCTCCACTTATCATGATATCAAAGTTGGTGGTTCTTGGTTCAAACCCATTTGTGCTTTTGGGACAATTCGTAATTTATCATCCTTAAAACCATGCCATAGTCGCTTACATGATACCATCATGGGACAACTGAAATTAGAATGAGACGCAAATCCAAGGAGCCCTATCCCAACGTTTTGGGATGGCTTCATCTATCAAAATGCTATAACTAAAATTAGAACCAGGAGCAAATTAAGTGATCCTTTCCAAACCATTTTGGATTGGTTTGTTGAATGAGGTACAAATGATTATGGTGATTTTCTCTCAACTTAGTGTCAACCCTCTGTGAATAATTGCCATATCAAGTGGGGTCAGTTTGGCAGGTGAAACAATTGGCCTATCGTATAAGTGTCTAACTGTTCTATTGATTATGATTTGTTTTCCCTAGACTTAGGGAAATGCTTTGGATGAACATCATGGGATTCTCTTTTTATGAAAGCAACTTCATGTAAAAAATTGTGATGATTTCATTCTAGTCAAGACTTCTTTGAAGTAATCAGAAGTACATATTTCATTATACAGACGTACCATCTGCCAAGGATGTCTAAAGTGCTAGCTTGTATCTATTTCTAGAAGAAAAAAAAAAAAACTAGCAATATGGTTTTGATGAGAATGGTTTGGTTCAGTTGGTATTGCATGGACTGAGGTATTTACGAGTGCCATGAGTATGTAAGACTTGTCTTGGCTAACATTTGGACATAAGGATGTATATAAGCTTGAAGTGGTGCCTTTACTTATATTACACTTTAGGGTAAAGATGAAGTGTCTATGCGATATGGGATGTTGACATGGGTGTTTTACTTTGACATAGGACAGATTAACAAAACATTTTTCTTCTTTCAATGCTGCCTCAACTTCTCTTCCTTTTGTTTAGTATTTCTGTAGTGAATGTTCAGAAAAAAATTACATAACTATAACAATGACTTGTCCCTCCATTTAGTGTCTCTGGAGTTCCATCCTTTTCTTCTGTTCAGGGAATGGGTGCACGGTCTTTTGATTCAGAGTCAAAATGAACGATTTTCTCATCTTTCAAAATTAACTGGCCTTGAAGTAATGTTATTTTCTTCTTGTCCGTACCCTATGGAACTAAAGTTAAGTGCACTGGAAGAATGCTATCTTTTCTGCCAATTGAGCCAGCTTTGAAGCAGAATCGGAAAATATTTGGTATTTCTTAGTGTTGTTTTAGCAGGTTCTTGATGGAGATTTCATGCATTATAATGGGTTCTGCATACCTGTAATTTTCCTTTTTTTTTTTCCTGGGGAAGAGAAAGGGGGGGGGGGGGGGCGCTCATTGATGTAATTTGGGCTAGAGCTGCTGTCATTTAAGGTCCCTTCTATCTGTTCTCCAGGCATGATGGTTCTAGGAATTTTTTCTCTCTGTAATTTCTTGCTTTCAATTGGGATGTGAAGGAGAAGTCTTTACTAGTGGCTGCTAACACTTGGACTGTGTTATTTAAGACTAATATGGCTTCAAATCAGACCGTACATGACTTGTATTATTGTTTCTTAATAGATGCATGCCCAAAAGCTATCACTAGTATTGCATTTTGCATTGATCATGTTAAAAGGATCATAATGTTATGTGTTGGTGTAATGGGGAATCAATGGATCATCTTTTGATTCATTGTGCGGGGCTTATCAGTTGGGACTTTTGTTTTTAGATCATTCGGGGTTGCCTGGGTTTCACCACAGAGAGAGCTTGATCTTTTGATTGGGTTGAGGAATTGGTTGGGGTGCACTATTCAGATAGTCTTGTTTGTAGTCACTTTATTTGATTGATTTCAGGCTTGGGGACGCACATCTAGTAACTCCCTGCCAATGTTTATAGAATCCCTTCTTTCTTGTACATAGCTTTGAGTTTTCTTTGTACTTTCTTGGCTGCTTTGTGCCCTTTTGGCATGACCTTGTCTATTTTCAATAAAGTTTCTTAATTTTTTTTTATATATAAAAAGAAAAAGAAAAAAATCTTAATATTGCATTTTAAAGAGTATTGATCCCATTTGGTGACACCTTTACAAACACATGTATGCCATTTTATTAATGGTTTTTCCCAATATAATGTAATACTCCCTTCGATCCATATTGTTGGGATGTCCCAAAATATAGTCCACTTTGGAAAGTCAATGAATACAATATTGATGATTCTCATTACTTACTTTGTGCTTTATTTAAAACGTCAATGTCCCTCTTTCACTAGATTTCAAATTAAGGAGGATAGTTTTGGAAAGTCATACATTTTTATATCTTTCTGTATTTTTCTCTCTGCCTTGTGCTTTTTTGCATAAGGCAGTGTTCTATTCAATATATATCCCTATTACTTATAAAAAAAAAAAAGGAAAGTCATACATTTTTATTTGAAAATAGTGCATTAAATGACGTTCCTCTAACAATTTGGATTTTTAAAACAAGACAAACAATATTGGACTGGGGGGAAGGGGGGGAGTATACTGTATACTTTTAGTTGCTGCTCGAATTTTCTTATTCTAGAGATTTTAGAATTAGTTTAAAGGTACCATATTTGCATTTAGAAGTATGAAATTGATTGATGATCTATTGTTTTGAAATAAATTATTCTTTTTTGTGAAAATATTTTCTGAATAGAATATTTCAGGGAAATTGATTGTTTTTTATTGTCTTTTCAAGACCCTGAAAATAATTTTCTTGGTTTTTTTAAAATCTCTATGTTAAAACTAAGTAGAAACCCACAAAAAGTAGTAAGTATTGATAGTTGTGTTGATGGTGGCAGGAGTTGGGAGGGAAAAGGGAGGCGGTGGTTTTGGGGAGGGTTGGGGGGGGGGGGGGGGAATGGGAGCATAAGTTTGGTCCAGAAAATGGCGCACTTTTAAACAGTTCAAACCATTTTCTTTTATTTTGGTGTACTTTTTTGTTAACCATGAAAAAGTCTTTGTTGACTAGAAATTTTCGGTCTCACCAAACATAGGAAAAAAGTATGAAAAATATTTTCGGAGCTGAAACAAACAGAAACCCAAATATTTTTCCGAACACCAGTGTGGTCTGTGGGAAATACTCATGAGATCCAATGGAACTGTTCATCATGTTTACTTCTATATCTCATCACACTTTTTGCTATCTTATTATGCTTTTTAGGTGTGCAATATTTCAAGATGACTGCAAAGTTACTCCTGGGTCACCTCCTCAAATAATTATTAAGCTGAGGTTTGCACCTCTCTGTTGTTACATCAAACTTGATAATGAGTTATAATATTTCTTTTGTTGAGTTTTTTTCTTGAAACATGAACAGGCCTTACTCAAAGGATATGGGTTATGAGGATCTAAATGTTTCTGCTCTTCTTTTAGTTAGGTTAGTAAGGTCATACACAGTTTTGTTTTGAATTCTTTATCTAACTATATTTCTTGTTATGCATCTTTTCTTGTCCCTTGTTTGTAGGTGCTTACCAGGTTATCCTTACAAGTGTCCTAAGTTGAAGATAACTCCAGAGAATGGTATGTCGAAGACTGATGCTGATAAGCTTTTATCTCTCCTTCATGATCAGGTATTTGTTCACTTTATTCCTGCTTTCTTATGCTTTATCAAGAGTTCTGTTGGAGTGTAAATAATTAGCAATCCAATATTTATGTTTCTTTTCTAAGCCAAGTTCTTCTCAGTTTCTTAATTCAACCATTGGACACATGATCCTGATTTATGGAGGTCTATGTGCATATAATTTTTAGGCTGTTTTTTATGACCTGCTGCACTGCATTAGCGGCCATATGATTGCTCTTGAATCATAAAATGAAACCAGAAATTCACTTAGATCACTATTTTATGTTATGCACATGTATGGCAGGTAGGTATTTAAAATTTTTTTTTTTTTGGATAAGTATGGCAGGTAGGTATTGCTGTTGTTGTTGTCATTTATATTAGAACTGCCTGTTTTTGATATCCTATTTTTGTATGGAGTGAAATGTTGTCTTTTATTGTGGTTCTCTGTGCTTGGACCAAATAGCATTTCCTTCTCCACAAACAAAGATTTGGAGGTTGAGCTCAGCAGAAATCCTGTATGAGTGCCTGAATTGTGGTCATTTATAAAACAGGGTTTCTTTTATTATGAATATTGTTTTCTCTTAGGCAAATTCTAATGCCCGAGATGGACGTGTAATGGTTTTTAATTTGGTGGAGGCTGCTCAAGAGTTCCTATCTGAAATTGTGCCAGTGGTTCAATCACATGAATCTGTAAGCTTTGCAATTCTATCATAGTTGGTGCTTAAATGGTTTAATAATATTTTCATTACTTATAAAAAAAAATCATAGTTAGTGCTTATGTCATTGCACATTTATTTTTTATAAAACGTTAGTATTGTTGGTTATTGCTATTTTTTTAACACATCGTTGATGTTATTTGATAAGCTACAACTTGTTCCAAAGATTTAAGCTATTAGGAAACACTAAAATGGTGAATGTAATCATTAAACATTATTCTAACATTTTTCTCTCATGCGTGGGCCAGACTTCCCCTTAGTAAGTGGGAGGTAAAGTGGAGACAAGTTTGAATTTAGGACTACATGATTTGATACCATGATCAACTACCAGATCAAATACACAAAATGATTGGATCTATTTTTGCATTTCCACAGTGCATTTTTGATCTCGGTTAATGAGAGTCCAAGTGGTTTTTTTAGTAGCTCGAGGTACTCATTTATTGCCATTATCATTATTTTTTTTTGTGGTAATGGAGGCTTTTAGTAAGCTTTTGGACAGGGCAGTAGAGGGACAGTACCTTGAGGGTTTTAAGGTGGCAAGCACTACTAGTGGACAGTGGCCCACTGATGATCTTGCCTTTTCTTTAAAAATGACACCTTGATCTTTTATGGTAATGATGCTACACAGCTCCTTCATTTGAAATGTGTTCTGCTGTGTTTTGAGGCTGTTTCGGGGTTAAAGATAAATCTGGATAAGTAAGAATTAGTTCCTGTGGAAATCAGTTTCAGAGATTAGAGATTTGGCTAACATCCTCTGACGTGGAGTTTCTGCATTGCTAAGGAGATTTACTTGTCTAAGGGGGATAGGCTTACTCTATTTAAGAACACTTTCTAGTTGCGTGCTTTTTTCTTGCCCCTATTCCCTATCTCGTCTGGCATTGCTAGGCACAATTAGAAATTGTAGAGAGATTTCCTTTGGGGTATTATGGGAGATGCAGCTGATGTTTGGTGGACTTGAAAGCTGATCCTTTTACACAACTTTTTTGATTGGATGGAAGCGTTACCAGGCCACGGTTCTGCTTTTTAGCTTGAGCTTGGCCTTCTTTGTATACAACTTGTATGCTGGGATGTTTGATGACTTTCTTTAACCCCCAAAAAAATAAGAACTTTTGATGCTACATTGTGTCGCACCTGACATTAAAACTGTTAATTTGTGCCCCATATAATAGGGTACCACCTTCACCATGTGGTCCTCAGTTTCAAGCTAAAATTGGCCAAGAGCATTGTATCTCACTAGCACCTCCTGGTGTTTCCAATGGAGACGTTTAGGGTTCAAATCCCCCCTTCCCCATTGTAATTATTGAATTATCAAAAAAAAAAAAAAATGCATGCTACAATTGGTTAGACAGTAATGGTAATAATTGCATTATTCCCCAAGAAGCTCAGAAAAAATGGCCAGCTTGTCTGTATCCGACATGGACATTCCTAGGATACAAATGCTTGTGTGTCAGAAAGTATTTATTTATTTAATTTCATGCATGGCTTGGGCATGGTCTCAAGACAGTCTCAACATGGAGGTAAAACAATTGAAAAAAAGAAGGAAAAATGCTAGATTTTTTAACAACCTAGCACAATCTAAAACGCTAATCAAGTTTTAGGGCAAGTAATTTTAGATCAATCTCTCTCTTTCTCACACTAGAACACCGGAGTTTTCTCATCTGTCTTGCCAATCTAGTTGATCTGCATCTTAGAGGCTCTAGACTTGGCTCATCAATGCTTGTCCTGAATCAGCAATGATTCTCTGTTAGGTACGACGTTGCTCTTGACCTACATCTGTACTCTTGGCATCTCGCTAGTTGCTGCCCCATAAGGCCATTACCTGACTGCACAATAAATCAAAAATCTCTTTTAGCTTTTTCTCAAGTTGTCCTTTTTTTTGGGGGTCTGAAGATTAACAATGTTACTTAATCAGTAATAGATGTAAAAGTTGTTAGTTTAATAGCTTAGTAATATTGTTTTATCCTTATAAATGTATTTTATAGTTTGTTTTAAAAAAAATAATTTTAGATATATTTTCAATGATTTTGGTGTATGTTACTTATTTGATATTTCTAAAACCTAAAATATGTTTAAAAATATATAATTGTTGTGTTCCTACCATATAATGTCCTCATTTTTTGAGTATTGCAAGTCACTGTGTCCTGTGTCGTGTTCATGTCTGTGTCTGTACTTCTTAGAATAAGCTGTTCTAGTCTTGGATTGTAGTTGTGGTTGTGTAGCTTTTTTTTTTGATACATAATAAGACTTATATTCATCAAGCAAGAACAAAAAAACAACAAATACAAGAGTTCATGATGGTGAACACACAAGAAACAGCAGACAAAAGACAACAAAAAAGAAAAAAAGAAGGCAACTTAAGGGGCACTTCTAAGGGAAGAAAGAAACTCCAAAACAGAAGAACAGTTTGAAGAACCCCAGCACCTAGCCCAATCAAAGAGAGTATTCTGGTTGAGAGCTTGTAATTGTTCAAGCGTTCTCTCCAGATCCTCAAAAGAACGCTGGTTTCTTTCCAACCAAACAACCCACATCAAACAGCCAGGAACCATATTCCATATGTCCGAAGAAAATTTCCCCAACCAATTACTCCAACAAGCCACCAAACCCTCCACTGAACCTGGCATGACCCATTGGATCCCAAAAGCTTGCGACATATGCACCCACAAAGAATAAGCTATAGGACAATGGATGAGAAGATTGTCCACAGATTCCGCCGAGCCGCGACACATACAACACCTATTCACCAAAGGGAGGCCTCGAAGCATCAAATTATCTAAGGTAAGAATACGACCATGGGCAGCTGTCCACAAGAAGAAAGCCACCCTCTTAGGAACCTTGACTTTCCAAATCCCCTTCCAAGGAAAGCGAGAATGGGATGTACCTCTGATCTTGTAATAGAAGGACCGAATATCGAACTTCTCATTCCCATTAAGACACCAATGAGGTCTATCACACCCAATACCTCTTGGGATACGAGGCTGAATGAGATTTAGGAAAGAGAAGGCAGCCTCAAATTCCCTCTCATGGAAATTCCTATAAAATCTCACATTCCAAAATCTACTACTCCCAACCTCCTGATTATCCAACAAATCAGAAATACAGGCTTCCTTGTCACTGGAACACGCATATAACTGAGGATATAGCATTTTAAGGGAGGCATCCCCAACCCACCTATCCTGCCAAAAACGAATACGGGAACCATCACCCACCACAAAAACCAAGTGTTTGGAGAACCTCTCCCACCCGAACTTAATACCACGCCAAAGGCCACACCCATGGGCCCTTCTACACGCTTTAGACGTCCACCCCCCTTGACCCTTACCATATTTGGTGGCAATAACCCTCCGCCAAAGACTAGTTCCTTCAGGGCCAAACCTCCATAACCATTTCCCTAATAGAGCTTGGTTGAAGTGAACTAACTTCCTAACCCCCAAACCACCCATCTCTAGAGGTAAACACACCTTCGCCCAAGCCACCAAAGAACGATTGGAACACTCCTCCGAAGACCCCCACAAAAATCTTCTTTGAATACGCTCCAATTTGTCAGCCACGACTACCGGGATAGTAAATAAGGATAGATAGTAAGTGGGAAGACTAGAGAGAGTACTCTTCAAGAGAGTAAGTCTACTGCCCTTAGACAAATAAAGACGTTTCCAACCTGACAGTTTCTTCTCCATCTTCTCCAAAATAGGGTTCCAAATGGATGGAGTCTTGAAAGAGGTGCCCAAAGGCATGCCCAAGTATTTCATGGGAAGGCAACCCACCCTACAGCTAAAAATATTAGCCAAATCATCAATGTTGCCAACCTCCCCCATCGGGACAATTTCACTCTTCCCCACATTAATCTTTAAACCAGTAAAGGCTTGGAAGCAAGACAAAGCCAGTCTAATAGCCAACAACTGATCTCTGGAAGCATCACAGAACAGAATAGTATCATCTGCAAAAAGCAAATGTGATATGTGAACCCCGATAGAGTTAACTGGACCCACCTGAAAACCACAAAGCAGCCCACTTTCCTTAGTTTTCTTAAGGATCCGAGATAAAACTTCCATAATCAAGAGAAACAGGAGAGGGGACAACGGGTCCCCTTACCTCAGCCCACAAGAGCTTCCAAAAAAGCCTGAGGGAGAACCATTCACAAGAACCGAGAATCGAACAGTAGAAATGCAAGCCTTAATCCACTCCCTCCACTTCGTCCCAAACCCCATCCTATCCAACAAATAAAGAAGGGCATCCCAATTTACATGATTGTAGGCTTTTTCGATATCCAATTTACAAACTACACCCGAGGAATTACACTTCAATCTACTGTCCAAGCATTCATTCGCAATTAACACAGAGTCCAAAATTGTCTTCCACCAACAAAGGAATTTTGGGACTCCGAGATCAAACTATCTAACACCACCCTCAGCCTATTCGCCAACACTTTAGACATTAGCTTATAAACACTGCCCACCAAGCTAATTGGCCGAAAGTCCTTAATATTGACCGCATTAGATTTCTTAGGAATTAGAGCGAGGAAAGAAGCATTAAGAGACCTTTCAAAAGCTGAATACCTATGAAAATGCTTGAAAACAGCCATCACATCAGCCTCCACCACCCTCCAACATTTGTGAAAAAATGCCATGGTGAACCCATCCGGACCAGGGGCTTTATCCCCCTCCATCTCTGCCAGCACTTGGAAGACTTCTTCTTTCGAGAACTCCCTCTCAAGGGACAACCTATCATCCTCCCCAATACTAGCAAAATCCAACCCGTCCATAGTTGGATGCCACGTGTCAGTCTTAGTATAAAGATCCTGATAAAATTGGACCACTTGAGACCTCACCGCAGGTTCGTCCTCATATAAAACACCATCCACCTCAACACTGCTAATAAGATTGGCTCTTCTATGAGAATTTGCTAATCTATGAAAAAAACGAGTATTATTATCACCTTCCTTAACAAACAAAGCCCGGGACTTTTGTCTCCAAAAAGTCTCTTCCATGGAAGCTAAAACTTCAATCTCACCTTTAATCTGAATACGGCGGGCTTGATCCTCAAGCGAAAGGCCCAGAATATCTTCCTTGGCATCGAAACCCAATAATTCAGACAACAAGCTCTTCTTCTTAAAAGCCAAATCACCAAAAACTTCCTTGTTCCACTTTTTAAGGTCTTCTTTAAGAGCCTTTAATTTTTGAGCCAAAACAAAGCTGGGAGATCCCGTAAAGAAATAATTATTCCACCACTGATGGACCCTTTCAACAAAACCCTCAACCTTTAACCACATGTTCTCGAACTTAAAAGCACAACGACCCCTCCCCACAACACTAGCTTCCACCAAAATCGGGCAATGATCCGAGATAACATGGGAAAGCACCCTTTGGGACACATTTCCAAAGTGATCCTCCCAATCAGCAGTGACCAACGTCCTGTCAATGCGAGACATAGACGTTGGTTCGGAATCCCTAAACCAAGTGAAAGACGCCCCCTTTAATGGCAAATCCACTAGGAAATTATTCTCTATGAAGTCCGAAAAAGCAAACATGCCTGGGCTAAAAGAGACACAGCCAAGCCTCTCACAGGGAAATCTAATAACATTGAAGTCCCCAAATAAAAACCAGGGTTTGTTCCAACGAGTATGCACCCTAGATAACTCCTCCCACAAATCAGCCCTGATAAGATCTGCATTTGGACCATAAATGCCAGAACAAACCCATTCAAAACCATCCAAAACACTCCTAAAAAGAACACTAACCGAGAAGTGGCCAACCAACACATCAAGTTTCTCAACCACCCGCTTATCCCAAATCAGCAAAACCCCCCCAGATGATTGAACCGCGTCCAAAACAGCCCAATCAGTGAAAGGACTACCTGATAAGCTTCTCAAGACAGCAGAGTTAACCAAAGAAAGCTTAGTTTCCTGAAAACAAATTATATCACACCTCCATTCCTTAAGGAGATTCTTGCAAACCTCTCTCTTTCGGGGATTATTCAACTCCCTAACATTCCAAGAAAGAAGTCTTAAAGACATTAATCACCACTACTAGCCCCCTGACAGTTTGACGAACCTCTATAACAAGAAGAGGACCTGTCGTAATTAACTGTGGATATTAGACCTCGAAGTTCTGTAAGACCTTTCTGACCTGAATTAGAGGGTCTTCGAACACACCTCTCATTTACAATCTCAAGACAATCTTGTTCCAAAAGACGAAATAAAGCCACACACTGAGCTTCATACCGTACAATGGGAAAACCCACCATTTTGCAAAATCATCTCATCATATTGGACATCCATTCAGACTGATCACTCGCCTCATCCACCTTGGTCAACACCCTATCCTTCACTGCCTTAGGATCCCACCGAGACAGCGGTACACACTCCAGGCTCCAATGGACCACTCTCTTGCCCCCCACTGTCACAAAGGCCAGATACCACCTCATTGCGCTCTCGAGGGAGAAGCAGGAGCTTCGACCTCCCATTAGGCGACCCCTCTTCAGTCACACCTCCCGAAAGCCTCTCGCAATTGATTGAATCACCACCGTCGATCACCTCGGTTTGAGACTCCGAAAAAATATCATCCATTTCCTCCGCGGGCCACGAGTCTCCCTCTCTACCCAAGTTAGCCAAGATAGAAAAAGGATTAGAGTCAACCCACCGAGGAACCAGAGACGGGTTCGACCCAGAGCCCACAAACCCATGTTCCCCATGGTGTTGCGACCCTGCCGAAGGATCTAGAGCGATGGGATCGACTTCCCTTACTGGTTGCGCCGCCACCAGGATGAAGACTAGTGGTTCCGTAGCTTGGTTGGGGATGGGAAGCTGCAGTTTGACCCCGATCAGATCCTCGATCCTCTCCAAGACCACTGATGACTCCAATGGAAGCCTTGTGCTCTCACCCACCTCATGAACACTAAGATCACTAAAGATATTCACGCCCAAACCACCAGGATTATTAACCTCTATATGGGCCTTATATTTCGGGTTGGCTAAATGGGCTTTGTCTTGTTCAAAGACTTTATTTAAAGTCCTAGGCCCACTTATATTGGTTTTATGAGACTTATGTGGGTTCAACCACGAGACCACACGTTTACCCCCATCCGAAATAGACACCCTTAATGCCAGGTTGGCAGTATTCAACTTAAACAGAAAATCACGCGTGGGTCTGCCATTCCTAGTAGTTACAGACACTCCAGAACCTCCGTGCAGCACGTTATTTCCCAAACCAGCTCTAGTATTTTCAAAATCCCTGATTTTACGCTGGTTACCAACTTTGAAAGAAAAATTCCCATTCTGTCCACCACCATCCGTTGGACCACCACCTGCATCCTCGTCGGAAATCCTCCCTTTCACCCAAACAGAGTTTGGACCTGATAGAAAACTCCCCAATTCTTTGGAAAACAAGCACCACCCCGACCGGTTCAAACTCGCAGGTACCATGATACAACCACGACGAGCTCCACCGTAATACACAACAATCTCCACAAACGATCCAGCCTTATTCGACCTTCCCCGGAATTCGAACAACTTATTGTTTTCTCTATAACGTTTGCACAAAACATCCGTTCTTGGAATCCAATCCTGGATATCAGCGAAGCATGAGAGAATCCATTCCAATCCCTTACGACCCAACCAAACAGAACTTTTAATGTTCCGACGACTTTCGTGAACAGCATAAGAATCAACCCGCCCACCGTCAAAAGAGAAGGAAAAGGTTTTGGAGTCTATGCGAAAAGAGCTGTTACGACCCCCTCTGCCCTGAGGAGACGGTTTAAGAGCTGAGTTAGGGAGGGGCAGAATGTTAGGTAGGGGTGTGAGTGGTTTGGTGGTGGTTGGTCTAGGCAGAACAGGTAGATGTAAGGGTCGGTCAGTCGCAAGTGGGATGGTCGGAGAAGGAGCGTGAGGTGGATATAAAGATTGATAAGGAAAAAAACCAAAAAGTGGTGGGAACAAAGAAGGAAAGGCACCAGGGAAAAGATGGGGTGGCTGGTTAACAGGCAGTGGTAAAGAGGGGGGCAAAGAAGGGAAAGGTGGTGGCTGGGAGAAGGGGTGGGAAGGGGTGGGGGGAGGTGTCATCATAAAGTTCTTTCTCCTTCTCCTTCTCCTTCGTTCTTTTCTGGATCCTCAGACCAGCAAAAACAATTTCTCTCTCTCTCTCTCTCTCTCCACCTCTCGGTTGTGTAGCTTATAGTAGTTGATATAAATTGTTCTATTGGTGGTGGTAATAAGTTCCAAGACGTCCATGAAGATAAAATTATAAGCTGCCTTGAGGGCTACTGAGATTGCCCCACTTGAACGGGTGTGGAAGCTTGGCATGAAGGACAATTAAAGTATAAGAATATGGTCTGCCTAGGAAAAAAAAAAAAAGTAAAGACACATGGGACTTTGTGACCTACTAAATCCAATATTTTAGTTCTTTTTCTTTTGGGTTGGAACCTAGATGTTTGTTTGGTAGAGCAGGTACAATTTCAGCAGGGGTTCTGAGTACATTATAATTTACCCACATAATTTTATGTCATTAATAAAAAAAAAGTATTATTTTCATGTCATTTATTCTTACTTTTATTATAGAAGGATGCAGCATCTCTCATTTCCCAGGTGGAAAATTTCTCTGTGGTCATCTGATGGAATTTTTTAATTTAATTTATTTTAATTTTTTGATGCATGAGTTACTACCTTTTGAAAGTCTGAATGTTAAATTTCTCACATTCTTTTTTCCACAGAATTTCTCAACATTTTTGTTCTCTTTTTTTAAAGTGGGGAGGTGGGGTGGTTTCCCTCTCAAGCCTAGCATTCAGAAACCAAAGCAGACAAACACACACAAACACGTGTGTCTGTGCAAATGCTTATTACTTGTTTATCTTAGATTATATGAGGCTTGTAGCATCCAGATTTATTTTCTAATTAGTTATGTTAAATATTGATTTTTTGTTTATCCTTTTGCTTGTATATTGCCTGATATTTTCTGATTTATTCTTTTTTTATGGAAGGTTGTGTGCTCGACCACGGATGGCAACAGTGGATTGTTTCAGAAGGAAATTACTGCTTCAAGTAACAAGAGGGGACCTTTTGTTTATGGTTTTATAGATCTGTTCACTGGCTCTGGAGAGTCATGGACTTGGGGTTTCGGAATTGATGAAGAAGGTGGGATGAACCTTTCAGTGCAACCCCATACACCTGAGGGCTCAAAACTTGTATATGAGGTTCTGGAAAAGCAACCTGACAAGAATGCAAAGCCATTGAAAATGCAAGATACAAAGCAAGGTTTATTACCTTCCCCTACTGCAAAATTAGACACTCTTGAAGAAGAGAGTGAAGATGGCAATAAGAGTGTATCTTCTACTGATTCAAGTAGGTCTCTAGAGGAAGGGTTGGTCAGAAGTACTACTGATGATAAGAATGATGTAAGTATTGCTGGACCTAATTTTGTTTGATGATTGGATGAATGATTTTATAAAATTGTCTTGTTTGGTTGTGTATGGACCTGGTAAGTAATAATTGTCTTCCTTTAGTCAAACTTGGTCACTCCTTAGAGTGCAATCATTCCAAAGGACTACGCCTACACGACTCTCTTCCTTGGGGCTTAAAAAAAAAAAGAGAAAAAGAATGATTGGCTATTTCAACCCCCTCCACCCCCCCCCCCCCCTCCCTCAAAGGAAAAAAAAGAACGATTGACTAAATAATTTAAGGAATTTTAGATTTTTTTCCTTCTTTTACTGTCATTCTAATTTTATGGTCTATTGGTGTATGAGATAAATCTGTCTTGTTTGAAATTTTTTGTTGCGTAACTTAAGTAGTTTAATTTTTCAAATCAGTATATTCTTAAGGGGCAAACAACTGAAGATGACGATGATGTTAAATTTGGAAGTGACACTTCAGGGTCACCCCATTTTGCTCCTGTGGGTCATGACCAAGAATCTCAAATGGTTGAACGGGATCTAGTAATGGTAAGTTTTCATCTCTCTTATCCTTTGATAACATGTAGAATTTAATCTTAATTTGGCTCGGTGTTCCTTACTTTTACATTAGGTTCATCTACTTCGCCTCGCTTGTGCTTCTAGAGGACCATTGGCTGATGCTTTGCCGCAAATAACTACAGAGCTGTACAACCTAGGGGTGTGTAACTGAATTCATTATGTAATTTTGATAGTAATGTCTCCAGATCCTGATATCTGTTAATTTGGTTTGCAGATCTTTTCTGAATGGGCCCGGGACTTAGTTTCTAAACCATCTTCAAATTTTTACAAAACCTTTGATCATGTTTTCCAAAATCATATGGTTGGTCATTCTTTTCTTTAATCTCTTTCTTGCACCTAAAGTTTTGCTTCTAAATCTGATCTGTGGTGTTGTTTGCTTTATTGGATTTCTGTAGGTTTCATCCCGATTGTCTCAATTTTGGAAATCCACTGCTGATTTTGGAGAGCCAAGCACATCTATCCCAACATCCCGATTTCTCAATGACTTTGAGGAGCTAAAATCCCTTGGTAAAGGAAAAACCATGTACTTGTGGCTCATATAACTTTGCTTCTAGTTATCTTGGTAGTTTTATAACATCTTGAGGTGGCGTAATTGGTCCCTTTTGAATGCAGAAATTTGAATCAAACTGTAATAAGTTCATTATTAGACCTTATGGATGCTGATGTTAGAAACCCCAGTCATCTGATGATGACTTTGGATTGTTTGAATGTGTTAGGATTTGATTGGTTGCTCTGATACCTAGTTGATTTCTGAAGTATGGGATATCAGGATGAGAGAGAGAGAGAGAGAGAGAGTTTCACAAGAATGTTGTAAGACTGACCATGCTATATGACACTAAATGCTGGGCCACTAAGAAACATGTTCATAAAATAATTTAATTGAAATGAGAATGTTAAGATGAATAAGTGGAAATATAGAGAAAGATAGGATACGAATGAAGAATTTCGATTAAAGATAGGGTAGTTCCATTGATGAAAAAATGGGGGAGAGACCTTGGTATTGTTTGGCCATGTGTAAAAGAGAGCGATTAATGCACCAATGAGGAAGAGTGATTTAATTCAAGTTTAGGGAACAAAAACAGGTAGAGGAAGACCTAAAATAACATCAGTAAAAGTAGTAACAAAAAGATATGCTAATTAAGGAGGTGAAAGTATGATTTTGGATAAGAAAGAATGACAGAGAAGAATACATGTGAATGATGTCAATTTGTCTGTGGAGTATCGATAATTGGCTCCATAGTTTTAGGAATGAGACTTTGTTGTTGTTGTTGCTGCTAATAACTTCTTGATAAATTCCTTGTTTAAAGGATTATTTTCCATCAAACCTCAATGGTATTGTTTTCCTTTTGGAATATGTTTTTGAAGATCTTAGAGTATTCCTATTTGTTAGTTGGGTAGATTTTTTCCCCTTCTATTATTGGTATATGGTACATTCAGAATACTCTTTGCAAAAAACAGGTCATGGAGGTTTTGGCCATGTTGTGCTGTGCAAAAATAAACTAGATGGAAGACAATATGCCGTGAAAAAAATTCGCCTCAAGGACAAAAGCTTGCCTGACCGAATTTTGAGGTACCCCTCTCAAAGATGTTCTTTTGAATTATAATAATTGAAGTGCAATCCATGACTCAACATTGTCTATTTAGTTTTGTTTTTATGTCTTTTTTTTTAATGATTTTAACTGTGAAGAGTTTTGATTTTGTTGCATTATTATCCATTGTAAAAAAAAATGTTGGCTTCCTTAAGTATCTGTCATTTAAAACTTGACACAGCTTGAAGTTCTAGTAAATACGGTGCTTTGGGTGATTGCTGGGGGAATTTTGTGTCTAAGAGTCAAATTTTTTAAGGATGCAATGTGGACCCAATCTTTAGTAGATTGATCACAAGCCCTGTGAAAAGTGCGTTTTTCATAGTCAGTTGCATGTATGCTATATAACCATTAATCTTTGGCCCACTAAAATCCCATTATGAACTCATGGGTTGCTTGAATTTTCTTCTTCAAAGTGGGGGTTTGTGTCTGAATTTGATATGGTGCTAAAAAAGAAAATTTAGAGTTGGGAATGTTCATGAATACGTGGAGCCTTGGAGTTACTGTGTTCTGCATGGATATTTAACTCATTTGAAAGTGTTCATGTTATGTTGGTGTGGCCAAAATGTTAACTATCTTGTGTATTAATTTGTCTTTATGTTATATAATCTATTTCCTTTTTCCTATCATGCATGTTTGCCTATTGGTGTCATTCTGCCAATTCCCCAAGATGCTATGCACATCTTATATCAACATTTTAATTTGTTTTGTTCCAAGTTTGTTTGGTTGTTTTTTTTTTTAAAATTTTATTTTATTTTATTTTTTTATCCTGTGTGAAGGATTAAGTTGGAGTAATCATGTTTTTTTCCCTGTTGTTTTCTTGGATTCCACATAATTGCTAGCCTTCTTATATGTACAACTTTGAGTATGGATGAAATTGTTCTACTGTCTAATTTTTTTGTAATACAATAGCTTTTTGTGGAAATTAGAGAAAAGGCTTGGTTATGTGTTTTTTTTTTTTTAATCACTTTTCTGTATGATTTTACTTGAAAATCGTTTTTCCCCAACACTATTTAAATTTGTTGACACATTAACTATGGTGAGGTACTTAGGGAAGTAGCCACTCTTTCTCGTTTGCAGCATCAACATGTTGTCCGGTACTATCAGGTAAGAACTTTCTTCATTCTTGGTTTCTTTTCACTCACTTTTGGATCTTTCTATAAATTATTTTTGTTCTTTCTTTACCATGAAGTCGTTTTTCAGATTTGATAAATTGTATAATTCGGTGGGATGCTTGTATTTTCTGTACTAAAATACACTGCTTCAAGAAGTAACATCCTTTAGATTTCAAAATTTTTGTTATAGAAATGAAAGAGATTCTGTTGCTCGGAAGCTTTTGTGCTTATAAAATGGTTTTAATAATCATAAAACTTCCAGGCATGGTTTGAAACAGGAGTTGCTAGTTCTTATGGTGACACTACTGGGGATTCAATGACTGCAGCAAGCTCCACTTTCAGCTACTTAGGCACAAACTCAATTGATGCCGTTGGGCAGGAGAACAAGATTGAATCAACCTTTTTATATATTCAAATGGAGTATTGCCCTCGGTAAAGCATTTAATTTTATTTTCTATCCCAATTCTTTTCATAGAATCACACTTTCATGAAATATAATCGTTAATTATTCTACTATTATTTAGTTGTCAATCATCATTGTTGAAGTGCATAATTTATGTAAGGTTTATCTTGAGTTTGTTTGGATGAGCTTAGTTTTACAAAATAAGTAGTATAAAAGTATAGGTGTAACTAGGAAAAGTGATACTTTAAAAGCTGTACATAAGTTGGCTGTGAAAATAAGCTAGGATTTTAAGCTAAAAACAAACCTCACCTAATTTTTTTTTTTTTGCAAATTCTTTTTTGAAGAATTGCTTTATTAGAAAAAAAAAAATTATGTTAAAGATGATGAACACTAAGAGCCAAAAAATTACAAAGCAAAGCTAAGAGAATTGTGAAACTCTAAAACAGAGGCACAATAAGTAAAACCCCAAGCTCAAGACCATTCAAACAAGGTGTGCATCAAAGAGGATTTCAACTGATCAATGGATCTCTCCATAAGCAATTGTGCTCCTTCTACACCAACCACACCAAACATGATGGTAGTAAATTCCAAACTGCTGAGGAGTGCTTTCCAAACCAATTCCTCCATTCAAATAGTAGCAATTTTGCATCTTTAGTCAAAAGGAAATTTTTTTCTTGAATGTATTTACTATGTTTGAGCTTCAAATGCATGCTTTTATTTTTTTTTCTTTAAATTTTACTCCATTTATCTTTGCAATTAGATATCCTTTTTTATATTTTCTTTTAGTTGTGTTCTGGTGCCATGTTTTACTCTTTTGTTATCTTTCCTTGTGGTTTAAGGACGCTCCGCCAAGTTTTTGAGTCATATAGTCATTTTGACAAAGAATCAGCATGGCATTTGGTTCGTCAAATTGTGGAAGGCTTGGCCCACATACATGGGCAAGGAATCATCCATCGGGATTTAACCCCGAATAACATATTCTTTGATGCCCGCAATGATATCAAAATTGGGGATTTTGGTCTTGGTAAGTTTTGGATTTTATAATTTGATTTTTTTGTTCTCTCTCTCTCTCTCTCTCTCTCTACATATATATATATATATATATCGGAATATAAATTTTAAGGGTGCTTGTTAATTCTCAAGTATAATATAACGCACCAAATGTAGTTTATTGGCTTTCATCCTAATTTGACTAATATTGCTATTGTAAGGAGAGCACACGTAAAAATGTGTTTGAGAGCTACTTAATGTTGAAGGCTACTATTTGAAGGCAACTATTTTGTGCATGACTAAAAAAACCAAATTTTAATTTTTTTTGGAAATAATTAAAGATTCCAACTCTCAATCTTGCACAATTCCAGCTGTTAGAAAGAGAAACTATGCTATGTTGTAATCTTTTAGAAAGATACCACTGTTGAGGTATCTCTTTTTCAGACTCTTCTAGAAGATACTATTGGTGAAGTGTCCTTACTAGTTTTCACTATCAGAATATTTTGTCATATTTCGCAAATGCTTCTTATATGTATAGGGAATGGATTGGGTGAAGCTTGAACGTAGAAATTAGTTCCTTGTTTTCATATTACTTTTCTTATTTGCATTACCATATTTTCATTAAAGTGTTATTTGAGCAAAGAATTTGAATTGCCTTATCACTACTTTCTTTTTTCATTTTTCAATTTATTTCCTTTATTCTCATTCTACTTTATTTTGGGTTGAATTGGGACGAATGATTTGCTGAATGATGTTGGAAGGTGTTTGAAGAGGTCGAAGAGAACTGCCGTCTTCATCACCATCGTTGCAATTGAAGCTTGATGGTTCGTTGCTCCCTAATATTCAGGATGTTTATCTTTGGTTGGAATTTTTTTGTGAGGATTTCTGGTAGAGTTATGGAGGTTCACAGTGGTTTTCAGTCATTTGATATTTCTAACACTGTCATGTTGGTTGTTTTTTTGTTTTTTGTTTTTTGTTTTTTGACATTTTCAACGTTTGCATGTTTTTCTGGTCTTCAGTGACCTATGTCTATGCTAATGTGATGGTTTTCTTAAGTTCTTAAGTTCTTTAGTTCTTGGTGCACATTGTTCCGGGATAGCACTCACTTTTTTGGGTGTTTGGCTGTTGTTTGTGCTTGGGCTCAACTTATTTGGGCTCATTGTTTTGTGATTGAGCTCAGGGTTTTAGATCAAAGACCCAGAACCTATCTCGGCCCAACACCAAGACCCAACTTCAACCCTGTTTTAAACTGTGTCAACCTAGATCCAAGGTCCAAAACCCAATTTCGACTCGACACCAACTCGGTTCAATCTAATCCAAGTCATTCATCCTCAGATCAGCTTCATTTGATTGATTTTGGTCGGCATGCACCAAATATGTCAAGTTCAGTAGATTTTCAGCTGATACAGAGCATATTCTAGTTGGTTCACCCGTTTTTCAGCCAGTATAGAGAATTTTTAATGCGCATCTACAAAGTCTGTTTGGGCATGTTTACAACGCATTTGCTCTAGATTTGTCCATTTGGGTATGACAAATGCAAATAGTACTTCAGTCTTGAACAAGTTTGTCAAAGTTTGGTAGAGTATTACTCTCAGCCTTTATGGGTGTACTTGAGGTAGGGGTGTCCATGGGTCGGGCTAGGTTGGATTACCCACCAACCTGGCCCTTAACCCAACTATATCGGGTTCTAGAAATCCAAACCTGTGACCAACTGATGGAACACAGGTTATCCATCATCAAGCCATCAGACTTTCGATGGTTGGATCAGTCAAAACCACTGTCCTCGTTGATGGTAGCGTATGGCAGATATCCTAAGATTTCCATCTAATTTGGTGGAGATCTCATCAAATCGGCGAAGATCTCACTAGATTTGACAGAGTTATTGTCAGATACGGTGAGATCTTTGTTAAATCCAGCAAGATCTTCATTGGATCTGGAAAAATTTGAGAAGTGAAGAAAGGTGGCCAGGTGGAGAGTGACTAACAAGGGCTAGGAATGGCAGAGGGTCACATGGGTTGGTCAGAGCCAGTTTTTTGGATGGCGCCTGCCACTTGAACCAATGTTTATCAGGTTCGACGATCTCCCCTGTCATCAACCGACACATTGCTTGGATTGGCAGATTTCAGTTCTGATGACTCTGAGTCAGGCACATTTATCAGGTTAGTCTGGGTGGATAGCCCTAACTTGTGGAGAGGAACTGTTGTGAGTCTTGACTTTGACTGAAGAAGAAGCTGGGACAGGTGGTTCGTCTCGTGGTGAACTTGTCCAAGCTCAATGATGAAAATGTAATGGCTTTGGAAATCAATTGATTATAGACTTTCGTTGGTTTAAGTTTGGTCAGAATATTGTACAAGAAGCATTGGTAGAGTGGCACAAGCTTTTAGAAGAGGATGCAACGTGGGAGTTGTATGAGGATCTGCAATGTCAAGTCTCTTGGATGAATCTTGAGGATAAGATTCACCTCCTTGGGGGGGGGGGGGGGGGGGGATGCATGACCAAGAAGTCACTGTGCATGATTGTGCATGACTGCATGGACATTCACATGGTGGTTTTTTAGATTAGTTGGTTAATTATTTGATTAGGAATATCAAACTAAGAATTCCCATAGTTTAGGAGTTGATTAGAGTGATAAGTTGTCTGTTAGGAGCAAAGATGTTCTTATCTCGTAAACTGTAGAATAGGATAGTGCCGACTGGCTACTCAGGCAAGTATTTCATTGTGAAGATATAAGAGGAATTTCAGCTTGATTATCTCACCCTCTTTTTCTAGGAGGACCGTTGGTCTATCTTGAATCTGACTAATATTTGTAATTTTCTTTCACCTCAATTTGATGGAGCCAAGTTCTATCAGGTTTGTGAGGCTTTTTAATTACTTGCAGATTTTGGAGGAATAAACAAATACTTCAAAGCCATTACTGCTATGCACAATGTTGAAGTGCATATGCTCTTTGGGCGATTGCCTAAATATTTAGTATACTTTTTTTGGCCGCTCTTTTGCCCTACAATTTTAGTTCATTTTTGAACTTTCATGTTCTGAGATCTTATAAGCCACTTAGTCACTTTAAGCCTAATGTTCAAAGCCTTTTCAAAACAGTCAAGGCATCCAGATTTTGGCCTTTGGGCCTAGCAGTTATAATATACAAGACTAAACTAAAAATTATGTTGTTATCTTTATGTATTTGAAGTTAAAAAAAAAAAAATTATTTTTTAAGTTGAAGGGCATGAAATCATATGATGGCATTTGTTAAATGGCTGCTTCTGTTAATTTTCTTGATAAACAATTACAAAATGGTGTACTATAAGTTGGTCTTATATCTTTGTTTCAGCCAAGTTTTTGAAGTTGGAGCAGTTGGATCAAGATCCAGGCTTTCCTTCAGATACGGCTGGAGTTTCAATTGATGGTACTGGTCAAGTTGGTACCTATTTTTACACTGCACCAGAAATTGAGCAGGGATGGCCTAAGATTGATGAAAAGGTGAATGTTATGTTGCTACTGTGATTTTCTTCCCTAAAGTCTTCTCAACTTACTATCATGCAAATTTTTGGGTCATCTTGGATTACAGGCTGATATGTACAGCTTAGGCATTGTGTTCTTTGAGCTTTGGCACCCATTTGGGACAGCAATGGAGAGACTTGTTGTTCTCAATGATTTGAAGCAGAAAGGAGAACTTCCTCCAACTTGGGTTTCTGAATTTCCTGAACAGGCATCCTTGTTGCAGCGCTTAATGTCTCCTAGTCCATCTGATCGTCCCTCTGCCACTGAACTTCTACAGCACGCTGTTCCTCCAAGGATGGAATCTGAGTTGTTGGATAGTAAGTAATTAAGATAATTGTATTTAATACATCAATGTTTTAAATTCTCAGTTCTTATTACTTAGCATAAAAACTTAAAAAAGAAAAAACTGTATTTGTGAATTTTTGTTTTTGAATATTTTGATAGCTATTCATCAACTTAAATTTTCAGTGTGATTAAACAAATCCACTCATAAGATGAAAAGTATCAAATGACATTATGATAGGTTATCCAGTTTCATTAGTGAAAGTATGTATATAGATATATATGCATAAGCACACACAAATAAGTAAATATATATGTATATATATATATATATATATTTCTTTTTTCTTTAATGAGTGAAAAATTTATCGAAGGTGTCAAGTGGGAAGGCCAGTATCTCATGACTGTTCAGGGACGCAGCCTTTGCTATTGGATGGTCCTCAAATGATGCACACTCATTTTTCTTGTGTGTTTGGAAGTTCAGAGTGAGGGAGAGTAGAGGGTAGTTCCATCAATTGGGTTGTCGTTAAGTCTCCTAAAACAACATTTTTGAATTTTTCTTTGATTTTACCTGTAATTATTTTCTTTTCTCCTCTACCACCCCCTCCACTGCCTTTCACTGCTGCCTTTATCCCTTCTGCTTTTGCTGGTCGCTGCTTCCTTTTTCCTTGCCACTATTGCCTAAATCCAGCCACTCCTTTGTTGGTAACATCACCCAAAACCTGACTTTTTGCTCTTCAAAATTTAATCAAAACCCTTTGTCATCCCACATCACCAAATCCATCAAACATCAATCTAGCCAACCAATCTAGCCAACACGCCAAACCCCCAAAAACATAAAGAACAAATTCAATTGTCTCTGCACACTGAGAGCCTGACCACCATGAACAAATGCAAAACCAAGAGAGAAATAAAATAAAAAAAAGGAGATGGGATAGGGCAATTGCGATAGGGATGTAGATCAAATTTAACCCCTTCCCTTGGAATGAGTCTATTAAAAGGGGTTGGGTTTGATAAGAGAAAATGGTGCCTGTTAGTGCATTGATGAATACTGAACAATAAGCAATCTCAGATTTAATTTAATAACAGAACTGAGAGCTCTAAGAGATTTTTTGTCACACTAAAGATGGGGAAGGGGGATCAGAGTGTGTGTGGGTGAGAGAGAGAGAGAGAGAGAGAGAGAGAGAGAGAGGAGAAGAAGAAGAAGAAGAAGAAGAAGAAGAAGAGAAAAAATGTAAAAAAAAATTTAAGGGTAAAATTGGGGAAAAAAGCTGCGAGTTTTTGGGAGCTTAATGGCAGCTTAGTTGACAGAAATGGACGTAAGGGCCACATTAAACCTAGTTAAAAGTTTAGGGCCGTAATTGAAGAAAATTGAACTTTAGGGACCAAATAGAAAATGTATCAAAGTTAGGTGTGTAATAAGTAATTTGCCCTTTTTTAATGTGTGTGTGTGTGTGTGTGTGTATATTTCTTTCTTAATTAGGAAAAAAGTTCACATTTTCACATTTAGCTCATAGGTTGCACTTTGACCCCACCCATTAGATAGGTACTCAAGGACTGTCTAGAATACCTCTATTGTTTCCATTCTTTTAGTGCTGAATTCTTTTGATTTTGTGAATTCTTTTTCCTATCCTGGGTGGTTTTTATTCTTCCTTGTCATGTATCATATTCTTTTTCTCTGTTCATCTGATACTGATGTTTTTATAGATAATTCTGGATGATTTAAACCTGGCCCTGGCAAATCTTGTCACATATTGGCAATTATTTTCATATTTGCTTCCTTTCTAAACAAATGAAAAATGCTACATCCACAACATTTTCACGACACTTACACAGCAAATCATAGGTGGTAAGTTGTTATTGGTTTTAATTTGAATCCACCACTTAAATTACTTTTTTGCTCCCATAATAGCCAATAACAACCTGTCACTTAGGATTTGTTGTGGATGTAGCATTTTTCTAATCAAATAGAGTTCTGTGTCTCTATTTCAGAGTTCTTTTTGATAAATAGCTCTTTGATTAGCTTAACTAACTGCATTCTGTCCATATGTTCAGATATTCTACGAACAATGCAAACTTCAGAGGACAGAAGTGTATATGATAAAGTTGTCAATGCTATCTTTGATGAAGAGATGCTAAACATGAAAGACCACCACCATCATGCTGTTGAAATGAGGTTGGCTGGAGATGACACCTCTATTCAGTACACAGATTTAGACACTGAGGTTCGTGATTGTGTTGTTGAGGTAACAAGGGAAGTTTTCAGACAGCATTGTGCAAAGCATCTGGAAATAATACCCATGCGTTTGTTGGATGATTCTCCACAGTTCAATAGGTTCCTCACTTATCAAACTCCATGCAATCTTGTTTACAGTAGAATTTATCTCTCAGCACAATTTGTTCGTAAATGCTATAGTTGGCTAATTATTTTCGATATTTAACGGGAAGGAAAACTGTCAAACTGTTGACACATGGAGGAGATATGCTTGAACTTTGTCATGAGCTGCGTTTGCCTTTTGCTAGCTGGGTAATCTCCCACCAGGTATTTACTCATAGGGAGTTGTGATTGTTTTCTCTTCTGTCATTTTTACTAACTGACATGAAATTATTTGAGCAATCCTATGATGATTTGAGTGTTCATATTATGTCTTACATATATAATCTTTATCGTCTAGATAAACTCTCTCATTTTGCTATATTTTGCTAAGGATACCCTGGGTTGGCATGACCACCACCTGTGCATAGCTTTGTTCTTTAATTTTTTTCTTTTCTAGTTCTTACTCTCTTTTATTTAAAGCATATCTGTAAAGTTTGTCTTATAGTAGATTTGGAAAACTTTCCCTTTAACATAATAGGTATTCTAGGACCATACACCGATCCTGATATGTTTCTCCACTTAATCCACCCTACTTTTATCCTGCAAGTCAAATCCTCTTCTATCCCTCTATTCATATGATATATTCATCCAAGATATCAAAAGCTCTCACCTTGACATCTCTTAACATTCAAGTGCTACAGTCCCTTGATGTTGACTCTACGTTTAGTTTACCCACTAAAATCATATTGTCTACAAAATGTGTACACCGAAGGACTTAATCTGTAATTGGTCTAATAGATTCATTTGTAACCTGTGTTAAAAGATATGGAAATTAAGCTAATCCTTGATATGAACCATTATTATATGAAATTCACTTGTGATGCTTCTACTTGCCTTAGCTAGTTTTTAATTATTCTTTCTCCCGCCTTTGTTCATGAACCTTAAATTCAGCCTCTCAGACTATCTTTATCCTTTCCTTATTTGCCACTATAATTTTCATAACCAACACCATCTCTATATTTTTGTAGCTTTCTATTGCTCCCTTTCTTAAATCTAACTGCTGCTTGAACCTCCACATTACTTGACCACGTCTCCTTAGTCAATAGCCCACATCCTTTAGATTCTCTACGTACTTCTTTAGCCACTGCTTTGATACAACTTGCCATTTCGGGCCCATCTTATCAAAACCTGATAGAGAAAGTGTCAAAGTGCTAATTTTATAAATCATAAGTGAATGAAGTGTCGCATTTCTAAGCATATGATTTACAAATGCAAGTGTTAATGGCAAAATTTAATGGAGGTTAACAAGATTGACCTTTGGTGGGTGAACTGAAACTTTTTAAATCTCAGATTGACAAAAGCTTAGTCTACATTACTGGTAGTTAAAATTTTAATTATCACCCCCCTCCTCTTCAAAACAACCAAGCTTTAGTCCTAAAATTTTGGGGTCAGCTATGGTCTTTAATAGATTAATCATGATTGGCCACATACTTTTTAGCCATTCTATCCTATCCAAAATCGTACTCTTTGTCACCTCCTTATTGACATGTCATTTTCATTACTTCTACTAATATTGACTATTGTTATTTTTAAGTCTTTGTATACCTTTTTTTGTTCACTCCACTTAAATTAACTCACTCTTCTTGTTTATTTATCAATCTCCTGTGCTCATGACCAAACCATCTCAAGTGAGTTTCCCTAATCTTCTTTGTCAAAAGGGTCCATCCTTTTTGTTTTAAGTGATTCTCTTCATTTTGAATCCTATTTTTCCTTCTATTTGTACTTATCCATCTTAATATGCTCATTTTAGCTATATTCATCTGGATGGAGCTTAACTATTCTTATAGAAATTTTAAAAAGTTTTCCTATTAATTTAATTGGTTTCCTACAATCACACAATACTCTTGATGAGATTCATCACTCGATCCACCTTGTTCTTGTCCTATGATTCACATCCTCCGTCCTTTTGAGCTATTGACGCAAGATATCTAAAGCACTCACTCTTTGGTACCTCTTGACCATCAAGTCTTACAACCCCTTCATCTTTGATTTTATTTATACTTAACTTACATTTCATGTACTCTGTTTTAGTCCTACTTAGCGCAAAGCCTTTAGATTCTAAATCATCTCTCCAAATTCAGAACTTGACATTAAATCTATATTTAGTTTCTTTCAATAAAACTATGTTATCTGCAAAAGGCATGCACCAAGGGACTTTATCTTGAATTGATCTAGTGAGCTCATCAATAACCAGTGCAAAGACATGTAAGCTTTATTCTTAATCCTTGCAGCAAATATGTGGTGATTGGATATTCACTTGGGATGCCTCTAATTCTTCCCCCCCCCCCCCCAAAACACCAAAAAAAAGTGAATATTAAGAAGTATTAGACTTAAGTTTCAGGTTCAAACATGGGGAGTGTTCTGGCCTAAACATGAGGGGAGAGTTGAAATAAAGAGTTGACCATTATATGGAAGCCTAAGCTGTTGAAACAACTAGTGATTAGAAGCTGGAATATGTAAATCTAGGGAACTACTAAAATAATATATATATATATATATATATATATATATATCAGCGAGATATGTAGGTGTATTGGTTTTTTTTGGGAGCAAAAGCATATGCCAAACCCACCTATATTATCTCACAAAAAATCAGGAAATTATTGCAATTTAAAGTTATATTTAATGGCTTGTTTTTTTATGTTGCTTTGCACTTTCTCAAGGTTTAGATCACTCACTCAATTATGAATGTCTTTCAGTTTTCAATTGCTGCTTTTTACAATGTCAATTGCTTTGACATTTATGCTTCTCTATTCATTGCTGAACATTAAAATTAAGTTCTATAGAAATAAAATGTGTTTCTACTGTTTATGCTGTAGAGATCTTCATTCAAACGCTATGAAATATCGTATGTCTATAGAAGAGCAATTGGGCATTCATCACCAAATCACTATCTTCAGGTGTGGATTACAATAATTGAAATTGTTATCGGGTTTGATATCTTATTCCTTTTTATTTTAGGAAATGAATATATGGAATGTTCTTAATGGTTCTTTTGTGTTATGTATAAGTTGAAGTCCTCTTTATACCGTATATGTTGTCAACAGGGTGATTTTGACATTATTGGAGGTGCATCTGCATTGACAGAGGCTGAGGTTATCAAGGTGCTTCATTCTTCCTTTATAGCATGCTCCCCCACCCCGCACCCCCCTCTCCTCCCCACCCCCTTCTTTTGGAAATCAAAGTAATGGAAGTATTTTGTAATTTCAATTATTAATAATTAGTTTAGTTTCTTTTCAAAGGTATGAAAAAAGGCAGAGGGAGATCTTAAATGACATTGGTAGAAGTAGTAAAAAAGAACAAGTTAATTAAAGGGGGAGAAGAGAGTAAGATTTTAGATGTGATATAATGTGGAGAAAAATATATGTGGCCAACTTTGATTAGTCTCTTGATGATCCATAACCACTGAAAGTTTTTGAATTAGGGTTCTATTGTCATTCTTGTTGATGTAGTTAAGTAGCTTAGTTTCTTGTCTGTTTTCTTTAGAGAGCTTTTGGATGTGTTTTGCTGATTGCTTATTTGTTGATTGTACTGTAGAAAAGGAGGTTGGAAAGCTTCTTTTTTTTTCTTTTTTTTAATGTTGTAGGTCCATCAAAATAATCTCAAAAGGCCCTGAAAGCTGGAGTTTTTTGGGCTTGCCAAATGCACATTGATATTCTTCTGTTCCTTAAAAAATTCTGAAACATTGTGATTCTCAAGTTTTGCTTTCATGTATTACTTGAAGCCTTCAGTGGCTAGTCACTTTGAAACATAATAGGTGCATCATTGCTTTCTTGATGGGCTACTCTCAATAACTTTTCCAAAAAAAAAAAAAAAAAACGCAAGCATGATTATTAAAATGATGAGAGTTCTTAAGGTGTAATGAATGTGTACAAAATTTCTCCTAAAGATTGGAAGCAAAATACAGTTGCTCAACAGAATCTAGAAAAGAAGAAAGATGGATGCAACCCAAAGCAAGCGTCCAGCTAATATTGTAAACTAGTGTAGAGAGCTCCATTCATACACCATTTACTATATGTGTTTAATTGATGAATTTTAAGATTAAAAGCTAAATTTAGTGTGTAACTTTTCTACAGTTAATTTAGCATTTCATTGAAAATTTAATATCATTATTATCTGTTCATAACCTTTTATTAAGGGTTTTATAACCTTTTAAATAGCACTACTAGGCTGTAAATATTTTTTTTCCATAAAAAAAAAAAAAGCTTCTGTTCCAAAGTAAAAAGATACAACACTTAATATTTCATGTAACCTTCTTTTCCCTAAACAAATCACTTTCAACACCTGATAATTTTGGACACGGTTGACTAGTCCCTACTTTTTTCCTTTCATTATATATATATATATATAAAAGATAATATGGACTAGACAGGAAAGGAGCTCCCAAATAATTAAAAGCAAGATAAAGGATCTATAATATCTAGAAAAACATCTAATTGTGTTGCCAGAAACAGATGTCTAATGAGACGACAATCTCAAAATTGAAGTTTCAGCCCTTTTGAGAAAACTTTACCTCTCAAATTGCACCTCCTATCCTTGTAAGAGTAAGAGGATGAGGTGATGAGTTTAAGACTCACTACGTGTGTGTGTGTATGTGTATGTTTAAATTACTAAAAAAAAATAAAATCCACCCCTCAAAAGTTCTCATGTTTTTCAAACCATATTTGTCCATATAAGACAAAAATGCAAACAGACATGGTATTAGAGCCTTGGTTTGGAAAATAGATCTTTAGTTTGAATCCTAGGAAACCCCATTTGGTTATTTCTTATGTTCTTCATGTGCAATGCTCACATTTGGTTATTCAGCATGCTTGCACAAAAGGGAGGGAGGGTGTCAGTATGAGGTTGAAAGACAGTTACCCACTTCCTGTCAGCTTAAGCATTTGAATGTCATGGTTTACTACAACTACCATTGATTGACACACGGCTTATGTTGACATGAATCTGGGAATCACGCCTAAGAAGTGATGGTCACTGGTTCGAAACTCCCCTTCCCCTTCCTTATGGGTTAGAATTCACCACAAAAAAACATTTCTTTGTGCCCGTAGTGAAACTGTAAATGGTTTGTATTACTTTATAATCATGGCTTATTTTGCAGGTGACAATGGACATTGCAACTCATTTTTTTAATCCAGATTCATGTGATATTCATCTAAATCATGGGGACCTTCTGGATGCAATTTGGTCTTGGACAGGAGTAAAGGCAGAGCATAGACAGAAAGTAGCAGAGGTATGTCATTAACATACTTGTAACTTAGCATCATCGAGTATGAGAAGTATGACCTGACAATTGATTCTGTTTCTGAATGAAGCTTCTTTCTATGATGGGTTCTCTGCGTCCTCAATCCTCTGAACGGAAATCAAAATGGGTGGTCATAAGGCGTCAGCTTTTGCAGGTTATTGGAAAATGATTTAGGGAAAAAAAAAAGCTATACATATGGTTTCCTGCAACAATTATTTTCTTGAAGTTATTTACCAAGATGTGCAGTCCACATTTTATTTTGTAGCGATTGTTATTATATGTCATGCATTTTAGAAAAATGTCGCATTTGTAGGTTGCGTGATCTGTTCTATGTAATCTTTTATCTTTGTATTTAATAATGCTCTTCTCTTTTCTGTTGATAAAAACCTGTTTATCACTTTGGAAACTACGGAATTGTGAGTAAATGATTTAGTAATATGAATATTAACTGAGGTTAAAATTTTTTGGTATATGGTTAAGTTTTCTTGAGTTTGATGTCATGCAGTTGACCAGTGGAGTATGGCTGTCCCTTAAATTTATGAACATTGAAGTCAAGTGGATATATGTGCTAGACTTTCTATGATGTAGCTAGAACTTTCATGCTATCAACCAATGGGCTTGCTAAGGTTGCTTATGTAGACCCATCAGTCCAAATGTGCTGTACATAACTACTCCACACGTAATAGTATCTGCTCTCTACAACATATAATTGTCAATTCTTTTCCTTTTTTCCTCAAAATACGGTTGAGTTTTTTTAAATTCCTTGTTCATTTTTATCTGCTGTCCTAACATATGCCACAGCCTATTGAGTCTTTTCCAAATAATCTTAGTAATTCTTTGAACCACCAAAATTCTTGTTTGCATTGTTTTCTTTGCCCTAAAAGATCTTCATGACTATATTCTGACTTTAATTAATTTGGGAAGAGAGAAATAACCGGTACTTTGAAGACTCTGAAAGGACAGTAGCTGACTTAAAACTTTTCTTTTTTAAAAGACTATTGGATTTGATGTCAATCTTAGGAAGTCATATTACTTCAGTTTATGATTTGATGGATGCTTGTAATTTGAGTACTTGTAATTTGAGTATTTGATTGTTTTGGTCCCCAGCTGTATACTTGGGTGAATCCTTTTCATGATTTAAATAAACTTTTCATGACTTTAAAAAAATTAATTGGGTGGCTTGAAAATTAATAACAATAACAATAATAATAATAATAATAATAATAATACTACTCTTGTGAAGGGGATGTCATGAACATTTATATAGCCAATATAATATGGTTAAGGTGCATCTTATGTATTCTTCTTAAATTTTATTCTCTTACAGGAACTCAATCTAGCAGAAGCTGTTGTAAACAGGTTGCAAACTGTTAATTTAAGGTTCTGTGGAGCTGCAGATCAGGCACTTGCTAGATTGAGGGGAGCCTTGCCGGCTGGTAGAATGCTATTGTTAATTTTTATATAAATCATATTATGGAATATATGCTTACCAGCTACAATACTAATGCAGATAAACTTACACGCAAGGCACTTGATGAGTTGTCAGATCTCTTTACCTACTTGAGAGTTTGGAGGGTTGCAAAACATGTTTATATTGATGCATTGATGCCACCAACTGAGAGTTACCATAGAGATTTGTTCTTTCAGGTATCATATCTCTGGTTTTTATTATTATTATTATTTTTTCCTTTAGGAATAAGCATATCAGTAATTATTTAGGAATAAGCATATCAGTAATCAACTGCCACCCTTAACTCAGTAATTGCTAGCCTAGTGAGAATGTGAAATTTCACCGTTCCAAATGATATTGCCCAGTCTACATCACTTGTAAAATTTAGTTGGGATCAGCCATGTGCTGGTTTTTGTTCTATGGTCTACGAATCTTGGCTTTGATGCTGCAGAACCTTATGTGCAACCACAAAAGTTATCCTTGTTCTTTCTCTTAATTCATCCATCTTCTTTAATCTTGACGAATTCCATTTATCCTTCTTAACATCAAAATATAGTTCTTAACCTGATTTTTTTTTTTATTTTTATAAGAAAGATGTATTTTTAAAAAGCTACATTATGCATAGAGCACAAAGCAGTCCAAAAAATTATAAGGAAAAAGAAAGAACAAAAAAGAACTTGATTTCAAACAGAGAGAGAAGCAAGGAACAAAGGTAAGGAATCACTAGATGTAAATCTCCAAGCTCGAGACTAGTCAACCTGATTATACCCAACTAAACTCAGCTAAATCTTTAGTGGGCTTGACTATATTTCCTTTTACGCCACTTGGCCCGATCCGGAACCTTGTACCCAATTATCTATCTTAAAATACTTTATTTCAATGTAACTTCTACCTACATTATTTTTGTCCTCTCTTTTGCTCTTAGTGCTTATTCATATTGAAATGATCACTCTTCTGCATTGATACATACGTAGGCCTTAGTTGCACATTGACGTAGGGAAAATTGTGTGTATTTTTCTATGTTTGCTTATGGTGTGTTTAGGGTTTAGAGAATTTGTGGATTATGGTTTAGAATTGTTGAAGAAATGGTTATGGGGTTGTGTTAGGAATTAAAAGATGGCTTGATGAGTTATTTGATGGCTATTTGGTAGAAGAAAGTATGTGGGATTTAGGGTTTTGATAGGTTAAAGAAAAGGGCTTGATATGGAGTTGTAAGGAAGAAGAAAAAGAAATAATTTTATGAACAACAACATAAGAAAGACTCAAAGTATAGAGAGAAGAGAAAGGAGGAATGAACACACGGAAACCAACATGCCTCAGTACTAAAAAACACTCAATATTTTTATCAATCTACTCCATCTCTCCTTGAGTATCATAAGAATAAATATGTAATGACTATTTCTTGTACTAGTAGTATTAGGACTCCTAGTTTGAATAAACTAAAAACCTAATAAAAGACTAACTTGGACTCAAAAAGATAAAACTTATAATACTTTGGATTTCCTAGAAAATTATACTGACTAAACTATTAAAATACCCGTAATTCGCAGGAATTGCAGAAATTACAATTTTGCCCAATTAGCCATACCTAATAAATAAAAACCCCAATTAAAAAAATATTTTAACCCAAGGAAACATATAATAGACCTTTAAAAACACATAACGTTCACTTCAATTGGACTTCAATTGTCAAAATAAATCTTGAATATATGAATATGTAAAATAGTAAGAAGTCAATCTTCCATGGCTGTATCACACATACCAGACTATCTTCAAAAATTCTCTCATTTTATGTTCAATTAGTGTCTGCCCCACCTTCTTACAAATAGCTTTATTCCTTATCATATCTTTCCTATCGTTGCCATATCCATTGTTCCATCTTCATGTTTTACACTCAATTTATGGATTATTGTTTATCCGACATGTTGAACCATAGAGCATACTTGGTCTTTTGTGCAATTCTATGAATGTTTTCCTTTGGCTTTGTTGGTATTCACATAGTACTTCTCTCTTCTTCACCCACCTTACCCTAATTCTATGAGAAACATCCTTCTAAGTCTCTTTATCTTTATTTATAATCAAGCCAAAAAATAATCACTCTTTGGTATCTCTTGATCATCTAATGTGATCTTTTAATTTCTTTCACTAGTTTGACTAAATGAACATGCTATATTGCACGGTCTTAGTTGTCATCAACGTAAACGTCATAGCTTGTAATGTGCATTACAATCCTAACATATAATTAGGAGAGATTACATTTTGTACTCTAAACTTTTAGAATGCACAATTAGCACCCTAAACTATAACCCATATTACACTTTGCACACCACTGTCAATTCTGCCGTTATCTTGGATAACTTCATATGAAAATACCCAATTGCCCTTCTTCTCAATCCCTTAAAAATGAAGGAGAAATTATAGGTTACCACCTTAAATTATACTCTCAATTACACTTTGCATCTTAAACTTTGGCTTTTCATCCAAGATAACGGCAAAATTAAGGGTAAGGTGCAAAGTGTAATATGAGTCATAGTTTAGAGTGCTAATTGTGCTTTCGAAAAGTTCAGGATGCAAAATTTAATTTGGGTTATAGTTTAGGTGGTAAAGTGTAATTATCCATTATAATTAATAGGATCAGTCAATACAATATCATCTACTAATAATGTGAACCAATAGACATCATATTTGTGTGAGCTCATCTATAACTAAAGAGTATAAATAAGAACTTTACTTAATCCTTACAATTCTATTGTAAAAGGAAACCCACGTCACATTCCTCTAATATTTTTACACAAGTTACTGCTTACTCTGGTGTATGTTTGTTAGAATTAATTAAGCGGGCTGTCTTCAATCGTAAAATGCACTGCACCTTTCTAGGAACTCCACAGTGCGATGGCCTTTTCTCTTTATATTTTTATTGCTAGCCTGAGTAAAAAAAAGGCTCTCCATAATAGATCACCCAAAAAAAAAAAAAATCATCTTAGCATAATACAAATTTGAATTTCGGGCACCGTCATCTCCTTTCTTGACCTCATCTTAACCACCATTTTCCAAATTTCACTGTATGACCCATAAGTTTTACACCTTGATAATTGGTACAACTTTAGATATTCCCTTTATTTTTTTATGAATGGATTTTTAAAATGATTTTTATCTCCAGTGAGCAATAACTTAAATAGCACTTTCTCCTGCCATAAGAATAGGGAATATAAGGGCCTGTTTTGTTTTCACATTATTCATATCATTTCTCAAATCTCAATTTTCATTACTCAAAACTCATTTTCATATATCATATTTTATTCTCTACTTTTTCTTAACTCACTCTACAATGTGTTTAGCTCAAATATTTGGGTTTTCTTTTCAGCTTAAAACTCAACTTTAACTTAGAAGTTGTATAGCCCTCATGTCTGTTTTATTTAGAACGGTAATAGTACCCAACTCGCGAAATTTCTCTCCCCACTCTTTCATTTTTCTCATTGAAGTGGTCCTCTTCCTCTTTCATTTCTCATGTACACACACATCAACAAGAACAATCCTATCCCAAACTTACAACGATCAATAAGATCGGAGAGAGAAAAACAAGTATAAAAAGGCAGAACTACACTCTAATCAAGGAGAGTACGAAAAAAGAAAGATTTAATGTCAAGAATAGACCGTTCACAATTCTCAACGCATCTAGCATTCCGCTCTCGCCATCTTTGTTTCTACTTTTACTAAACATGCATTTCATGTAATTTGTTTTAGTTTTACTTTATTGAATACCTTGATTCTCCCCAAAAAAAAAAAAAAAACTGAAAGCCCTTAGATTCTAAAACATCTTGCCAAAATTCTGATTTGACATTAACTCCATGTCTCGATTTGGCCACAAGAACTATATGATCTGCAAAAATCATACACCTAGGGACTTCCGCTCAAATCGATTAAGTGAGCTCATCCATCACTAGTGCAAAGAGTTATGGAATGTTGATCCTTGATGCATTCCTATAGTGATAAGGAACCCACTTGTGATGCCTCTACTTGTTCTCACACTAGTTACCACTCAATCATACATATTCTTAATCAACTTAATATACTTCAAAAGAAATCCTTTCTTTTCCAAAACCCACTCTCTATGGATCCTATCATGTGTTTTCTCTAGGTCAATAAAAGGCATAAGAATATCTTTACAAGCCTCCATATTTTTCCATTAGTTATATAAGTAAGAAAATAGCTTCCATGGTAGAACACCGTGGCATAAAAACCAAGTTGATTCTCCAATATTGTTGTTTTCGTCATAACTAGTTAACCTACACATTTAAACATTTCCTCAAATATGTTGGGTTCCATGTTTATGAATGAAACGTTTACATTTTCTTACCCTTCTAAAATTTCCTACTAAAAAGAGGTTGAACTTGGTGCACAAGACTCCCACTTTTGTGGGGTTTGAGAGAGGTGCTTAGTGCATGACCATTTGCTTTGGGTGGAAGGCATTTGCCATCGCACCGCCAAGGCCTGATCTCTTGAAATTTCCTACCAAGTGTTGATAAATATTTGAATCTGTTTTTGTTGATAGGAATTTAACCATGTTGCAATTTTATTGCCTAGGTATATTTAATAAAGGAGAACAATCCTGGATCACTTATAGAAGGTGCATTGCTTGCTGTCGGTGGTCGCTATGATTATCTGCTTCACCAAATGTGGGGTCATGAATATGTAAGTTATTACCATTAATTTCTTTTACCTACTTTATATTTTTTCCATTTACTTATACCGTTGGTCCCTTTATTGTAATTTTCTTTATTCCCTGACTCTTGTATGTATGCATAAGCACATGGCTTCACACAAAATGAATGCAATGTGTGTAATGTGCTTTTGGACACCCATTGTAGCTCTACCCATTTTATATTATCCATCATTGAATTATTTTGGGCTTAATACTATATCAGCTTTTTACCTTTGCTTTTCTCTTTTCTTCTCTTTTTTTCCCCCCAGAAAACAAGTCCACCAGGTGCTGTTGGGACTAGCCTTGCATTGGAGACAATAATTCAGCATTCTTCTGTAGATTTTAAACCAATTAGGTACAATGTCCTTTACCTCTTCATCTCTTTCTTTTAGTCTATTAATTTTCCACTAACTGTAAAGTCTTTGGTCATCATTTTCAATCTAAGTTGTTTCCACACTTGTCTATACTTACATTAGCAGAAGTGAAGCTAGCACCAGTATTCTCGTTTGTTCAAGGGGAGGAGGTGGTCTGTTGGTAGAGCGTATGGAACTTGTCGATGAATTATGGGAAGAGAACATCAAGGTTTGAGATTAAACTTCTAAGCAAAGTAGGCTATTGTACTAAGTTAGTTTCTGCTCACTGGTTGATCATGTCCCTTAGGCTGAATTTGTCCCCACACCTGATCCAAGCCTTACAGAGCAGTATGAATATGCAAATGAGCACGATATAAAATGTATAGTCATCCTAACAGACACAGATGTGTCTCAAACGGGTTCTGTAAAGGTATTATTTCTACTGTCTGAAACTTCATTTCTGAATCTACCATTTTGCTAATATTATTTCCTGAAAGGAATATATATAACAGGGCAGCATGTCAATTTAGTTAATGAATGAATATTGTAACTTAAATTATATATGTGAACATCAAAATTTTCAACTTCCTAGAAATACCTAGATCGCTTGATCCTTCTCTATCTTAAGTGGCATGAACTGCAAACCTCCTCACTCAAGTGGCTATACAGAAAGGTAGAGTCCTTTGGTGTTAACATCAACATCTCGTGGCTCCTGTTATTCTCCTTTTTCTGTGGGTTCTAGGGGCTGCAAGTTAAGGGGTAAATTTGGGGTGACTGCAGGCTCAATTGGAATGGTGTTACAATTTATGAATATGAGCTCAATATATTGGGGAAAATATAGGGCTGAATATGAACTCATTATATTGGTAGAGTCCTTTGGTCCTTGAAATTTGCATTCATCAAAAGAGAACCTTCTACTGCTGAACAAGCTAATTATATCGCTGAATGATTGCCTTTTATAAAATCAACAACATCTTTTGTTTGAACAGAGAAAGCCTCATCAATGGTGTGGATTATGGGCTCACTGTGTATGCTTCTGACTTTTATTTTTTGTTAATATGTAAGAAAATATATATTAAAGACACTATAATATGCATGAAAAGCATATAGTGGTCAAAAAGTACGAAAAGATGGTCATCACCATTTGGTGGAGAATTCCAGTCTTCAACACAAACTCTTTCAAACCCTCCAACCAACCCTCCAATACACCTTGTGGTGCATGTTCTACTGGTCCAGTATCATGAAATGACTCTTGATCTTCTATGTCATCATTCTCATCATTGAGACCACTTTCTGGTATGTCCAATTTGTCGCGGTTGCCTTCCGGAATCTCTGTACGGGCTCCTGCTAGTTCCTATTGCTGAAGAGCTTGTACTATTTACAAAAAATCTTCAATCATAAGCCTCATCTCAACCATCTCTATCTATGGGTCTTGATTTCCTCTACTCGACAGCTTTTGCCACAACCTACCATACCTTAAAGATGCAAGCTTTTTCTTAGATCTGAATTTTGCAGCTTATATTTAGGATCTTTTGCTGTGATGCCACTTGATGTAATGAGTAAAATTTAGGTCTGGTATAGAAAAAAGGATTGAGAAGAAATTCTAGCAACAAACAAGATTAAAGCAAAGAAAAAGATAATAGAATTAAATCAGAACAATTAAATATCAATTTCCAGGCTCAAAGAGCTCAAGAAATATTCAAATTTAAAATTTTATGAAATTAATAAGAAAATACTGTCTAAAACAATTCAAAAGAGGCTATTTATTTAGATTTTAGTGACCCTAGAATCCTACGCTCCTAACCCTTCATCTTGCATATAACAATTAAATCCTAACCATCCAACTTCAATAAAAGTCACATTCTAGTCACGTGACCTTTGAAAATACTCAAGACATAATAATAAATAAAACATGACATAGAAATAAAACAAATGGACTACTGGGCCTTTTTCGTTTTCCTTTTGGGCTTAAATTTTTCTACATCACAATTGCTAGGAAAATGTTTATAAGAATTATATTTTTTGATGAATTCTGCATATTTAGAGGGTAGAGGAGGAGGAGAAAAAAAAAATCTAAAAGAAAAAAGCCTGAACAAGGAGCAGCAGCTTTTGTTGTCTGACTGAAAAAAATTTGTCACTTAGTGTACTGGTTCTATAATCCATAGCTTGATCCTCTTTGCTGCATCTGCACTGGTTCAAATGTCAGGTTGTGATAGATCTTAACAAAAACATAGCTAAGAGATGGGACCATTCTTAAGGATGGCTGTGTGGGGTTCAACCAAAAAATAACCTGTGTCTCACTAGGGCCAGTTTTTCTGGATTCATTACTTTGTGATTATCATTTTATATTATTTGGGTTATGTTTACTCATTGAGTAGTGTTTATACCTTGCAACTTTATAAGAAACAAGAGAACTTTGTTCCAACAAAGACTAAAATCTTGCATGGAGCCAACTTGTCCAAAAGTCTCCAGAATGAGTGACACCTTTCTCCCTTAACACCAACTTCAACTCCTACATCTGTAAGGACACAGTCACATCATGAATTTGGATCTCCTGGTCCTTGTTACGACTGTTAGTAGTTAGTAGCAGCACCACGCACTTCCAGAATTTAATCAATGTTAAACCGCTACTATATCCTTTTCATTGAAATTTGAACTCAGAAATAATAATTATCTGAGTTCTTCACTTGATTCTGTCGGTAAGATAGGTGGAGCCTAAACTTCAGGGCAACATCAACTATTTTTTAGGGGAAACAATGAAGACACGTGGACATTGAATCTGGGAGTTTCTCTATAGACCCTTTTCTCCCCAAATGTTCATAGTTCTCCTTAAGGCCTGCTCCAGTAATTGAACCTTCCTATTAGAAAATTAGCATCTGGAATTCTAAAAAATTTGCCATTTTGGACTCTAAAAAGTTACTTTATTTATTTTACAATACCATTTTACAACTCACCCAACATCCCAATTCTTATACTTCATATCAAAACCAACACTATTTATTTATTCTTTTTTCTCTCTCTTCCTCTCCATTCTCTCTTTCTCTATTCTCTTCATGAAACCCAGCAACCATTGCACATCACAACTACAAACACATAGCATAACACAGCCACATACCCAAAACCAAAAGAACCAAAACCCAAAATAAAAAACTCAAAGAACCAAAAGAAATATTTTGCATAAACCCATCAGTCCACCACCATCAAACACCCACCACCACCACTGCCAATTATCCACCATCATCACCAAATTGCAAATACCCACCACCACCAATACCCAGAACCAAAACACCCACTGCTAAATATTAAACACCCCAAAAATAGAGCAAATACCCACAAGATCAGATAGAGAGGTGAGGATCTGAGTGATAGAGGAGAGAGAGGCAAGTCTGATGGCAAACCTAGGCCACCGCCTTTGCTGCCACCAAGACATCGCCCTCCTCCTCAAAGTCGCTGCTGGCTACCAGAGAGAGAGTGATTGAGAGAGACTGAAAGAGAGAGAAGGGATTTGTGTGTGTTGGTTTGGTTGAGAGAGAGAAGAAAAATCCAAAATAGGAAGAGAGAGAGAAGAGAGAGACTATAAAAAGCATTATTTTATTTTTCCCAACTTGCTACAGTGAGTCCTAAATTTAAGACATTAGTGTAGGTAAGTTGTACTTTTTTTTACAGCTAGCCTCCCGGCTAATGCATGTATTTTGTGGTTTGATGCTAAAATATAGCAATGGAGTTCAGCTCATGACCTTGGTGCTTGAATTGAGTTAATTTTTAGTTTTCTTGGTCATTAATATATTTCACATTTTTTTCACATTAAGTAGCTTCTTGTTAGTAAACACACACACACACACACAATATTATCCTCTGAAGATGTATTAACTGCTTATTTTCATCTTTAGGTCCGCCATCTTGAGATCAAGAAGGAGAAGAAAGTTCAGAGAGAAAACCTAGTCAGGTTTTTAGTGGAGGCGATGACAACACAATTTAGAAACCCCTCAATTTGGAACTAGGCATATCTTCCTCGATGACAACACAATTTTGAAACCCCTCAGGTTCATAAAATCATGGTGCTTGGCTTTGTTCTTGTCTAATACCTTGGAGAAGCATTATAATCATAATTATATACTTCTGAACTGTTATTGGCAGTTGTCTTATTGAGGTGTATAATCGATTACCCTATTGTTACAATAATGGTCACAGGTTACGGTCCTTTCTCTGGTAGCCCCTTTCATTTCACTAGAGCCAGACTTTCAACAGGAATCATCAGTCATATTCTTGAAAGGGCATTCGAGAAGTTTTGCACGTTTACGTTTTACTTTTCTTTTTCCTGAAGACTGTTGAGATTTCTTTTGCTTCATAGTTAATTCCATATTTTAATGGTGTAAATCTGTAAATATATGAAACATGAACTAGTGGAATAGAATTAGCAACTGATGAGTTAGGGCTATCAATTTTTTCCCCCCTTTGTTTTTGCTTTATTTCTTCTTTCTCAGTTTTGTGTAAGTAGATATGTATATAACTAATTTTCACACCAATCTATATAAATGTCTCCCTTATTTTCCCTGAAATCAGATCTTCATTCTGTAATGTACCTTATATTGGTTGCAATCATCAAATGATACCAGATAGTTTAACCTTTTTTGCCATCTGCGGCTTTTTCTTATCTTACTTTGCTGATACAAGATTTTGACATGGTTATAGAGCAACAATACAGGCATATGTACGATTACGATTCTTATAAAACTGGGGATTTTTTTTTCCTGATAGTTCCTACTTCCTGGGGGATTTTTTGGTTTTCAACTGTTCCTAGGATTCTGTGATTTTAAATTTTTACAGTCACCATCTTTGTTTGTGTCTTTTTAGTATTTAATTGGTTCAGTAAAAACCTCGTTCATCATCACACAATCAAAATCAATTCTCTTTTGATCACCTCATGTTCTTTGGTCCTAATTTGTGAAATTACTTTGCCTCGTGATATTTTTAATATCATGACCAGTGGGAGTGGATTGTGTAACTCGTCTTGTTTTAAAAGGTAAGGTGGTAATTTGATTGTTTCTTACATGTAACTGAAATTTTCAAGGAGGAATTTTGATTGTGAGGTTTCCTCTTGCCTTATTAACTTGGGATTTTGTTGGAACCATGAAATTATTGTTTTCTAACACAATTATCTGTTTTGGCTTGTTCTCGTCATTTGATACAAAATTGCCTTGCAAGGGATGAAGGATGATGTGGAACATATTTGATAAAAGTTCAATCCCAGTAACAAATCCAGGATATACCAAATTGGAAAAAAAAAAAAAAAGTAATTTTGAAAATTTGAAATTCTTTTTAGCCTATGATATTTTGTTCAGAAGTTTGGAAGGCTTGTTAAACATTTGAATGGAGGATTTCAACGGCAGCTCCAAAGTAACCCAGCCATTTTAAAAACCAATTTGGAAAATTGAATTCGAAGTTTATGTTGAAAAATATAAATCACCAATGATGATTATAATTTTTTTTTTTTTGATAAACTGTAAATTATACCTCTAAAGTTTAGGGCTATTTGGATTTTATACTTTATAGTTTTAGAATTTGAATTTTATTCCATAAATTTTAGGGGTGTTTGGATTTTACTCCATAAAATTTAGGGGTACTTGAATTTTACATCCTAAAGTTTCAGAATTTGGATGTGTAAAATCCAAACACTTTTAAACTTTAGGAAATAAAATTCATATTATGAAACATCATGGGTAAAATCTAAACACCCTCAAATTTTGAAATTTTAAGATGTAAAATTCAAATTTTGAAATTTTAAGATGTAAAATTCAAAATCTCTCAAACTTTAGGAATGTAATTTGCAATTTACGCTTTTTTCTATGAAGAATATATTATAGTAGGCAATATTGATAGTTCCAATAATTGAAGTATTAGATTGAAATTTTGAAAAAATCTATTAGATATATTTGGATTATCTTCCCAAGCACAGATTGAATTTATTATTGGTTTTAATTTAAAACCAATAATATAATAAGTTTATTATCGCTTTCACAACAAAGCATAGGTGGTAAGTTATTATTGGTTTTAATTTAAATTCACAACTTTTTTTTTTTGAGAATTAATTTAAATTCACAACTTAAATTACTTTTTTACCCACTTGCAACAATCAATAATAACTTACCACTTAAATTTTGTTGTGAAAATATTGTAAACATAACATTTCCTTATTCTAATATATATTTTTAATTGGAGTCTAAATTCTATAAACATTCCCAATAGAATCTCTTATATTTTTCCTCATCCATTAAAATATTGTCCCCTCATATTATCTTTAAATGGTAAAATAGATAGGTTCATATACAAACATAATTATAATAAATACCTACTAATAATATGGAGAACACATCATATTTTATTAAACTTTCTTATGTATAATTTGATAATTTGATATAAAAAATTATCGAATTATATATATAATCAAATGCATAACACATCATATAGTATTGAACTTTCTTATCAATTGCATAAGTTACTAACTATAAGTTACTAACTAGAATGAATTTATAGGTCACAACTAATCAAATTTATTGGGGAAGGTGCAATAACTTGCTCGAGAAATATGATGACATTTTCCACAAACTGCCACCTCCTATTTTATACATTGATGGTGACACTGATTTGCTTGGGTGCACATTCCACTCCATGTTTGACTACTACGTTCTTGATACAACGGCTTGCATATCTCAGCTTGAGCTATCTTGCAGTGTGACTTATATACAATGTATAACACTTTCCTGGAAGAAGAAAGCCCTATAAAACATGTAAGAAAGTGAGCATCAATAATAAAACGCTCTCACAAGACTCCACACCAATACAATATAATCACAGCTTTTATATCAAGCAACAATATATAGGAATAGGATGTTGGATCATGGATTTTATTTATTTATTTATTTTGCCATAAAACCATTTTACTAACAATTGCGTTAGTTAACATGTTTTGCAAACTATTTTGCAAAGTAACATCTTGAGTTTTAGAGACTCGAGTTCTATCAAGGAACTTGAGTTTTTAAGTCTCGGTTTCTAAGTGGTAGCAAAGCTAAGGTGGACATAAAAATCCATGTGGAACTCAAGTGTCTAAAACTCAAGTTCCTGCTTTCTTGTTCTTCCTTCTTTCTTCTTTCTCCAAACCCAAATCAAAACACAACCCCACAGATTCATAAATTCACATACCCAAAAATCTCATTTCTCAAACAACCTAAACCAAAAATCCATTTCTCATACTTCATCAGATCTTTTCCTCTAGCGCCTTCTTCTTCTCCAACGTCTTCTTCTTCTCCAAATTGGATTCAAAGAACCCCCAGATCTTCTTCTTTCTCCGGCGTCTTCTACTTCTCCAGAAAAGAGGTCTTCTTCTCCTCCAGCATCTTCCTCTTCTCCAGAACAAAGGTTGTCTTCTTCTTCTCCAGCCTGAACAAAGGTTTGCTTCTTTGTCTTCTTGGTTTTGCTCTATGGAACTCGAGTCTAAGAGACCCCGAGTTCCATGTGGATTATTTATCCACATCATTTGAGAACTTGAGTCTTAAAAACTCGAGTTCCTTCAAGGAACTCGAGATGCAACTTTGCAAAATAGTTTATAAAACCTGTTAACTAACGAAATTGTTAGTAAAACAGTGTTAAATGGCAAAAAAAATCCATTAGATCATGTTTAAGATGTGGAACCACTTAGGTTTATGTAAGGATAAAAATAAAGAAGAAAAAAAAAAACAATAAATATATTTGGGAGACAAAATAATAATCTCAAGTATGATAAAGTAGCATGGTAATAGCAAGTGTATGAGGTAAACACCGAACCCTGTCGGGTTGGGTTCTTACCTGAAGCAACTAATTTGTATAGATGGGCTTAAAAGCTAATTCTTAGATGATATAAAGAAACTCAGAATAAAAAGACTTAATGACCAGAAGTTATGAAAAAAATAATTGTTCTTCTTTTATAAACTCTCCTCGGTCAACCCGATGAAGACTTCTATACAATGATGGTAATAGTACATATGATGATATTAGAACGGTGTTTACAATAATTTCTTTCTTAACTTAATCTCTCTCTTTTTTATCCCCTACACATAAGAGATCTTTTTTATTTATAAGATGGTTGCAACCATCTCAGCCGTCCACTTGTAGGGCGAATGATTCCCCTGTTGGGATACTTATTCCGTTCTCCCCTTCCCCTCCTTTTGAGGTTGAGATGTTATAACAGGCTGTTGGAACACTTTTCAAGAGGGTCATTAGCCATTAATGCAACATGACTAGTTGTTACAGTGCATTTAATATAGAGGAGATAGTTACTTTTTCAAGAAGCTTCCTCCGACCTTTACTTGGGGATTTCATTATTCCTTTGCCAAATAGTGTCCTGTGAGTAACCTACTACCCTTCATGTGTCCACCTACGTTTTTGAGCTTGTTTTTCTCCTCGAGTTGGGTTCTTAGTACAAACCCTCCTCGGGCTAGTTCTCTCAGAATAGCAAAGTGAAGTCATCCTATGGAAAGGTCTTTTTTGGGTCGAATCCTTTGCCCTTTGAACCCACGGTGCTTGGTTTAGGCCCACTTTTCTATCATTAACACCTAATTGGGCCTCTTTGGGTGTCAACCTTAAGGTAAGCTATAAGCGAAGAAGCATCCACAATTGAACATATCAAAGATTATTTAATCAAGCTTGATCCCTAGTAAACTAAATGGATGGACACTTCTTTAATTGTTAAACTTTTATAAATATACACATTATTCCTAACAATCTAAGTGATTCAAATCATTATAATATAGTTTAAGTTAGGATCTAGAGACCTCTAACATGTATATGATAAAATAAATAAATTTTGAAAAACAAGAAAGAAAGAAAGAAGAGACCTCTAAAGTGTAGAATTCCCTAACATTCTATTTGACAATACTTAGAAGGGAAATTTATATTATAGACAATACTTATGTAAAGATATTAGAAATTGAAAATGTAAATGGAAGGGGGAAATTTTTTATGTATTTAAATTTAAAGAAGAAGGGAAAGAGGCAATGAATGAATTTTGTATAGCTTGTTTGGTTTATAGACTATCAATAAATTAGATATGTTGTACTTTAGATTCCCCAATATATTTCAAATTGGTGGTTACATTAATGAATAAGTTACATAATTGAATTTAGGGTGAGTTTGGTTGGGCTTTTTGAAAAAGTGCATAATGAAAAAGTTGAGTTTTTAAAAAGTGTATAATGAAAAAGTGTTTTTTCAAAAAGCTCAGTGTTTGGTAAAAGCTGCTAAAAAGTGCTTTTTGAAAAAACTGAGTGTTTGGTTAGCACTTATAAAAGTTGTAGTTTGAGGAATAAATGACCAAAAAGGACAATGTATATATAAGGGAGTTTATTTCATACTTAAATCAATATTGTGAAATTATTTTTTTCTCACCAATATTAACAAATAATAACCTACTGTAAGGGCAAAGACTTGTATCTATAATGGATTGAATCACCAAGCCCTAAACAATGAATTTATAGAGAGCAGGATTTTAATCCATGGATTTGGGTGATAAATAACATCTAGGTTTTGGCTTGATCGTAGAACCTATGCATATACTTGTCAATCATGGACGAAATATTACTTTGTATATTACTGCCGAGGACAAAAGCTTGAATTTCCTTACAAGTTCTCTCTCTTTCTCTCTCCCTTTTCCAGTTTTTTCTCCCTCCCCCCCTACGTCTTCTTCCTTCATCTTTTATAGGCCTCTCTCATTTTCCTTTTCTTCCACGTGTAACCCTGACCTTCTTCCCTTTTGGATACTTGTCCCATCATCCCTTTTTACTCAGGTCTCTGATGATGAAGATATGGTTCAAACCCAACGTTCAGGCGTCACTTCTTCATTAATGCGGCCAGAGAAGCAGGTGTAGAGCTTTAAATGCGGTGGTAGCAGCTTTTTCTGGATGTTCCCCTATCCCTCCCCTTTAGTCTTTATCTTTATCTCTTTAGTTCCAGCACCACAGACTTCTGTTAGGGGAGCTGTTGGATCGTTAAATCAATTACGTCATCCTCGGCAACACTTGCCGAGGACTACGCTTTCCTCGGACGTTGTATTCCTTGGTATTTTGATCATGCACGACACCCTTCCTTATCACGTGTCTTCGTAGATTTGGACGGGTTGCGTCCTCGGATCATTTCTAGATGTGAAGTCGGGCCTCTTTTATTGTGAGAGTTTGTGGGCCGGCCCATTGCGTATAATTCGGGCCCAATGGTACTACACCTACCACTTAAAATTTGTTGTGAAAATATTATGAAAATATTGTAACAGTATTTCTCAATTTTAATTTCTCACTCTTTATTTGATGTTTTCCTTATTTTATTTTATTTTTTTTATTCATATTTCCTTCTTTTTTTTATTATTATTTTTTTTCATCTTTTTTTCTACTCCACACACCGGCCTTAATTTTTTTTCTTTATCTCTTTCTTTCCTCTTTTCCCTGCCACTCCCTCCACACACGTGCCCTTCCTTTTCTTCTTCATTTCCTTATTTCCTCCAGACTCTTCCTAAACCTTTTTCAGTGTTTCTTTTTGGGTAAACTCTCTCTCTCTGTCTTTCTTTCTCTAGTCTCCATATGGAAGTAAAACAATGCAAGACCTTTTGATTTGATAATATACATCTCACGTCCAACACAAGTTGATAGACCCTTAACCCCTTTTTCAGTGTTGCAAGACCTTTCCTGAGGATTTTGGGTTTGATTTTGAGTTGATTTTGTTTTGGGTTGATTTTGAGTTGGGTTGGAGAGAACATACGAGAGGCGTTAACAGTTCCTCGGAACTCTCTGCTATGGATGGGTTTGAGAGAACAGACGAGAGGCGTGAGGAACAGATGAGAGGCAGAGCAGAGAGATGAAGGGCAATTTTGTAAATGCAAAAGTTTCCAACGGATCTATTGAAAAAGCCCAGCAGTGTTTAGATTATGGACTGCAATGTGTCCATTTTGGTTCAGCGCGTTTCCTTGGTTAATGTAAAACGCAACTTTTTTTAAAAAGTTGCGTTTTACTCCAACCAAACGCATATTTTGGGCCACTTTTTTTTGAAAAGCTAACTTTTTGCTTGAAAAAGCCCAACCAAACGGGTACTTAATTAGGAAATGAAAAGTGCAAGACCTAAATAACTATACCTAAATTTTACCATATATTACTTATGCATAAATATTGGTTCTCCTCGTAAAGTAAAAGTAGGCAATACCATTAAAGTACAAAACTTTTAGCAAATTCCTTTTATTCATTATAATGTCAATGAGAATCCAAGGAATATACCTTTTTATGTTAATTTTTGTTATTGGGTAAAACAAGATTGCCTCCAGGGAAAAGTTTGACCTCGGACGAGTTGCTTTGGTTATTAAATTAAATTAGTCCATTTCCTTTCAACGGCCCTTATAGCTCAGTGGTAGAGCGTCAGTCTTGTAAACTGAAGGTCCGTAGTTCGATCCTGCGTGAGGGCATTTTTGAAATTTTTTTTTTTTTACTTTGCTGCTTCCAACCCTGGGCTTCTTTTTGATCCAAAGTACAGTCCAATTTAATCTAATCATTTAGTTGGCAACTAATAACCATTTGAATAGAATTTCTATTTTGTATATAAAAAAAAAAAAAAAAAAATTTAAAACTCTATATAATTTATATAAAGTGTTTTAATAATTTATCAAACCCTCAAATATACTGAAGCGTTTTTCAGTTAAAACTCTATATCACAAGAAATTTTGAAAATAGGGTTGTTTGAAAATTTTGTATAATAATAAAGAAAAACCAAAATAATTATGATGTTTTCAATTCCACCTTGAAAATTATATGCCAATTTTCTGTAAGGAATTACTACCAATATTGCAGAATGCAGACCTTTTCTGCACAATTGAGATGCATAAAACTTGTTCATTGCACAAAAGATAGTTAATCAACATTCAGAAAAACTACCATTGCTCACTTTTGGTGCGATGATCACTTCGCAATCATTTCTAGTGAGGTGTGAAGGGCAAGGACCAGAGTTTAAGTCTCTAAGAGGGAGTTTTACACACATATATAATTAGATTAGGTTAGAGTATAATTTCTATCTTGTATGAAAAAAATAATAAATAAAAACATTAAGCAAAACTCCAATTAGTTAGAATTGAACACACAGACAGGCAATTTAGCTTTACAACCAATTAGCCAAAAATGAAATAAGAAGAGTTACAACCAGTACAATGACATAAAAGAATGCAATCTACTAAGATGCTAAATCTAATATCCTGGAGATTGTAAAACTATCAAACTGTCAGATTGAATACATAAGAAACTAGGATGAAAGTCACAAAACAACATGGTGGTGGTCAATAGTAGTTTGTAGTTGTAGCACTAGTAATCAAGAAAATTACAACCTCCCATTCTTCTTTTTACATTTCAGCCTCCAACAAACCAAATCCAAACCCTGCAAGACCAATCAAAAAATTTAAAACCTGACTTCTGCTTGAGAAGCTTTCAAGGCATTTTAGAAATTGTGCTGCAAGAACAAGCTCTCTTGAGGAGAAGCAGGACCAATCTCTTCCTCCAAACTCCTCAACCCATCACCAACACCACTTCCTGCAATTCCCTGATTTTTTGCTTCTGAGTTTTTCCCATCAACGTCTGCATCTGAGACTGATGACTTCCTCCTCTGGGAAGAAGTAACACTAGGAAAAGTTATCCATGAAGGTGCTCTAAACTCAAACCTTTGATCCTCAGCTTCTGGCACCTCAGTTTCTGAGACTGACTGATTCGAAGATCTTTGAGAGGACTTCTTGTGCAATCTACTACTTCCCAAGACTACCTCAGTAGGCAAAATTGGTTGCTCATTGCTTGGACTACCCATTAGCTGTGCAAGCGCTCGCTCCAAAGCTGTGGTCACTTTATCCATTGATGGCCTCTCCTTCCCTCTCATTCTCACACATTTACAAGCCACATTTGCAATCCTTTTCAGGGCATCAAGATCAGAAGGAGGCTTCAAAGCGGGATCCAGAATTGCATTTAAGTCACTGGATTTAATCAAAGGAACTGCCCACTCAACTATATTCCCTTCTTCATATTGCATATCAATGGCTTTCCTGCCGCTAAGAATCTCCAATAGCAGAACACCAAAGCTATAGACATCGGATTTGGTTGTAAGGTAGTGAAGCCTGTAGTACTCAGGATCAAGATACCCAAGAGTTCCCGCTGGCAGCTCAGCCAGTGGGGAGCTACTATCAGCAGGTCCCAATAATGACAAACCAAAATCAGCTACTCGGGCATTGTGTTCTTCATCGATGAGGATGTTTGAAGACTTAATGTCTCGGTGAATTACAGGTGGGCAAGCATAACCGTGCAAGTATTCAATCCCCCGTGCTGCTTGGACAGCAATTGTGACCCTTCGAATCCAATCCAGTTGCTCCTTCAGGGCCTTGTTTTTCCCATGAAGGTGTTGATGCAAGGACCCATGAGCCATGAACTCATAAACAAGAAGCCTTTCACCATTTTCTTCACAATATCCAAGTAAATTCAGCAAATGGGCATGGTTCAACCTTGAAAGTAGATCGAGTTCTGTATGAAACTCATTTGAATTCTTTTGCTTGTTCGGAGATGTAATAGCCCTTTTAACCGCGACTACTGTCCCATCTTTCAAAACCCCTTTGAAAACACAGGAAAAACTTCCCTTCCCCACAAGGGTTTCTTCTTTAAACCCATCAGTGGCTCTCTCAAGTTCCTCATAAGTGAACATCTGAGCTCTCCTTATCTTCAGCTCTTCCAGGTCAGGACGGATCTTGCTGGTATCTTTTTGGAATGCAGAACCACCCCCATCATTCTTCTTGGTCTTTGATCCTTTCCCTGAGCACTGACAATTCCGTAACTTGCAGCGTACATATAAAACTGCAGTTAAAGACACAATACTCACCAAGAAAACAGCAAAGGCTATCTCTGCAACAATGACTGGCCATTGCAGTGACAAAAACCTTTCATTCTTCTTTCCATTAATGCCATTGGCATATGAAGTACAATTTGAGAAGCATTCAGCTGAGAAACAATCTGAACAGTTATAAGCACACTGCCTATCAGATTTCAAAGTGCATTCAGAACTTTGATACATTTCAGAAGGGCAGCCATTGCTGCATGGCATGCAAACACGAGAGTTAGGAGACTTGCAAGGGGCATTCTCACGGCTAACTTCATAGGAACCGGGAGCACATGGAGTAGGCTTGCAGAGTCCCGGGGAGACAGCTATTGGAAGAGAATTAGGAAATCCAAGACCCCAACAAAAGGGTGCCAGAGATTTCTCAGCAAGAATTCCACAAGTGAAGTAATCCCCAGCAGCAATTTCATAAACCATAGTGCCACTAGGAGACGGTGTGCTTGGTTTGATGATGAAACCCCAACAAATAACTCCACGATCGTAGCTCTTAATTCCACAAGCATGAAACTTCCCCCCCACAACAGAAAGCATTGGAACATTTGGAGCCGAGTCTACATTTCCTTGACCCGCATAGGCCACAGAGATTTCTTCCTCAATGTCCAAGCTCCTTCCCCAACAAAAAGCTCTAGAATTTACCCCCTCTAAAAGCCCACAAACATGATATCCACCAGCTGCAATCTTCTGAAACCTCATGTTTTTAGGAATTGAGCTCACCACCTGGCTACTAGTGTCATCGCCCCAACAGAAAGCAGTTCTATTCTGAGAAAACAAACCACAACTGAATTCAGAACCAGCTGAAATTGACTCAAGCTGTCCATCAAACACATAGTTTTTAGTCATGTTATAGCCCCAGCAATCAACCAAAGAAGTGTTTCTGCGCCTTCCGGTTAAGGGTTTCCTCAAGCCGCATAAATGGTAATCGCCTGCACTGATTTCCAAGTACTCAGATCCTTTTACCATGGGCTGAGGAACACCCATTTGGATATAACCACTGCTACCCCAACAATAAGGTTGGTTTGAATCGGCTAGAAGCCCACAGACAAAGCCATCACCAGCTGTTAGACCCATAAATGGAAAATGAGCTGGAGTTCCATAGATTATAGCAGAGTTTGCTCCATAACAGGTTACAAGATGTGACCCATCTGATTTTAGACCACAGAAAACAGGACCTTTCTCACCATAAGAAATGGCAATGGAAGACATGGAACCTAAACCTGAAACTAACCACAATAAATCCAATAAAACCATAAGTTCCACCAGAAATCCAGCTCTCCAAGTGTTCATATTCATGACCCTATTGAGAAAATCTCCTACCAAATACCCCATTACAAAAAGCCTTCCCCAACTCTCAATGACTACAAAATACCCACCTAATAGAAAGTCTCATGCCTGTGTCTGTGCAAAACAAAATCCAGCAGAGAACCAGTATCTAGAAGAAAACTTTTGTCCTTCCGAAGCCATATGAGGAACTGCAAACCATTATACTCCCTTGTCCCCATGGCTAAGGAAAGACTAAACAAACCATATATATTGAGCTTCCACAAATAAAACAGTAGAGTTGAAGTGAATGCGAAAAAAACTAACTAGTACCCAGATCAGAACTCCCAACTAAGACAATAATTTAGCAATCACAACCGGGAAAGCAACAACATAAAGAGAAACCCAACTACTTTTTCTGTTCTTCTCCAAGGCCAATGTGAGTAAAATTTAAATTTTTTCCTGTTTCTGCAGAGAGAAACACTAAACACTTACCAGTAAACATAGATGCATGAGGGATTTCAGCAACTTTGGACAAAAAACACCATAGATCACATTAGGAACCATGGAGGACTTAGCTTAATTCTCTCAGGTTCATCCACAAAAAGCTTTTTATGACAAAAGCCTGGTACTACATCTCTTTCCATTTTCACTGCACTGCATAGCACATCTTTTTTTATATGGGAGAAAAGGTGAATGAATTGCATGAAAAGATATCAAGATGGATGGTTGGAAGGCTATTGCTGTGGCAAGCAAGACTGTGTAGAGAGAAAGAGCGAGTGAAAGAGAGAGGCTGCATTAAATGCCATAAAACTGCAGCTTCTGAAAATGGGCAAAGTGTAGGTGAACACAATAAATGAGAAGTTAATGCCATTTTGATCTTTTCATGCCTAGATTACTGCTCACATGGCTGCCAGTCTAAATTTTTTCTCTTTTTTTTCACTTTGTTAGGCTTAAACAGAAATTTCTGCTCCATAGTCCTTGCACTTTCTTCTCAATTCAAATTCTTTCAAACCTTTGCCCCAAGACTCTTGCTTGGTGTCTAATTATGGTGTTCAACATTGTTGTCTTCTTGCATGCATGATCATTTATTTTTTATGTTACATATATTTTGTCCAACCAATGTGTTTCAAAAAAAAAATGTCCCATGTGGAGGGCCCTGGATAGAAACTATATTTCCCAAATTTAAAACTTGGACATACTCTCATTTTTAACAAAAGACAGTGCCAAAGTTCAAAGCCAAAAACTTTAAACTTACTCTCATTATAACAAGAGATGGAACCATTCGCTCCGTACACCTTATTGTAATTATTTGGTGTGTGAAAATTAGAATTACACTCATTTAGAGATTAATTGAGTGTTCTAAGAGTTCTCGAGAACACCCAAATTGGGTGGGAAAAAAAAAAATACAAACCTATGATTTGTTAGCTCCAATTTTTGTTGTGTAACATATTGACAAATACTATGCCATTTTTTTTTGTCTACAGTTGAGTTACATATATCTTTACAAGTACTTTAAGGAAATTGAAAACCACATTGGGTAAAAAAAAAAAAACCTACCATACAATTAAAATGGAATAGTGAAGCCAAAATGAATGAAAATAACTGTTTATATTAATTACAATGTGAATGTAACACGGTTTATTAAATGAAGGTTACAAATTTCTTACTTTAGTTCTGCCCTTTCTAGTGTTTTGTGATGGAAAAATGCCACTTGAAACAGTCATTTTAAAATTTTAAAATCCAAAAATTTTAACCGAAATTGACCAATTTTCTTAAATTTCTTTGTATTATAAAGCACCCTTGAAATTTATTGCTAATTTCTTTATTTAAAGAAGACATTATTCTGCTCTAATGGTATAGGATAGTATAGGAATTTTACACCACCTAAAGCCTCGGGCCAAATCGATTTTTCTATACCATAATCTACGCTTGTATCACAGACCTTTCACATTTATTAATTCATATCCTTGTTTTAATTCTTGTCTTGCTTTGATGGTAGTATACTCTATTATTCTTTCTTGAATTTTTATGAGATCGATGCTTCTTGGGATTATATAAAACTCTGCTTTAAGTTCTAAACTACTAGTGATTGGTTTCAGAATTTCTAGCCAGTATATCACGTACAATACATGAGAGGACTTCACAAAATATAATATTTTATTTTTTTATTCTTTTGACTAGATATAAATTATTTTATTTTATTTTATTTTTATGGTAAGTATTAATAAGAATTTATTATAATTTTGCTTATATGTGGAATTATATATTCAACCATTTATAGTGGGTTCTAGTTAGTACAACTGGTAAAGTCTCTGATGGTTGAATAAGAGATCTGAGGTTCAATCCCCGCCTATACAAAAAACTGATTGGTACCTTGATCTGATGATAGGTTGAAACTCTCTCTAAAATAAATAAATAAATATATATATATATACATACATACATATATATATATATATGTATGTATTCTACCATTTATAAGAAATATGTCATGGTAACATCATAATGACATGTTTAAATGCATAATTTATAATCCTTCTAGAAAAAAAAAAGCATAATTTATAATCAATTAATACATATATAAAATGTAAGGATACAAAGTCGGCCTTAGGCCCAAATGCGTAGCCGACCCAAGTGGCCTTCACAATAGAATTTGTAGAGAATGGGCTTAAAGCCTTGACTACTTGAGGCTTCAGGAGGCCATAGGGTGAGGACCAAGTCCACTTCTTGCAGGTAGCGGGCCGATAGGTAGACTATCTCTCTCGTCGGACGTGAGCCGAGGAGCTTCTGACCTTCTGTTCTTTGGGAGTGGAGAGAGAGAGTGCTCTTTCTCTTTTCTGGGAAAAATCCGGATCCCCTTCTAGTGGTTCCTCATTCTCTATTTATACTCCCCATCCCTGGTTCCCATCTGTCTTTTCCCTGAAAACGCTCCCCAATGCCCTTGAGGCTGTCCACCGTCCCCTCAGAAATCATTTCTCCATTAATGCGGCCAGGCGGGTAGGTTAAAGACCTTTAATGCGGTGGCAGCAGCTTTATGCAATGCACGTCTCCCTTGTCTCCCACCTCGGCATCCCGCTGGGGTTTAGGATGACTCGCCGAGCTTTAGGAGCTCCCCCCCGGGCGTTTTACTACCCTGCTCAATTCTTGAGACTACGTCCGAGGAGACCTTCTCCTCGGACCCTCTCCGACAGGCTGACGGTCTAATCGGCGGGCCTTTGGACCCCAGTGTGAGGAGCCCCTGCTCTCGACTCGCGACCCCTCCAGCGGAATCCATGTTCTCGGACCAGGCCCTGGGCCCACATGGCATTCCAACGTCTCTACCCCCCACATAAAACAATCATAACATATAATAATGTAAAATTGAGAAGCTTTAAAAACTTATATGGTAAAATATTTAAAGGTCAATGAAAAGTCAAATTACATATTTATGGATTTATATTAACCAGTCGTTAACTCGTACTATGCGCTGAAAAACTTCTTAATTAAAATGAAATCTAATAATCTAAGTGAGACTCCTTTGTACAATGCATTAGAAGACTTAAATAAATATAATATTTTATTTTTATTCTTTTGACTAGATATAAATTTTTTGAGTTCGAATTTGGTAAGGATGTGGTGTAAAACTCATGTTTCACATCATTTAATAAAAAATTGTCATATCAATTTTTTTACTTAAAACTCAATACATCCTACCACACATAATAACATATCAATAAGCTTGCAGCTAAGTTAGATGTTCAAATAAGTATTAGAATTGATTGAGTGTGATTGTCTATTATTTAATTTGTAATAAGATGATGAGACATGTTGAAATTGGAGGATCAAAACTTGGCTTTTACACCACATTCTTATTGAATTTAATCTCAATTTTTTTTTAATTTAATTTTTATGGTTAGTATTAATAAGAATTTATTATAATTTTGTTTAAATGTGGAATTATATATTTTACCATTTAAAAGAAATATGACATGGTAAGATCATAATGGAATGTTTAAATGCATAATTTATAATCAATTAATACATATATAAAACAATCATGACATATAATAATGTAAAATAGTGAAACTTTAAAACTTATATGGTAAAATAATGAAAGGTCAATGAAAAGTCAAATTACTTATGGATTTATATTAACTAGTCGTTAACTTGTGTTATGCATCGAAAAACTACTTAAGATGAGATTTAATCTTTTAGTCGCTAACTCGTGATATATTTCTTCTTCCTTTTTTTGTCATTTTTTTTAAATTTATTATAAAACAAAAGGAATTAAATGCAATGCAAATTAAATCAAGTCACACTTTAGGTATGAATGATACCTTAAGTACAATATATTAGGTTCCTCAATTAAATTCAAACACATGTATTTGAATTTAGTTAGAAAAAATAATTTTATTATTTCTTAGTTTTGTCCAATTAAAACATGAAAAAGCGTAAACCATCAAACACACTAGTATGTAACCCATGCTACCACACGGGAATTGATATAATTTAATAAAATAATGAAAATAAATATATTGCATTTTATTATTTAAGTGATACTATTGGTTTTATTTTTTTATTTTTATTAATCATGAGTTTAGTCATGTTTAAAAGACTAAGTTTATTCATGTTTAATAAATCTTAGCATTTCTTAAAAAAAAAAAAAAAATCTTAGCATTATGTAATTTTTTAACAAATATTTTTATCACACAAAATTCCAAAGAAAGAATACTACATAGACATATATATTCAAGGTTGATTTATACACGGTACATATAGCTATGATTAAGTTGCTTTATCACAAACCATTTCTAGCAAAATATTTTAATCAATTAAATGTGAATCTCATAACATGCATATCATAACAATATATAACAATAGAATAACGTAAATCTCATTAAAAAAAATTTAATCAATTAAAAATCACTAAAATTATGAGCATAAAACGTAAAGACGAACAAATAGGATAAGTTCTAATTGTATATATGATTTGCAACATAGCTTGAGTTCATGTCTTCGCTAATTGTATATAAGTCTGAGTTTTGAAATCCAAGATCTATGAGTAAAGATCTAAGAAGACTGTGATTCAATCTTAAGAAGATTCTCATATTTAATAATTTAAAAAAAAAAAACTATACATCTAAAGTCTACCTTTGCAGCAAACACTATATATCTCTTTAACACTCCAAAGAAAAAAAAAAAAAAAGAGCCCATCATCAATCCTTTAAACCAAAAATTCTTGAAAAAAAGAGATTGAGAACATAGGACAAAAATAAATAGATTTAATGAAAATAGAGAGTGAGAGCTAGATTATAAACCCCATAAAACTTGCAAACAAAAAAAATAAAAAGGAAACTTTTATTGTTGTTTAACAAAAAACTAAAATAGACAAGTAAATGGCGAAAACTAAAATAGAAAAGATGAAAAAAGAAGTAATCAAACCTTAGAAGCATAAACCAGATCATTAAAATTGTGAGTACAATCTGAATCTATGAAAAACCTCTTCTTATATAAGATACACAAATATCCAAATACATGCATTATTGATAGTGAGAGATACATATCACACCATTCATTGAACAACATAGAACTATATATGAATGTTATTATTGGAGAAGGGAAGATGAATCTTGAAATACGCAGATATGGAGAGATGAACCTAAAAAAACAAAAAACACTTCGAAAATACAACCGATCCACTTAAATTTAAATAAATAGAACTACATAAATCTTGACACATGACACAAAATTAAGATTCTAATTTAGATTTAAATGGAACCACATAAATATTGACACATGGCACACATAAATGTTGATACATGACACAAAATTAGGATTCTAATTTAGAATTCCAATTGGAGTTTCTCTCTGCTTCACCTATTATATATATATATATATATATATATATATATAGATTTGCTGGTTTAAGGTTTGCAATTTTATATTAAAAATAATAATAAATTTGAACTAAAAGCGTGATAAGATTGAGGCATAATAAATTTTTGCAGCTCAAGTCCAAATCCAGCTACAATTACCTCCCCTCCCAAACTGTTGCATCTTTGAGATTCACACTCTTGATCTAACATTCTCATCCTCTTTTCCCTTGAAAATTCAGTATTGTTCCCTGAAAATTGAATTAAATTTATGATCTAAATTTCAAAGTTTCAATCTTTCCTTACAATTATGTCTATATGTCTCAATTCTATGCCTAAAACCTACCTCTGGGCCAAACACAGTTCTTGGCAAGCCATATGCAAAACTAACGCAAGCCAAATACAAGAAATTTTAGTAGTTGAGCTAATGTAAATTCACATAAATTTAAAAGGATTCTAACAAAAGAACATACACAAATACATGGATAAAAATTTAAAGAAATGCGCACTAAGATAGACTATTAAAGAAAGAATACATGAAACAAATACACATTGAGATTATGAATTTTTTTAAAGAAAATAAATAAAGATAAATTCAAGTACCTTGAGGACGAAGAGTTTATAGAAACAACGTAATCCCCAAAGAGAATTTTTTTCCAAAAAAATAAAAAAAAAGGGTAGAGGATTTTGGTGTGATACTGTATATATATCAAGTAGTAGGTTGGTATGCACGTATCATGTGTGCCTCTGTGTTGTTAGGCAGTAAAAGGAACGGCTGCGATTTGATTAGATTTTGTATTAAAAAAGAAGAGTCGTGACAAAATATTAGAAAGTCAACTAATAGTTAAATATTTTTAGATATTATATATCATATAGATTATAGATATCTAAAAATAAAATATTTCTAAAGGGAAAAAATTAATTGTTTGATAATACAATATTTTTAAAGGGAAATCTAAAAGGGTGCCAGTTAAATTATAAGGCTTTGGTTAAGAAAAAATAAGTTGAAATTTTTATCTTCTTGACAAATACAATAGAATTTGAATGTGTGACTTTTTTAATAACTACTCTTTATTATTAGGCAAATATATCAATGAGATTTTTTTAGACATAATATAATATAAAGTTTCTTATTTGATAATAGAAATATTTACTATTTTTAAAAAAGAGAAAAGCGAAATCTTAATTAATTGAGTTAACTGGAAATTACAAAAAGTTCAAATATTTATAATTTAAAGACATTAGGGTTTTGGAAAATGTGGACCTATAGTAGTACCAATGGTTTTTTTTTTTTATAATTTTTTGGGAGAAAAATGAAAGACCATAGCTTGACCCATCAAAAATAACATTGTAATAGACTTAAGAATCCCATTATTAATTTCTTAAAAAAGAAAAAAAGGAATCCCATTATAAAAATAAATAGATAAACCAATAATTATATTAATGATGATGGTTAGTAATTATTAAGAATTTAAGATTTAAGAGGTAAATAGTTTACAGGTTAATTTATATACTCGTCCTCTTCAATTACATTCTTTGTGGTCCACATGTTGGACCTACTAAATACTAATTTGGGTTTGGGTACTATTTCTTTTTAAAATAAGATAAAATTTTACTCTAATTTAATTTAAGTATATATGTATATGAAGTTCTTTTTTGGGGATTTGAATCTCGGCTCTTGTCCCCCACATCTAACAAGCAATTATACTTATGGAGTGATCATCGCATTAAGAGTGCACGGTGATTGAATACTACTCTCTATTATCTCGTGGATTGTTTGATTCATTTCCGTGCTTTTATTGTTCTTAGGCCTAGATTCATCTCAAAGAAAAATGTTAGGAGACTAAATATTCCCAACCAAATAGTCTAAGGATGCAAAATCATGCTTTTCTCAATTATCATAGTTTTGAGCATTAAGAGTAGCATTAATTAGCTAACATTATTGAAAGCATTTTTTTTTTCCTTTTTGGGTGACGGGATAATGTTATATTATTTACAATCTAATTTGTAGATGGGTATTCTTAAAACATTTGTTAATAAATCAATTTAAGAAAAATTTTGATACCATTTTTAAAATAAAATATAAAAGCTGTCAAAAAAATTAAATAATTTTTTATTTTCCTATAAAAAGTTTCTAAATATTTCCTAAACCAATGCCTTTAAAATATTTATTAACTTCTCCCTTCTCGTGGATTAAAAATTCCTACATCTTCCATATTGAGAATTGAGATTAGAATTCAAATTATCCTTTTCTCAAAAAAAAAAAAAAACTAAAAACTATCCTTTGGAATGGATTTGGTTTAGGTCTAGTACATCTAGTGCATTGAACTTGGTTAGATGGTGACATGTGTCCATTTTTGGACACATGATTTCATCTCAATAGGTCCAGTGTCACCTGTGACACTGGACCTAAGCCTGACCTCTTTGGAATTGCCTATTCTGAATAGGGTCCTAGACGCATTAAGTTAATAGGTCATCGGACAATTGACGCAATTCATTATACTCATTTAAAGGGTTTTATATATATTTTTATTGTTGTGGACTTGTTGTTTCTTTTTGTGTACATGGTGAGGAGGTATATAGAAATAGAATAGGCATCCTCTAAGAGAGTAAAAGTCTCGTACTACTGTGGCTTAAATTTGCACCCAACCAGTCAAGTAACATAAAAACTACAGACTTTTCTTGCTAATCGAAACGCACTCTTAGTCTCTTACAAGGGGGATCAAGAAAAAAAATTACAAGCCTTAGGCTTCGATCTGTCTAATTTTTTCATTTTCAATTATAAAAAAATTATTTCATTTTCATACTAAGGTTATCAAACATATACTGATCATTGAAATAGAAGGCATTGATGTTCATTTATTTTACACTAAAGATAAATTGAAGGCAAATCAAGCTGGTTCAATTTTTTGTTACTAGACCATGGCTATTTCAAGCATATATAGTGCAAATTTTCACGTTGTTTGCCTAATATTAAAAAGCTAATAAATATTAAATAACATTGAGCCCCACAAACCTACAACTAATATAAAAAATAAGAACAATATATCAATAAGGCTTCTAGAATATAATAGAGGGGATTTTTATTAAAAACAAAATAAATCGGTTATTTGATAGTGATCTGTCTTTCAATTTTTAATCCTGGGGTTGGAAGCACTATTATTTATTTTGTTAACACCTTTTGCTGTAATTCCCAAGAAAAACAAATCAGATAATGAAAATCCTTTTTGCCATGACTAAAAAAATTCAGCATCATTGTTATTTGGGGGATGACAAGTATCTTCTATTAAAAGCAATAGTTTATGGGTTCAATTCTAGAAATCAGCTTCTTAAAAAAAAAATTATAATAAATAAGCTTACCTATCATAACCTCTCTCTTAAATTTTTTAAAAGTGGAAGTTTTGTATACTGAGTGCGACGTTTTTATTTATACAAAATCATGCAAAAAATGTCCATGGAAATTTTATTTTCTTAAGCAAAAGGGTAAGAGAGAGAGAGAGAGAGAGTTAAAAAAAAAATGCTACAACGATATGTTCATTAAAAAAATATAAATGATTACAATATAATGTTCATTTAATTTGCTCAAAATCTGTTTTGGGGTGTGTGTATAATAATAGTTACATATTGATTTTCTAAACAAAAAAAGTGTTTTCAACATAATCCTGAAAATCTTGAATGATTTGGACAGAACAGTTTCTAAATGCGGATGCAGCAAAGACAGATGACAGGAAAGTAAGGATGACTGTCCAACTTGTTTTTTAGGTGTGTACCACTATCTAAAAATTTTATATTCATATGTATGTATTATTTTCAAGCTGCCTAGCTATAAAAGATCTTGGTCAATACATGTACTTGTACAAGACTACAAGTTCAGGAGAAGAAACTAATATCAAACTAAAAATGATGAGCTAAATCATTCAGGAAAATGATTAGTTAGTTTGATTTAATCAAAAGGAGATATCAGGAGGAGAGTATCTATGAGCAAAGTTAACCTCTCATAATTAGAGGTTGTCGGGGGTTGGAGTGGAGGAGAGGAGAAAAAAAAGGAATAGGCTCATAGTTTATTGAGTATTCATGTGACGACAGTTTCTGTTGCACACATTGTGTATGTATATACACTACTTGTAATTATGCGAGAATAGCAATCTTACATTTTTTGCTAAAATTTTAGTTTATTTCCCCACATTTAAAAAAAAAAGGTTGAATGGCCGATCTTGGCTTGAGTGGATGATCTAGGCCGTGGCCCATGGGTGTTGGGGAATAAGGAAAAAATCAATGGAAGAATACAAGAATAAAGAGGTTTAGATGCACAAAAGAATTGTTTTTTTTAAGACTATATTTGAGGTTATAAATGGGTTGTAGGCAAATTGTCTCAAATTACTAAGTCAGGATTTTACAATAGAAGATTTGAAGAATTATGTGAATTCTCTCTAAAATGTGTGCAAAAATATGAAGAAAAAAATAATATGAAAATCTATTTTTAAACTATGAAGAGTTGACATTGAAAGATATCTTTGAAAGGTCACATAAGTTGGGACAAGCTAAAAATAGTGTCCTGATTGTCACTGGCCGCTAGGGACTTAAAGAACACTTTTTCCCTTTGTTTTTCTGCAAAATTCTATAGGAAATACACTTACTGCAATTATCCCACTCAAACAAGAATGACCTTTCTTAAGCAAACTAGCCTTCTCACTCAAGCGACAATAGCTCACTTGAGCAAACTCTTCATAATTGATATTTCATTTAAGTCAGAAAGTTCACATGTACCATATTTATACATCACTCACTCATGCGAGAATTTTAAGCTCAGGTTTTTAATTTAATTTCTTAAAATGTACTCTCTAGTTTCTATCATAAAGTAGAACCACTCACTCAAATATTACAACCTACACATTTATATACCTATATATACAACAACCCCTCCACTAGGTTATAATGTTCATGTTCAATTTGGTTGGTACCTTATTATACATAAAAGAATGTGCCTTTCAACTTAAACCTTCCGTATTGTAGTATTTTCAAGAATCAAGATTCTCAAAATTTAATGGTAGCTTTATCTTAAAAACTATGGCTTTGAGCCCTAAGAGAAATAAAAGTCATGAGCCCATTTCACATTGTAGTTAAAATATGGGCCATGATCCTAATCCATGGAGAAGAAAAAATGTGATCCATTTGCCAACACCATTTAGCGATGTAACGTTCGTAAGCTCATCCCACTGGGCGTGAAGAATTTTGTTCAAAACCCAATCATGTGGTTGGATTAACGATTTTTTTTTTTAAAGTTTTGAGCTTCCGCGCTCTATTTGTATGCCATGACATGTAAAATTTTTTAAGCATACCATCAATGAAAATGAATAATGTTTAGAATTTTCAAGCATTTCTTAAAGGTAAAAAGTTTTACAACATTTTATAAAGAGTTTTACAGTCAACGAAATACATTTTCAAATTTGACCTAATGTTACAATAAAACAAACATGGTAAAATGTTTAAAATATTTTATAATCTATTGACGTAGTATCATGGTTTTAAAAATCGGTACAATCAAAGAATAAAAAAAAAGAATTGATTATCAGTTTTATGGTCCAACTGAGGTCGAACTGATGATGTCATAAATAATTTATAATTTTAAAAATAAATAAAATATATGATTAATGATCTTATAACCAATAATATTTGTTCAAAAAATACAAACACACCAAATGTAAAATACACACCTCCCTTTTATAATTGTTCCTTCCTAACTAAATCCCCTATATAGGGTCCATAATACAGCATTGCCACACTGATTATATCTATATTATTTATATGAGGATTCTCTTCTTTGGACTGAATTTTTATATGGTTCAAAAATACTCTTAAATCTTACGTTTAATAGAGAAAAAAACTTGAAGATAACTCAGTAAAAATATATCTCGAACTTCACTTAAAATACCGACTTCCTACTAATCCATGTCTTCAAAATAAATTTATCCATTTTTCTAAAAAAGAAATATTATAGCACTAGATCCAAAAAAAAAAAAAACAAAAAAAAAAACCTCATCGCACATGCAAACCACGTGTCACCTTATTAATTTTTTATAATCTTCTCTAATTGGGCCTTCAAATAAGCACATTTTAGTGGATACAAATACGAGCACTAAAAGTCCATCCAAAAAAGAAATAGAAGCGGGCCCAATGAGACCATACCAACCTGACCTACGATGTACAATTACGAAAATGCCATTTAGATATATTGTTTTGCAGTTTGCACTTTGATACAGGCCGCGCGGCTCACCTTCGTTTCTGCTCCAAAGTTCTCAATCTTACTGTAAGTACTTGTTTCCCTTTCTCTGTTTTAATGGCCTTTTTAGCTTCTTATTGCTTCTCTCTATATTGGGTCTCCCTCATTTTTTTTTTCAATTCATTTTATGGTGCTGATTGCCTATTCTTAACAACTTGAAGAAAAAAAATATTGATTTTTCTTTGTATTTGGCTGATGACTCTTATTAAAAGTAATTGGATTTGCAATGAAAATATGCTTTTACTAAATGGGTATTGAATCAAATTTATGAATTTTATTTTAGTGGGTGTTTCAGTTTGTTTATTGGAATGAAAGATTTCTGTATTTATGTATATTCATGAATCTTATTGAAAGTAATTGGGTTTGCTATGGAAATATGCTTTTACTAAATGGGTATTGAATCAAAATTATGAATTTTATTTTAGTGGTTGTTTAAGTTTGTTTATTGGAATGAAATATTTCTGTACTGATGTATACACATGGATGCAGCTATCATTATATTTAAGTATTGCAAGTTTTGTTATTGATATCTTTAAAGTTTTTTTTTTTCTTGGTAAAAAATTGAACCAAATATCACTAACAAAGCTTGCAATACTTGAGGCAGCCAAAATTACCAAGTTGTTAGAAGAAAAGAAAAAAAAAAGGGTTTTGTTTTGTATTGGCGAAAATCACTATTTTGAATGAAATTGGCTGAAATGAGCTGAATCAACTCGGTATTTAAAGCTTCTAGGGGGGGTTACTAATTACTATTCTAGTTTGATGATCGGGTATGGTTTATTTTGCGGGTAAGTTTTAAAAGTTAAACTTTCTTGTGGTTAGGCTGGAGGCTAGATCAGCGTAACTCATTGCATTTGTCATCAAAGTTGGAAGGGTTTGTGGAAAAAAGGGAGGAAATGGAGATAGATTTGGGAAAAAATGCTTTTGACATAGATTTCCATCCTTCGAGGGACCTCATCACTGCAGGACTCATAGATGGCAATCTTCACCTATACCGTTACAGTGCTAATGTCAAACCACAAAGGTTATTGAAAGTTCGTGCACACACAGAGTCTTGCAGAGCTGTTAGATTTATCAATGATGGGCAAGGTAGTATTGCCTTTCCTTTTTCATTTTTTTTTGGGGGGGCGGAGAGGGGGGTGGGGAAATGAATAATTTTTTTTCTTTTAATATAATATGCCTAATAATTGGTTAATGAAATGGTTGGTTTTGCATTTATTGTTAGCAATTGTGACTTGTTCTCCGGACAAGTCAATTCTGTCCACAGATGTGGAGACTGGATCAGCAATTGCTCGTCTTGAAGACGCTCACAGGTGGGTGTGCCTGCCTTGTTCTCATCATGTGTTTTTTTTTTTTCCTGTTAATAATATGATTATTTCATGCTTTGAATGTATGTGGAGCAGTGCTGCAATCAATAGATTGATAAACTTGAGTGAGGCAACCATTGCCACTGGTGATGATGAAGGCTGTATCAAGGTCTGGGATACCAGACAGCGTACTTGCTGCAATACTTTTGCTGCTCATCAAGAATACGTTTCAGATATGTGTTATGCATCTGATTCCATGAAACTCTTGGGAACTAGGTACTCTTCTCTAACAACAAAAGTCAACTAATCATGCCATAGCTTTCTGCTCGTGCCTCACTTGTGCACGAACAGAATTATTCTCAGTTTTGAGAAAGCTCGTATCGTGTTTTCTTAGTTTGTTGCTTAAGTGAATACAAAAATATGTTTTTTTTTTTTTTTTTGGGGTCTCAATTGATAATTTTCTCCTTTCCTCCCTCTTTTCTTGAGTACTTCATGTAAAGATCTAAAGTATCCTCTTTTTTGCAATGTGAAGTGGAGATGGAACTCTGTCTGTTTGCAATCTTCGAAGAAATAAAGTAAGCTTTTTCCCCCCTTTTTTTCTAAAATAAATAAAATACTTACCATATCTATTGCAAATTGTTATTCTTAAACTGACCTGGATAATTTTCAATTTGATTAGCGTCTCTCATGTTTATTTTACAGGTCCAGGCTCAGTCTGAGTTTTCTGAAGATGAATTACTTTCTGTTGTTCTCATGAAGGTAGCATTTATTCTAACTTTTAAGTACTGGATTCTGCTGCTTCTTCAATTTGCCTCAACTCTGTCAAGGATGTAGTTCTTGCTGGAAACATATAGTAGTCAAAAACTCAACATGTTTCCCATATAAGATATTTGATCCTTCAGTAACATGATATTATTTTTGGACAATAGCTATGGTGATTTAGTGCTGCATCATACCGTGCATGTGTTAAATGTTGAAACACTAGTCTAAATCTTTGTTATCTTACTTGTCTACTATATATGTTGACATGGAATTATTTCAATTCTTGAAAATGTAGAGTATATAAATAAATATTTTTTAAAAACATATTGTTCTAATCTTTACTTTAAAAGATTAAAATAAATGCTATAAGTCATAAAATATTTCTCAATAATTAAACTAATTAAGAATCGATTAGTTTCATAGAGAGAAAGTGAGTGAGAGAGGGGGAAAGAAAAATAAAAAGAGTTATAGCTATCCTCTAGTATCTGTACCAGATATTTGTTCAATACATATATGACTACTAGTTTGATGTGTTCGGTTCCCTAGGTTTTGACAATGGACATAGGTTTAATCAATAACTGCAAATAACTTGAAGGGAATGATTGAATAAAAGTGGGTACTAAATTTATTTATCAAAATAAGTTGGTACTAAATTTGTACTGAAAAGAGGGTCATCTAAATGATTTAAAAAGGCTTTTCATATGTTTCCCTTGGAATGCCCTCCACAAGTCATTTCTAAAGGGAAGAAAGGAAAGACAAGAATTGTTTGGTTCAAGTTACCTGGTGTAACTTTTAGAATTGTTACACCCCTCAATAATTTGCTATTGGATGTATATTTGACAAACCCACTGGTGGATTTCATTTTCTTCTTGTACCCCCTATGCTTGCAAATTTTCAAGTTAATCAGAGATCCATTTAATTTCAACTTTTTTGAATTTCAATATTATACACAAAACATGAGTTTATGGCTCAAATTGTAAGTGAAATCTGGTTCATATGGAATTTGGTGTGTTATGAAGAATGAGAACTTGTAATTCAACAATGGAATTTTAAAAATATTAATCCAATAAGAAGTTATTGAGTGGAGTAGCATTAACACAAAAGTAATATTTGTTTAGGAATTGGATGACTTAAAGGAAAATTATATGATGAGTAAGATGATTTTCGTGAGATGATTCAAAAGAAAGAAATCATTCAAAGCTTGGCTAAGCTAATTTATATGCTCGGTGCATAATTTGATATGGTTGACTTTATACTTATCTTTGGCATTTTAATGGTGGTCAGAATGGTCAGAAAGTCGTTTGCGGATCACAAACTGGAACTTTGTTACTGTACTCTTGGGGGTGTTTCAAGGATTGCAGGTATATAACATGTTTGACAAATCAAACGATTACAGTGTCTATTAGAAACAGGAAATTCTCTCTCATGTATGTGTGTTAATTATTAACTTTTTTGCTGGGTGACTCTGGTTTCCAGTGATCGCTTTGTTGATCTATCTCCAAACTCAGTTGATGCATTGTTGAAGGTGAGTGGGCAGCATAAATATTGTAGCATCAGTTTGCTTTCAAATTATCAATGATTTTTGCTTAATTAAAACATTTTAAACTCATTGTGTTAGCTTGATGAAGATAGAATCATTACTGGATCCGAGAATGGACTCATAAGGTGAGAAGTTGTTTTGAAATGTCTCACTCCTCCTGCTTGTACTAGTAATAATTCAATTTTTTAAGCTGTCTATAATACTTACTTTCATGTAATTGTTGTTTAGCATGGTAGGCATATTACCTAATAGAATCATTCAACCAATTGCGGAGCACTCAGAGTATCCTGTGGAGCGCCTTGGTAATATATGCTTCCTTTCTTTTGTGAAATATTTATCTCCAGAAGTAGCCAACAAGCTTTAACTCAAATAGCATCTTCTCCCCTTCTAAAGACCAGGATGAAGTGTCAATGACCTCTAGCTCAAGTGGTACCTCCTCCACTTGTAAGAGCAAGATGGATTGTGAGGTTGTGTTCAAGCCCAACAAGCGTGTGCTTAATTACCAATTAGAAAAAAGCACCCAATAACCTTTCTAAAATGGAAAAAAGAAAAAGAAATAAAAAGAGCAAGATGGAGGGTGACTTCATGGGTTCAAGAATCATCAGTGCTTTTATAAATTACCAACAAAAAAAATTAGGCAAAAATAATATTTTTGCCCTTGAAAAATAGTACATGTTCAAATTTCATTTCTAATATATTTTCTTATCCGACAAGTTAAAATGTCACCCATTTCATCCTTCTATCCACTTTTTGTTAACTTTTTTTGTCAACATGTCTAACTAAATACATATTTTAGGGACAAAAATGATATAGTTTAGGTTCTTTTGTCCCTGAAATATTATCTAGGTTTTATTTGTGTCCTTGGAACTTGATAGGAGTGGATGGAAAAGCGGAAATATAGAATATTTAAAATTTTTAGGGATGAGAATAACTTTTTAAATTTTAAGGAAGGAAATAGAACTTGACTATATTTAAAGGGCGAAAAGAATATCTTAACCAAAAGATAATCTGCAGAAGTAGTTAAGAGAATTTGTGGTTTGGATTATTCTTCATTTTCAAATTTTCATCAAATAGTTTCTGGTAGTGGGCTTATCAATAATGGGAATGTATTGTCAGTGTTTTTGTATTTATTTATTATGTCAATGGTATCCCTGCCCTTAATCTTGGCTATCTTTTTGCTGGATTACTGGCTGTTGGTCACTATACCAAGTTTTTTGACCTATGTTTTTACTTGGTCTTGTAGCCTTTTCCCACAACAGAAAGTTTCTTGGCAGCATAGCACATGATGAGATGTTGAAGGTGTGGATCTCTATCTCTTTCATGATATGACTATACAACGGTGTAAAACCTGTAAGAATTTGTAATTATTGTTGGATGATCATAGGGTTGTATGTGACTGTGTTACATGAGGTTTGTATGAACAAGACCTTAAGGCCATTAGATATTTCGTATTGGGATACTTATATGGTGGAGGAAGTTTCTTGCATCAGTATTTTGGGGAAAGAAAGGGCAATTTCTTTAGATTATCATAGTGCACTGTTTGAATGGGTTTGCATCTCTGCCCTCATGTTCCACTGTGTTGTCATGTATTGTGCAGTTGTTTTTGTATTAGTTTTTATTCAAAAAGTTTATTTTTATGTTTATGTCATGGCAATCTTTGCCACATTTTATTGCAAACTTCCATCTTTTAGCTTATATAAATATATATTTAAAATTTCAAGGTAGAGGCTAAGAGTGGGTTCACAATCCACCAATGCGTGTGTAACTTACCAATAAATAAATAAATATATAAATGAAAGTTTTTGCAGTATCTTCTTTATATTATGAACATCATATCAACTCTCTACATTTCTTTAATGCAGCTATGGGATTTAGATGAATTATTGCAAGAGTCTGGAAAAACTCTAACAAGTCAAGATGCTGTGGCAGACCATGATAGTGATGAGATGGATTTGGAAATTAGCCATCCAAAGATTAACAAAGGTATACCTATTCTTTTGCAGAATTTACGTGCTATTGAGTGTTGACAAATATTGCTAAATGAGTGAAGCTTCACTTATCATTTTGTATCTTCATTAATTTAATTTAATTTTTTAATTGGAGTGCTTTTAAGTTTTTAAACCAATTCATTTGAAGACATCTTTGACTATTTGTGTACCAGGGCTTGACAAAATAAGATTTTTCTTGAATAACAGTGTTCTAATCACTATCTAGGGTGGCAGGGAGTGTAGATGTGGTTCATAAGTTTCGTACGCCCTAGTATTTTTTTGGCTGTATAAAAAGCTCAATGAATCCCCAAATGGGGCCACTCGTTAAATCTATATGGCTGTCTCAGGTGTTTTTATGTTGATAAATTGTGCTTACAGTTAGTACATTTTCATTTGTGACTGCTTTAAAAGCAAACCAAAAGCATGGTCATTTGCTAGGAATTAGCAGTCGATCGTGCAATAGAAACCGTAACCAACACATGCTTTAAAATTTGGAGTTAGGGTTATTGTGTTTTTCATTTCATCTGAACTTCTCCATGTTTTCTTCGTGCTTGTTTAGATGATGTAGAGTCTAATTGATTAATTAAAATGACTGATTTTATTTTATTTTTTTATATGATCATAGGAGTTTGTCTTTTTTAAATGCTTAAGCTATGGGCCATTTATATCTTCTTGGTCCTTTGCAACGGTTATCATTTGAAGGAATATCACAGATCAACTATTTATTAATGGGATCACAGTGGCTCTGACTTATTAGAGGGCATCCATGTGTGTGTGTATTTGATTTTAATATTTTACTGTTTCAGGTACCAAGAGAAAAAGTGGAAGTGGAGGAACTGATTTGAATGGTTCAGGCAGTTTCTTTGCCGATTTGTAGCTGGGTAGTGATGTTGATCTTTCACTTTCATCTCAATTCAGATGCAAAACTGACACGAGTTCTTTCATAATCCTATCTTGTGACCTCCATTTGGCATCTTGATTGCTGAGCAGTGTTTACCATGCCATTTACATCATGGCGGTGATCGAGCTTTTATGAGAGGAGTATGAACTATTTAATTTTCGCGTGTCTCGCTCTTTTCTTTTAATGTTTAATCCCGGGAGAAATTTAGAGGATTGTGACGTATTTAAGATTGGGGGGAGGTAAACTCTTTATTATTTTTGTAATTTTTTGAGGACCTGAGAGGACTTGGTATTGCTTTTGGACGTGTACCTCCCTTTTATATAGAATGAAGTAAGCTCAACGCTCTTTTGCTCTTCAAATTAGGTGAAAATTTTCTGAGATAATATTTGTATGAGCACAAATCAAACTAATCCAAGTTTGGACAGTGAACCAGCTCAATGAGCACTCAACAATGAATTTGTAGAGAGTGGGTGTTTAATCTAGGTTTTTGAGATGATAGATAATACAAAGGTTTGATTCGGCTTTTTATTCATGCACTACACTAGTATGAGCATGTAACCTGAAGTTGAATACCTTGATACTGAGAACGATAGTTTTTTGTTTCTCTTCCCAATTCTTCCTCCTCCTCTCTTCAATTATCTTCCTTTCCTTTTATAGGCCTCCCCCTTTCTTCCCCGGTGCAATCCAGGTGTTTCCTTTTTAGATACTTGTCCCATCACCCCTTTTGGCTCAGGTCTCTGGTGGTGAAGATAAGGTTGAAACCTAACGTTCAGGCGTCACTTCTTCATTAATGCGGCCAGAGAAGCAGGTGTAGAGCATTAAATGCGGTGATGGCAGCTTTTCCTTTGGCCACAGTTAATTCTTTCCCTTTATTCTTTATTCTCATTTTCTTAACTCCAGCATCAAAAAGAAAAAACCTTCATCATGGGCGTTATCCAACTATAAGAACATTCACATGGTCCTCGGCGACGCCTTGCCGAGGACTGGTTTGTCCTCGGACGTTATGTCTCTTAGTGTCTGGACATGCATGATACTTCTTTCTCTCTCGTGATTTTGTAGGTTGGACTGATTATGTCCTCGGATCATCTCAAGATGTAGTGTTGGGCTTCTTTTATTGTGAGGGCCTTTGGGCCGGCCAGATACGCGATTTGGGCCCATGGGTACCACAATAGCCCCTCGAAATCCTTATTTCTATTCTATTGGAGAGGGATGAGGGTTTCGATATACGCGCACGCAAGGCGATATGCTTCTGACGCTTCGATCTCCTGGACGCGCTTCAATTAAATACTGGCGGCGCCATGTTCCTTGTTTCCAACCGCATGATGCTCATCTAACGGATAGGCGCCTTTTGATGAGGCAGGCGGGAGACTTCCCGCTTTACGTTTTTCCATGAAATAAATATCGCCACTTTAAAGATCTTCTGTTCATTTCAGACTTCGCGCATTGAACCTAACCTTTTCTGTAACCTGCACGCGTCTTCATACCCCTTATCTCTAAGCCGAGGTGACGTAATTGTTTAAAAGTAAGTTCTTCAACCTTCTGCTTTCATTATTGTTTTTTACTCTTTCGATTGTCCCCTTTCTTTGGTCCTCGGCTGTTTAAATCTTCCCATTTCGTTATAGTGTTTACCCCCTAGTTTTAGGAGATGGGTAGGTTCGCATCCCTGGTGGATACCCCTGAAAAAATAGAAACCTTTAAAGCCAAATACGAGATCCCACCCGGAGTGTCCGTTAGGTATTGTGGGACGGGGGAGTGGCTCACTAAGAGAGAGACCGGCGAGGTGGTGATTCCTATGATAGCGTTTATAGAGGGAGGGATGAGAATCCCTATGATGCCTATTACCATGAACTATCTTAGGACTGCTAGGTTGTCCCCTACACAGTGCGCTCCCAATATGTTTAGGATCTTGGGTGCGGTAGACGTTCTGAACGAAAGGTTAGGGTTAGGTCTCACTCACCATGAAGTGAATTGGGTATATACCCTTCACCATTTGAGAGGGCATACCTACTATTTGAAATCTAGGCACCCAGAAGTCAGATTGATCCAATGCCTTCCCCACTCCAACAAGGGTTTGGACAAGGACTTCCTTATATTGTCCGGGGAGTGGCATGACGGTCTCCACTGTCCGACGACGGAAGGGGAGCCTGGTGAGTCCTCGCGTAGCGTCATACTTGATCAATGATAAATGCGGTGTTTCTTTTGTTGATGGTCTTTTTTCTTAATTTGTTTGTACTAACCCGTTTTTTGGACGTATGCGCAGATCGTCGTGCGCTTGCACCCCGTGCCAATCTCGTCAACTTTGATCGTCTCGATAAGATCTTGAAGGCTGAAGTGTTTGTGCACTCAGACGGTCAACTTCGTGCCGCCCACCGCATCCTCGGATACACACCCATATCCTACGCCTTTCAAGAAACCAAGTGTGTCATCAAAGAGAAAGATCCGAGGCTTCCGAGGATAAGTGTAGCAGTCGAGGGCTTTTTGTTACCACCTGGCGCTCCAGTTCCTCAAGGCGTTTTGATTACTGAGCCTGTCAGAGTTGTTCCGAGAGCTTCTGATTTGGCTACGTCCTCGGCCCAGCCTGGATTTGGCGAAGGTTCTACCTCTCAGCTACTCGCCGAGGTAGAAGAGGAAGAAGTAGAAGAAGAAGAAAACGAGAAAGTAGTTGAGCTCTCGGATTCCGAGGAAGAGCTCGAAGCTTTAGATCCGCTTTTCCGCCCAGGCATCCCTCTCCCGTTGCCAGATCTCCTACTTTTACATCCTCGGACGACGACGACCAACCTTTGGTGAGGATGGGAATCCATCGTAGACCCAAGCCCAGCTTGAAGGATGTGCTAGAAGGGCAAACTGGAGCACAAGGTCCTTCAAGAGTGCCTCCGGAGAAGGCCAAGGATAGGGGCGTCGACAAGCTTCCTCCCGTGAGGGTTATTCTACCGCCTTCCCCTAGAACTCAACATCCAGATCCGGCTGACCATAAAAGGAAAAGAGACCAGCAGAAGGGAAAAGAGATAGCCGAGGGGGGGAAAGACGTCCCTGGTAGGGAGATGGAGGAAGAGAGGGGAAATAAACATGCTCGTCATGTCCACCCGAGGACGGAGAGACGAAGTGATCCTCCTGTAGCCTTCCATGCGCCTATTTGGGCCCCTCAGATGCAAGTAGATGATCAGGCGATTACCGCCGATGCATCAATCAGGGGATCCGACGAGGGCACGGCTGCCTGCATCGCCGATGCATTGGAGCAGGCACTGCTATTGCCTGAGGACATGGGAGAGCTGCGCAGAATGAGAGATCATAATGTCTTCATGACTCTCAAAAAGGAGCTAGCCATGGTAAGGATTCAAATTGGCCAATCTTTGGCACTTATGTTTTTCTTTATGCTTCTTCTTTCTCTATCCTCTCTTCTTTTTCTTTATGTAGTATGTACTTTACTAACAATGCTTGTACGTAGGCTGTCCAATCTGCCCATAGGGCAGAGGAGATCGCTGCCAGCTCCTACAGAGCACTAAGGGATGAGGTGGTTAAGTTGGACCACACTAAAAAGATAATGGAGCTTAAAGAGAAGAGGCTCCAAGAGGTGACTGCCAGCCTGACCAAGGCGGCAAGTGAGCGGTCAGGTCTGGAGGCCGAGCTGAGGAGTACCACCCGACAGGCCGAGGATCAGAGGCTAGAACTCAAACGAGCTAATGAAGACCTCGCCTCGGCCAGATCACTGGCAGAAGGCCTCGCTAAGGACCTCACAGCATCTGAGGAGGCAAAGGAGGAAGCACTCAAGGCCACGGAAGAGGCTCTCGCCAAGGCACAGGCAGCCGAGGCAATGGTTGACGAGGCTGAGCAGAGCGGGTATGACATGGGCGTGGCCGAAACCACAGAAACGTTCAAAGCCCAAGTGCCGGAGGTCTGTAGGGACTACTGCCTCCAGGTGTGGAAGGAAGCTCTTTCCCAAGCCGGGGTTGATGCTTCCTCCCCTCTATGGAAGGAGGAGAACGCCTACATTCCTCCCGCAATTCGCGTGGCTGCCTCTAGCTCAGCCAAGGATGATTCCCACCCTTCCTCGGCTGGGATTCAAGCAGACGAGGATGCTGTCGAGAATACTGCTCCTACTGCTCCTCCTGCCCCCAAGGAGGCTACCCCCAACCTCGAGATTGGTGGGACTATAGAGCCCAAAGAGAAAGCTAGCGAGTCCTCGGCCCTGGTGGTTTCTCCTGCTGACCCAAAGGACTAGACCCAACCCGAACCATAATCACCCGTGGCTTGGCTGCTTGCTCTTTTTCTCTTTTCTCCTTCGTTGCTTTTGGCCTTGTATTTTTATTTCTTAGTCCCAGTTTTTACTTTATTTCCCTTGTACTTTGACAGTTCAGTTACAAATGTATTGACAAATCTTTCAGTTAATGAAAACGGGTTCCCAATTTAAATTGCTGTTTTATATTACGTTTGGTGTTGATATCTTGTTTCCTTGCTATGCATGTACTATTGCTATACTATCGGCTTGTCTCTATAGCATGTACTTATACCTCTTTGCCCTTAAGCAAGGAAATTTTAGCCAACTTACATATGTGCAAATGCTTCAAGTAATGACTGTTACCTTTTGCTTATGCTTAAGGACAAGCGACACACTAAAAAAGGAAATATACTAACGGGGAATCTGTGTGCTTGGAACTCGCTTAAAAGTTACTTCCATGATAACCTATTGAAAAGTGAACTTAACCACATATTTGCATTTGGACTAACAGTACTTTAAGCTTTGGGCTTAGTACTTAACATCAGTTTAAGACCCGTTCGCTTAATGACTCCACTGCTGTTTCCATATCAAGGGGAAAGATCCGAGGTAACCTCATTTCTCTATTCTAAATTAAGATAGAGGATCTGTTGATCCGACATAACCTCAATAAGAATTGAAATAAGGTAGAGGATACGAGGACCTGACCTGACCTCGATTAAACTTGGACTAAGGTAGAGGATCCGAGGACCCGGCGTAACCTTAGTTTTCTTGCTTTTAAATTAAGATAGAGGATCTGATGATCCGGCGTAACCTTAATTAAATTTGGACTAAGGTAGAGGATCCGAGGACCCGGCGTAACCTTAGTTTTCTTGCTTTTAAATTAAGATAGAGGATCTGATGACCCGGCGTAACCTTAATTAAATTTGGACTAAGGTAGAGGATCCGAGGACCTGGCGTAACCTTAGTTTTCTTGCTTTTAAATTAAGATAGAGGATCTGATGACCCGGCGTAACCTTAATTAAATTTGGACTAAGGTAGGGGATCCGAGGACCCGGCGTAACCTTAGTTTTCTTGCTTTTAAATTAAGATAGAGGATCTGATGACCCGGCGTAACCTTAATTAAATTTGGACTAAGGTAGAGGATCCGAGGACCCGGCGTAACCTTAGTTAAATTTGGACTAAGGTAGAGGATCCGAGGACCCGGCGTAACCTTAGGCACGACAGAATTAATGGCGCAAAAATGATAAGAGTAGAATGACAAAAGTACTTTTCCTTAATAATAATATCGTCTCAAATTACTTACATTCCAGGGATGGGGTACAGCTTTTTCATCTAAGTCGGTCAAGTAGTAAGCTCCTATACCAGCTATTGCCGTGATGCGATATGGTCCTTCCCAATTAGGTCCAAGCTTTCCCCATGCTGGATTTTTGGTGTTCCCCACTACTTTCCTCAGCACCAAGTCCCCGAGAAGAAGAGGTCTTGACTTTACACTGGAATCATATCCCTGCTTCAGTTTTTGTTGGTAGTAAGCTAAGTGAATCATGGCAACCTCCCTCCTTTCTTCAATTAGGTCGAGGCCTTTTTCTAGCAGTCTGTCATTGCTTTCCGGAGTGAAGGAGCTTGTCCTCATCGTTGGAAAACCAGTCTCCAAAGGAATAACAGCCTCGGTGCCATAAGTCATCGAGAATGGCGTCTCTCCCGTTGATCGGCGGGGGGTGGTCCGGTACGTCCACAGAACGTGGGGCAGCTCCTCCACCCACCTCCCTTTAGCGTCCTCCAACCTCTTCTTCAGTCCATTCACTATAACTTTGTTAATAGCTTCGGCTTGCCCATTCCCTTGCGGATAAGCCGGAGTGGAGTATCTATTGATTATGCCGAGGCCACAACAATATCGTCTGAACGCCTTGCTGTCAAACTGCAAACCATTATCGGAGATGAGGGTATGAGGGATACCGAATCGAGTGACGATATTCTTCCATACAAATTTCTTCACATCAACATCCCTGATATTCGCCAGGGGCTCGGCCTCTACCCACTTAGTAAAATAATCAGTACCGACAACCAAATATCTTCGGTTCCCAGGCGCCTTTGGGAAAGGACCCACAATGTCTAGACCCCATTGTGCAAAAGGCCAGGGACTCGTCAGAGGATTAAGCACACCCCCGGGCTGGTGGATGTTTGGCGCGAATCTTTGACATTGGTCGCACTTCTGCACATAACTTTGAGCTTCTCGCTGCATGTTCGGCCACCAATACCCCTGTGTTAGGGCCCTGTGAGCCAAAGATCTTCCTCCTGTATGGCTTCCACAGATTCCTTCATGTAACTCTTCCAAAAGTAGCTCTGTCGCTTCAGGGTGCACGCATAACAGGTACGGGCCGGAGAAAGATCGTCTATAGAGCTTATGATCCCCGGCCAACCAAAATCGGGAGGCCTTTCTTCGTATCTTGTTCGCTTCGATTTTATCCTCGGGTATGACATCATCTTTTAAGAAGGACATAATGGGGTCCATCCAGCTAGGCCCCACTCTAATCTGGTGCACACGGATAACGCTTCCCATTATTTTCGAGGGTTTAGGTAAGTCTTCCACCAAGACAATCCGAGGTAGTCCCTGTGCTGATGATGTGGCAAGAGTTGCTAGGGAATCAGCATGCGTGTTGCCGCTTCTAAGGACATGGGACAAAGTAAAGGATTCGAACTTGCGTTGTGTAGTTTTGACTTGATTCAAATAATCCTGCATCCTCGGATCTCTGGCCTCTACCTTTCCATCTACTTGACCCACAACTAGCTGAGAGTCCGAGAACATTTGCACGATTTTTCCCCCCAACTTGTGGACCATATCCATTCCTTTCAGCAAGGCTTCGTACTCGGCCTCATTGTTAGTAGCCGAGAATCCCAGTCTTAAGGACTTTTCCAGTGTAAGACCTTCTGGGGTCATAATTACCACCCCCACTCCGGATCCTCTTTGATTAGCAGCCCCATCAACATAGACAGTCCACACCGCGAGACCTTTACATGCAACCACGCCAACTGATTTTTCATTAATGTCCTTGTTGATTACACTATCTTCTATTATGGGTTCAGTAAATTCCGCAACGAGATCAGCCAACACCTGACCCTTTATTGCTGTGCGGGGCATGTATTTAATATCAAAAGAGCCCAAGATGGTTCCCCATTTTGCAATCCTGCTGGTATAATCTGCACTCCGGAGTATAGCCCTTAGTGGAAGCTGGGTCAAAATAACCACCGTATGGGACTGGAAGTAATGGGGGAGCTTACGTGTGCCATGCACCACGGCAAGGATTGCCTTCTCTAATGGTGGGTAACGTACCTCGGCCTCATGCAGAGACTTGCTCACATAGTAAACTGGCTTTTGTATGTCCCCGTCAACCCTTATTAGCACCAGACTAACGGCGTGAGTTGCCACCGCGATATATGCGAATAGGACCTCGTCGGCCTCGGGCCGAGACATGATAGGAGGGTGGGCAAGATATTCTTTAAGCTGCTGGAAGGCAACAGCACACTCTTCTGTCCATTCAAACCCCTTCCATTTGTTTAATAGTTGGAAGAACGGTCTACACCGATCAGCAGATCTTGAGATAAATTGGTTGAGAGCAGCCGTCATCCCAGTTAACCTCTGCACTTCCTTCAGATTCCGAGGCGGCTGTAAGTTGTTGATGGCCTTGACCTGAGCGGGGTTGACCTCAATCCCTCTATGCGTCACCATGTAACCCAAGAATTTGCCAGACCCTACACCAAAGGAACATTTGGATGCGTTGAGGCGTAACTTGTGCTTCCTCAGCGTTTGAAAGGTGTCGTCGAGGTCGGGTATGTGAGCCGAGATAGTCTTACTTTTAACTACCATGTCATCTACGTACACCTCAATCGTTTTTCCCAGTTGTGGTTCGAACATTCGCGTCATCATTCTTTGATAGGTAGCCCCAGCATTCTTCAAGCCGAAGGGCATCACCTTATAGTGATAGTTCCCTATGGGTGTGACAAAGGCTGTCTTTTCCTGGTCTGCTGGAGCTAAGGGTATTTGATGATAACCTTGGAAAGCATCCAGAAAGCTCATCCGAGGATGCCCTACAGTAGCGTCCACCAACTGATCCATGCGGGGCATTGGGAATGAATCTTTTGGGCAAGCCTTATTCAAGTCTGTAAAGTCCACGCATACCCTCCATTTTCCATTCTTCTTTTTTACCACTACCGTATGGGCTAACCACTCTGGATAAAACACTTCCTTAATGGCCCCTGCTTTCTTGAGTTTTGCCACCTCTTCTTTAACGGCCTCGGCGTGCTCTTTAGATGAACGCCGAGGTGGTTGCCTTCGTGGCACAGCAGCCGGGTTAACATTGAGGTGGTGACAAATAAACTCCGGATTGATTCCTGGTGCTTCATAAGCATCCCATGCAAACACATCGATGTTTCGCTTCAAAAATGCGACCAGATCTTCTTTCTCTCGTAGGGGTAATTGACTTCCTACTTGGAAGAATCTCTCTGCATCATCTGCGATAACCACTTTCTCCAAATCTTCACAGCCTGGTCCTTCAGTCTCGGCTTCACTTGGCTCGGCCGAGGACACTAACTGCTACAAATCCTTCTCGGCTGGGGTTTGTGACTCTTGCCTCGCCTGATGTGTAATAGCTGCTGTTATACATTGTCTCGCCATGGACTGGCTGCCCAGTATTTCCTCAACCCCATCCTCATACGGGAATTTCAGCTTGACGTGCAGAGTTGATGACACGGCACCTAGGGCATGCAGCCATGGTCTGGCCATTATGGCTGTGTAAGGGGAATAAGCATCTACTACGATGAAATCCACGTCCACTACCACTGGTCCTGACTGTACAGGTAATCTAATTAGCCCCTTTGGAATAACAGCCTTCCCTTCAAAGCTTATTAATGGGGAGTCATAAGCCATGAGATCTTCGAACCTCAAATTGAGACCTTTAAACAAATCTGGGTACATGATGTCAGCCCCACTCCCTTGGTCAACCATCACTCTCTTCACATCGTAACCCCCTATCCTCAACGTAATGACCAGCGCATCGTCGTGCGGTTGAATAGTGCCAATCTTGTCTTCGTCGGAAAATCCCAGTATAGGCAGAGGATTCCTCTTGATCCTCTTCGACTCGGAATTGAGGTCCTCGGCAGTGGGACGTAGTACTGACATTATTTTGGTAGGGCAAGACCCCGTCCGACCTGGCGCCGCAAGGATGACATTGATTGTGCCCAACGGAGGTCTTACATTGTTACTGCCTTGGTTCATGGAGCCAGATTGGGTACCTGGTTCATCAGGTCGATTCACAAATTGTCTTAGTTTCCCTTCTTTGACTAGCTGATCCAAGTAATTCCACAAGTTCCTGCAGTTCTCTGTGGTGTGGCCTTTATCCTGATGGTAATTACAGTAGAGGTTCTGGTTACGCTTTGTAGGGTCTCCGATCATCTTACTGGGCCATCTAAAATAAGGTTCTCGGCAGATCCTTTCCAACACCTGCTGTACCGGCTCACGAAATACGGCATTCACTGTCTGGGGCGGGGCCGACCTAGTCTGGCTAGTAAAATCTCTCCTCGGCCACTTGCTACCGTGTCTCTCCGTCTTGAAATCCCTACTCTCCTGGGGGATACTTTTTATCTTTCCTTTACTCTGCTGTTGATCCTCCTCAACCCTCTTATACTCATCGATACGGTCCATGAGCCGACGAACAGTTTTTACCGGCTTCTTGGTCAAAGACTTCCTTAAATCATGCTCAACTGGGAGACCAACCTTAAAGGTGTTGACCGCCACCTCATCGAAATCACCATCTATTTCGTTAAACGCTTCCCAGTATCTGTCCGAGTAGGTTTTCAACGTCTCGCGCTCTCCCATGGACATGGACAATAACGAGTCTAGAGGCCGAGGTACTCTACTGCACGTAACAAAGCGGGACCCGAATGCCATCGTAAGTTCCATGTATGAATCAATGGAGTTCACCTTTAAGCCGTTGAACCATCTCATTGCAACGGGCCCTAGACTTGAGGGAAAGACTTTACACATCAAGGTCTCGTTCTGAGAATAAACCGCCATGCGTTGATTGAAATGGCTTACGTGCTCCACCGGGTCTGTTTTGCCATTATAAATGGTGAAGTTTGGCTGCGTGAACCGACGGGGTAGTTTTCCCCTTTCAATACGATGTGTGAAGGGTGATTTGGAGAGCTGGAGCAATGCCTTTCCCATGGCATCGCTACCCGAGCCCCTGTGACTCGTCCCTCTACTTCTTCTGTGGCGAACACTTTCTTCTTGGTATGAGAAAGTTTCTGTGGGGGGGGTTCTTGACCTCGGCCTATAGCCACTGTCCTGAGAATCATCTGATGAAGGGCCAGATATGGAGGGAGTCCTTTTCCGCTCTGCTCGACGCAGTTTTCTCTTCAGCTGGTCAATTTCTCTCTGCATGGCCCTGGTGTTATTTTCCCCAGAGCCCCTGTTTCTACCCCGTGAGCGGTTATCAGCTGTTCGCTCCGAGTGTACACTGCCCTCTCGATCTTCCATTTGCTCTACCTGTTGTAGTGGATCTTCGTGCTGAGATCCTAGCGACTCTACATGGGCTGGATTCAAATCTGTCATCACGTTATCTGTCACCTAAACGCAAGATTCCCACAGACGGCGCCAATTGTATGAGCACAAATCAAACTAATCCAAGTTTGGACAGTGAACCAGCTCAATGAGCACTCAACAATGAATTTGTAGAGAGTGGGTGTTTAATCTAGGTTTTTGAGATGATAGATAATACAAAGGTTTGATTCGGCTTTTTATTCATGCACTACACTAGTATGAGCATGTAACCTGAAGTTGAATACCTTGATACTGAGAACGATAGTTTTTTGTTTCTCTTCCCAATTCTTCCTCCTCCTCTCTTCAATTATCTTCCTTTCCTTTTATAGGCCTCCCCCTTTCTTCCCCGGTGCAATCCAGGTGTTTCCTTTTTAGATACTTGTCCCATCACCCCTTTTGGCTCAGGTCTCTGGTGGTGAAGATAAGGTTGAAACCTAACGTTCAGGCGTCACTTCTTCATTAATGCGGCCAGAGAAGCAGGTGTAGAGCATTAAATGCGGTGATGGCAGCTTTTCCTTTGGCCACAGTTAATTCTTTCCCTTTATTCTTTATTCTCATTTTCTTAACTCCAGCATCAAAAAGAAAAAACCTTCATCATGGGCGTTATCCAACTATAAGAACATTCACATGGTCCTCGGCGACGCCTTGCCGAGGACTGGTTTGTCCTCGGACGTTATGTCTCTTAGTGTCTGGACATGCATGATACTTCTTTCTCTCTCGTGATCTTGTAGGTCGGACTGATTATGTCCTCGGATCATCTCAAGATGTAGTGTTGGGCTTCTTTTATTGTGAGGGCCTTTGGGCCGGCCAGATACGCGATTTGGGCCCATGGGTACCACAATATTGAATTGTGCAAAATTTGCATTGATTATTATATTTACAAGAGTATAGTAGTCATCATTTTTATTCCATGATATTATGGTTAATACTATTAAGCCACAAGATTTTAGCGCTATGGAAGTAATGGAAGGAGAGAAAAGAATTAAAAGTGAAAGGAGGAGAGAAGGAAATTGAATGTCAAAAAAATTTAAGAGAATACTCATTCCTTGTTTGGTTCCCGAGTGGAAAGGAGGGAAATGATTCACTTTTGTTTGTTAAATTAAAACTCTCACAAAGAAGGGGTTATAGGTTTCAAGATGCACATCTTGCAAATAATATTTTGCTATGGATAAAGTTTAACTATAAAATTAATTGTAGCTTTAAATTACAATCTTAGTATCTTTTTATTTGAGGTGTATTTTGACAAATCTATTATTGGATTACATATTCTTCTTATATTCTTCATATTTGCAAAATTTTTCAAAAATTAAAGATTAATAGAATATGCATAAAATATAAACTTATAGATCATACTTTATATAATATCTGATTGACAACGGTTAAATTTTCAAAATATATAGTAATGTTTATTTTATTGAAAAAAGTTATACCCTCAAGCTCCAATCAATTTTGTTGCTAATCTTTGCCCTTCTACTAGTATACTAAGAATCCATGAAATAACAAGAAATTAACACTTTGTTTTAATGACAACCTTTGTCTGCCTAGCTCTGCTCTGATCAGCCATCTGATCTGGTGTTTGTAAATTCAAGGACGGATGTATGGCTGACATGCGGGGATTTGTAAAAAATGCAGACAGTAAACACATTACTTAAATGAAAAACATTCCAACACATCATTTCTCACAAGCCAAAAGAAAATATCAACAAGATGCCCTGTAATCTGTAAATCAATGGCATTAAGCTGCTCAGCATGACGTGAACTTTTCTGTTTTTATGATGTCCAACCTCAGCAAGGCAAAGGCCCTTTGGACCCATCCCTAAGGAATAACCACGAATGCATGACTCCAATCATCAAATCCAGAAGAACTCCTACGGGGGAATCAAACCCAAGATATATGGGTCTACAGCTCATCTCAAAACTTCAACCACTGGGCTGCACCCTTATGGGTATGACCTGTGAAAAAATCAAAATTGGTCTTATTAGATAGTAAAATATTTGTAGTTTAGAGAGTAGAGAGATTGAACCAAGGACAGGAATCATACGATCAGTTTGTTCTACTTTCTAGTTGATTTGGGCTCTTTACTCAAACGTGTTCAAGCTATTAACATGTTGAGCCAACTTGGTCGTGCTTTGATTTTGTAAAATAATGCCTCTAAATTCCGAAGCCACAATCTGTAAAGAGTAAAGCCAATGAAAGAACAATTTTCAATAAGCAGTGTACCATTGAAAACTCTGCTTATCTAAATAAGAATGTAACTTAAGAATGGTTTGCATTTGCAAAGGAGAAAGGGAAAGGGGAGTTAGCCCCATTCATGTTACAGTTATATCTAATTCACTTACCATTTATAATCACTGTAAAAACAAAAGCTCAAAGATTTTATATTATCATGTCACCATAGGCCAATAGAGCAGAAAAAGAGAATGAAAATCTATATTATCAGCCCCACTCACATATCTCGTCCAACTTACAAATGAGAATACCTAAGCAATTCTTTCACAGAGATAACAGATTTCTCCCACAGATCTTCAAAGAGCTCATCGAACTTCTCACGGGGTTATGGTGCTCCTGGGAGAGGGAAGACACACAATGTATAAGACATTATAAGTGATAGAATTGATCAATTCATCCCCTAGGAGCCAACTATCAGTATGCATAAATAGTAAGATACAAGGGAAAAAGATAAGTTAAAACATTTTCCCTTTGCCCAAAAAAAATAAAACATTTACATAAACTATTTTCTGTATATAGAGATGGAACATCAAGAAGGATATTGAAATTTTTATCTACTGCCATCATTAGCAATAAAAGACAGGTAAAGATAAAAATTGTTCATCACTTGCAAAAGAGGCATCAGTATGGCATCTAAAAATACTTGCTTACTGCAGGGCTCTACTACACAGGTTTAAACTTTTCAAATTTCAAGGCTCTACAGTCTACACCAATCAACTGAGCAGAATTTTTCATATTGAATATGGAACGCCCTTTTTTCATTTCTAAACCAAAAAAATAAACTCAAAACTTTAATTTTCTTTTCCTCAGATTCTCAACCAAACATAGGTTAATAAATGGACCAAAACAAAAAGAGCTCACATTCTCAAAGGTACTACTAGTGAAGCGATGAGAACATTTTCTGATTCAAATCCATGAATCATAGTTCAGAAAGTACGAGGAAATTCAGAGAGATATGAAAGAGAATTGTTGGTGGAGAACTTACTGTGGGGTGCAAAGCAGAGGGCCAGAACCCAAAATGCCTTGGTTTTCAGAAGTCAAAGCTCACCAAACTGACTCTCCCTCTGCAACCTTATCGTTATAAACCAAAAAAGCAAAAAGCTCTAAAACATAAAGTTTCACATCCAAAAACAATGCAAATCCATATATAAACATATTAAGCAACATATTACAAGCAATTTCCAGTTTAATACATTTTCTCAGAAATTAAATAGGATAATTTCAAGAGAAAGAAAAACAAAAGATGAGATATCTGACTTGGAATCATGACATTTTGGGGTATGGCTCCGGTGGCAATGTCATGGGCTTTGGTGGCTGGAGACTATGGTTGACTTTTGCTAGGTTACTGCTCACATGTTAAAATGTGAGAGGCAATCGGTGAAATGAGATTGGCTATTGGTAAAAACTAAAAAGGGAGACTATAATCCCCTTCCCCTCACCTCCTCTCTCCTCTGCCCCCATCCAGATGCATTGAAAGAGCCAATGCCCTGTTGGCACCTGCCCCCATCCAAATGCATTGCAAGTGCCAATAGCTAGGGCTAGGTCATGGTGGCTATTGCACCGGATCCAAATCCTCCTAAGCTACCTTCTCAAGCCAGGGTTCAAGTCTCCACAAGAAACAGTAAAGGGAATTTAGGATTACTTGTATGATAATCATAGATAGCACCAAAAACAGGTTCAGTCTGTGGTATTGCCTCTAGCTCTAGGCCCCCACTTCTACCCAAAAAAAAAAAAAAAAAGAACCCCTAAAATGTTTCCAGACTTCCAGTTTACCATAACTTAACATGCATGATTATTTGATTACTGCCACGATTGCTAGAGACTGCATCTCCACAAAACCTTAGACAAAGCATCCATTGTTTTCCCTGCTACCTCACCACTAGGGTATCACTATCTTGACACTGTTTCTGTGTTACCACCACTGCTTAACCACTGAGACAGTACTACCAACAGTCTTATTGCATAACCTAACATTTACTTTCATAAAGATAAATACTTTCATTTACTAGAAAATCATTGCTCGATATGATATTTATATCTATTAATTTTTTTCTTCACACCCTAGAGTTCCAAGTACACTTGCAACATTTTAATCAATACTTGAAACAAAAATTTTCTAATATCAGACAAATTCTTTTGAAGAAAAAAGCCTTCCCACCGAAAATACCAAGATCTCCCTAAGACAATCAAATTTTTTATGGTATTTCCGCAAATGAACATTACTTGACCAATTGTGGAAAATATGATATCCAAAGAATACATCAGTGAATATTGACTAAAGGTCTTGAACTCAAGCATTTTGAAGAGATTTTCCGTGAAGCACAAGCATTTTGAAGAGATTTTCCATGAAGCACTAGTTAAGTGGGGTCTAATCATCAAATAAGTCAGGAATAAGGTCTACCATGCCTTTGAAAATTCTGTCACCACATCCCTTCAGCACAGTAATCACTGGTTTCTTCAAATGTAAGAGGGTAGGGATTCATTCAGCCACAAGGGATTCCATCCTCTTGTCTTCCACTTCAGCCGCCTTGAAATGGGGCTTGGAGGGGAACACAAATATAGTAGATGCAGTAACTGAGGGTTGAAACCCAGCTGAGTATCTTTCTGAGGTCAAAGTAAATCTAGGCAACTGTTGGATACCTGAGGCAAGTGGTACAAGCTTGTAATTGAGAATATACTCGGATTTTGGGAGAACAAAAACCGTGTCATTGTGAGACCCAGATAACACAAAACTTTGTGCATCTGCCAATGAGAATTTGACCTCTTGAAGCAATTGTGTTTGGTTCTGAATTTTGACAAGGAATGTAAAGGGGTCACCAAGGATGGCATATGGAGGACAGTCCAAACTCACAACCAAGGGTGGTAACTCCACATTTACATCAGGAAGTGTTTGTGTAGTCAAAATGGAAACTATTGTAGAACCAGATTGCTCTTCGTTCACAGAATCCCTCCTCCATCTTACACACACAGTCCCTAACCTGAGCTTTGAAGAATTAGCCTCAGAAATGACAGTGAAAACCTTTTTGAACTTTTCTCCAGGCACGAGAAGGGCAGGATCTAGAAGGGTTTCATGTTCATGTTGCATGGAACATGACCCTTCAATGCCTTCATTATCTACTTCAAGAGACATGGATAGCAGGCGCAACGGCACCTCAGCAGAGTTCTTCACACTAACAATGAGTACACTTTTTTCACTAAGAGGCAGTGATGCCGGCTGATCAGGATCAGGGACTGACTTGATCCTTGAGAGCAGCAAAGGGTCCCTCCGAAATGGCAGCATGATTTGATGGCTAAATTCAACAGCAGTCTTTCCTTCAATCTGCAAGCTCTTGTGGACATTAACTTTTTGTGCAGTTGATTCATTGCTATGTGGAGAATAGCCCAATGAGACAAAAAGCATTACTGGTTTTGGTCGATGCCACTTGATTTCTAATTTGCAGGACCATGATTCACCAAATTTCAGAAATGGAACAGATACCAATCCAAAAGATTTTTGAATTTTTTTGATTTCATCTGCGCCCAGTTGAGTTTCATCCTCCCCTTCTGGTCCAGAAATGCCAAGAAGCTCAACATGATGACTGTCCATAGACAATGATTCTGTTTCCCTCGGACTAAACAAGCCACCTCCTCTTACATCTACCAGATTAATCTTCAACTCACCAGCGTAGACTGCATGGCCTGTGGATATCACAGTAACGGGTACTATGAAGCTCTCTCCAACAAATGCAGGGCCAGAAGCGCCTAAATTAAGATCCACTTGTGGGTCTGGTTCTTCAACCTGGGTAGCCTTCTGACCGGTGAAAGCTAGTGCAGGATCCTTCGTTGGAGAAGACTCTACACGGTCTTCAAACTTCCAAATTGGCAAATCATCCATTGATGCTGGACTTTCGGCTCTGCAACAGATCGTGAAATGGGGTCCCATTTTTGCAATAACGGACGTGCATTCAAGCTTTCCACTTTGATCTGTGAGTCATAAAATTTTCTTACAGTTAACACAACAGGAAATGGGACATAATGAAGAGAAAAATAAATATAATTGATTCTAAGAAAAAGTTTCAGCAGAGGGTGAGAGCATTTATAGGAGAAGAAAAACAAAGATTTGGCAGTATCAGATATAATAAATGTATAGGATGGATCATAATCATGTTATTTGCTCATTCAATAGCCCTCCCTGTAAATAATTATTGATTGTGGGTAGGAGGAACATGCTCAGTGTGTGTTAGAGACATTTTTTTTCTCCCCCATTTAAGAGATTGAAAATTGTATACAACCAAAACATAAAAGAAAGTAGAATAAATAACCGATTTACCAGATTTGATGTCATATGTCAAGCGTAGCCATTTGTTAGTAGAAAGGGTAAGAGAAGGAGAAGTCTCTACTCGGCGGCCTTGTTTGTCATCAGCCATAGAAGCAAAAGGAGATCTTTGGGCATTCATTATGATAAAGTTACAATCAGATTGATTGAATTGCACTTCTAATTGATCAATTTCAACAGTAAGGGGTAATTGTGATAGAAGTGATAGTGTAATCAAGGTGGATGAATTGGGTTTGATCATCTGTTCATGAAAAGCAACTGAAGCAAGAAGTACTGATCTAAGGGGACTGACAAGATCAATCTCAAGGTGTAGTGGGTTATCTCCAGTTATTTTTAGATTAGTACTGTTCTCAAATGATGCCAGCCCTGATTCTCCGCTGACAAGCACAAGGACCTCCTTGTGTATTACTTCTCTCTGTGCTAGGCTTGCAGGACCAGCTGGACCACAGTCTTTGAATCTGAAAGACTGGGTGTCTGTACCAGATGATGCTGGCAGTGCAGCCATTTCAAGGGAATACTCTATAAAGTCTTTCACTGCACCATGTTTCCTTGCACACTCTTGCAGGTAACCCAAGACCTCCCACAGCAACGTGACCCACCCCTCTTGTCTGTACAGATTTGCGATACCCTCAAAAAGAGGTTTGGCATTATTGAATTCACCAACGGCATAATGTTCTCTGGCCATGTGAAATCCACAAAAAGAGGCCATCCTCTGCACTTTGAGGTTACTGTATGATTCATATGATTTCTTTAGCAGAGCAATTATTTCAAAGGAATCTTGAAACCTTTTTCCTTCCGCAACAGCAAAACGGATATACTCCTCATCAGTGAGACTGAAAACACGATGAAAAAATATCAAGCTTGAGTAAGAAAGCATAATGTATTATTTTAGTAAACATCTTGGTAGTAATTTGTCAAGACACATACGGCTGCATAACAAATGTGTCACCTTGCTCAAGTAATCGAGCAAACTGACCCACATAAGTTGAAGGTACCACAGATTCAGCACTGTTATCAATCTCATTAGCAGTTTCTGACATTGAAACTGCAATTTCGAAAGAAGATCTCTTCTCCTCTAAGTATTGAGCAGCTAACTGTTTCAAGATGAAACATTGAGGTTCAGTCAGGAAAAGGATCACTACATTCAACTAAGGTATCTAAGCTCATTGGAAATAAATTTTAGAAAATTAATAATAAAAATAAAAGGGTGCATGGTGGTTGATACTGTTAATAGGCCAACAATTGTAGACTTTAATAGAGGCACCAAAATGAAGGTCTGAATCCCTTCATAACAGGTGCCATAGACCAACATTATTAAAACAATAAATAAATAAAAAGTAGTTTCAACAATCATTTGAATCATTCAAATGCTATAATGCATTTGATATTGACCCAAAGAAGAGTATGCCTTAAGAAAGGGTGATACAAAAATGACTACATTATTATCTATCTGAAATCATGTAATTCCAATGATTGCTTTTCCTCAATGTTGCTCTCATCATTTTTATTAAAAACTCGTGGTATGATTGGTGTGAGTGATTGGTAGAATTTTGGAGGTAAAAGATGAAAATACACCGATCCCATTACATTTAAAGAGAAAATAACATTCCAACCTCTCTTAATTTCTTTGTCAACCGATATGGTATGAGCAGAAGAGTTTGGAGTTGTGCCTCTCCAAATTCAAAACTTAACAATTTAGCTATTTTAACTACTAGTGTATATCCAAAGGGCTTTCCATATTGCAAAGGAGCCATCACTCAATATGGAAGAGGGCAGGGAAGAAGGTTCGAATGCACTTAATAGCCAAAGAGGAACATAAGATCTAGAGACAAATAATGTAAAATATAGTCACAGATATAATTTATTTTTTACCTCACCGTGCAAGGGGATGTATATAGAGAGAGAGAGAGAGAGAGAGAGAGAGAGAGAGCTCACTTGATAGTAATAAGCTGGACGAGATTCCCATTCAGTCAAAGGTTTTTCCGCAGTAGCTAAAACTAGAGATGAAATATTTTTTATGACTGCTGAACTTTTGTCGAGCAGCTCCGCAAATACCAAAAACTGTCTACTCAACCATTCCCAGTGAAGAAATATAGCTTCTGGGGCTCCAACAAGCCTTCTATACGAAGCATTGTGCTGTCGAAACCATGTAACTGCTTCTGCAACCTTTCCAGCATGCAATAACAGAGTAGATATTTTGAAGTTCAATTGCTCTGCAACAATTTTTATCTCCACTAAGCGTTGAATAGCTGGCAACCTCTTTGATGTCCCAATCATCTGTATCAGCCATACGCAAAGTTCGCTTCAGGGGAAAAATTAAAAAGGCTTGCGGTAGGTTTCTTTTAAGAAATGAACAGGAATTTAGAACATATAGTGCCTACCATTTTATCAATGTGGATAAGCCTCATGGAATTGAGATAGTTTTGGACGGTTGTTCACAAGATTTTGGTATTAGTTAAATTTTTCTGTTTAGGTCAGCTGTTTGAAAACATGCATTTTGGAAAAAAAAAAATTAAAAAATAAATGTAGCATTTTGAAACATGATTTTTACTCAATTAAGAACTTGCTGAGATCTGTGAAAAATTCAGTGCAAAAACACAGTTTTCTGGCAATTTTATGAAATGCAACCCTATGAGCTACAATTTGGAAAGGCACTTTTTCGCCAGTTTTCCAATTTTTATTTTTATTTTTTTATAACTAATATATTTTGTTGCTGTGAAACAAATTCCATCATGTATACTGGGGTAAACAAGATGAAAAGCACATTAATTTCTAAGATTACAAAGATCCATAAATTTTAATAAGATCACAAATGCTAGAATTTGTGAGGGGTGTGAACGATCTATCTTAGAAGTAAAAATGCAATTTTTCCAAACACTATTGGAGTGGATGATGGCACCATATCAAGCAATGAGGGATAGATTTTCATATAGCATTGTTTCTATGTCTTCCAACTCCGCCATACCCACAAGCTAATAAATCTACAAAATCTCAAGGCACCACCCAATGGACACCAAATAGCCCCAACACCATATCCCATAATTCTCTAGCAAACGAACAATGCAAAAGCATATAAGGCCCCATTTCCATGTCTTCCTTATAATTACAACACCAACTCACCAAAATTATATTCTTTCTCAAATTATCCACTGTTAAAATTTTTCCCAAGGATGCAGTCCAAACAAAGAAGGCAACTCTTGAAGGAACCGAGTTTCCAAATACTTTGCCATGGTAACTTGACTGCTCCACTAGGGACTAGTGCTACATAGTAAAAAATTAATCTTCTTAAAAATGAAAAGCCAGATGAATTTTTTTTTTTTTTTGGGATTTTCATTTAAAATCTCTCTTTTTCTAAATGAAATTGCAATGCCAAATGGACTGGTATGAGGTAAGTGGCAGGTTAAATTTGTAAGGCATAATGTGAGGAGTGGGGCAGCAAAATTACATAAAGAGTAATACAGAAAACAAATCAACCATGAGTTGAATTAACCACCTGTCGGAGTATATGATAGGCCTCATCGTAAAACCTCAAAGCTTCACCCCAATCTCTACGGAATTCTGCATATACAGCAACCTAGCAATTCATAACATTCATTCAGATTATACATAAACAAGTGAAGAAGCAATTATTATTATTATGACTCAGGTTCAAGTTCAAGTTAAGGGAACGAAAATGGGTAGAGGAAGATTAAAAAAAAATATACGAACATTAGTAGAAGTAGCTAAAACGGGCATGTCAATTAAGTAACAAAGGCTATGACTTCATATAGAATAAAATGAATAAAAAGAATACATGTGGCTAACCCTAAATAATCTTGTTGGGATCCATAGTCAACCCCAAAATTTTGGTACTAAAGCTTTGCTATTGTTGTGGTTAAGTTCAAGTAATACCTAGTGCAACTCTTTGCAATGGTAAACCGCTCCAGTATTTTGACAAATCAACCATTGGATACATTGCCTTTTTATACTCATCATGTTTGCAACAAAATACAAAGACAATAAAAAATCAATAACTATCTTATCATAAAATGCCTAAATTTCAAGTATTTTTAACTTAAACGAAACATAAGTTTATGGATCAAATAGAAAATCACGTCGGATTAACGCAAAATTTGGCACACATGTTAAGAACAAAGAACAAAGAGAGTATGTAATCTGGCGTTCACATTCACCATGCTTGTTGCCAAAATATCAAAATGATCAGAAATCAATAACTATCTGATCATAAAATATTCAATTTTCAAAATTTTAACTCTAAAGTTACACACAAAGCATTTGTTTACCCGCATCAAATAGTAAATAACATCCGATTAACACGAAATTTGGCACGTATTCATAATCCAATGGAGAAATTCTCAAAATATGAATCGAATACTTACTAATACAATTATAACAACTGACTTACTTTGAAGCAATAGCGAATGTGCAACTCAAGACCCGGAGAACTAAAGGTTTTCTTCTCAATACGCAATTTAATCCTTCTTCCTTCATCTCTATAATACACATTAGCCAATTCAGCAAGAACAGATCCCAACCTTTGAAGAGACTGTGAGTACTCATTCTGGTTGAAAACGACGACGTATTTCGAATCCAAATCCGCACGCTTTCGCAACGCAAGCATCCGATCCTCGCTCACATCCTCTGCAAAAACCAAAACCAAACCAAATTTACCAAAATCACTCACATTATTACCGAAAAAAAAAAACCGCACGCAAAGCCGCAGCAAGTACCGTTCGAATCGGAGAGGACAACGACGACGAGCAATTTGATGTTACGCGGACGAAGCACGGTTTTGATTTGGTCAATATGGGAGCAGAGTTGGAGCCACGCGGCGGGGTCGGAGGAGAGTTGAGAGTGGGAGAAAAGAGCGGCGAGGACGGAAGGGATTTTGGTTCGGTGCTTTGAGAGCCAATCGCGCTTCAATATGCCGATCGGGGGAGAAGGAGAGGGGTCGTCGGGTTCGGGAATGGAGAAGAGAGAGATTTTGGTGAAGTCAGGGAGAGCGAGGGTGTTGATTGGGGGTTGCTCGGAGTGGAGGTGTTTGGAGATGGTGGTGTGGAGTTCTGGACAACCTACTATGGATATTAGTGTCACTGGTGGAGTTCTTAGCTCTTCTGGGTATTCTTCCATTTTTTTTTTTTTTTTTGGATTTGGGAAAATTGAAAAATGTTTGAATTGTGATGGAGCTAGTGTTAATGCTGTTGCATTGGGAATTAGTTGAGGAGGAAAATTGAAAACCACTGAATTTGGTTTTCCGTTTCCCTTGATTTTGATTTTTGTTTTGGAGATGAGATTGGCAGTGGAGCGCAATGGGGGATCCGGGTTGGTTTCTGAGAGGGTTGTCAAATGTGAGAGAGAAAATGGGCTTTTGCCCTATTTAGCCAAAAAATAAAAGAAAAAGAAGAAGAAAAAAAGAAAGAGCGGTATGTCCTCTTTCCAAACTGTACTGCGGCGTGTACTTATTTTGATACTCAATCATCTAATAGACGGGTTATATAAGAAACTCGATTATGCTAAAACCGAGTTTCTATCAAGTTTTTGCTACTTTGGATTGCCACCATGGATTTTTCGCAATATTTTTAATAATATAGAAACTCGATCCTAATAAAATCAACTTACTGAGGAAATTAAAATCACCTGTTTGCATGTGAAGTGTTTTTATCATGTATTTAACTTGATTAAATCAACGTCAAGTTTAGTAACCCATACTCGACTCTAGTATCATTGAGTTATACTGCTATACACACCTCCCTTCGCAGATGCACAAAATTTCCTCATTTTCTTCACAGCTTCTCCTTAAGAACCACAGCTATACATCCCTAGACTCAGTGTTATCTCTCTATCATCTTAGGTAAAAAAGTTATTTTCTTGTTTGAAGGGTTTAGGGTTTAGGGTTTTGCAGATGCACAAAATTTCCTCATTTTCTTCACAGCTTCTCCTTAAGAACCACAGCTATACATCCCTGGACTCATTGTTATCTCTCTATCATCTCTAGTAAAAAACTTATTTTCTTGTTTGAAGTACATAGAGAGTTTTATGGTGTAGGTAAAGTGTAGTTTTAGATATTACAAAAGTTTATCATCTATAATGTATGTTTTTGTTAGAGAAGAATTTTTATTTGATAGGTTGTATTACTTGTGCTTTGGTATTTTCTTGAATGAGTGTTATGTGAGTACATTGGGGTTATATTAGTTGTTTGGTATTGTAAATTTTAATTACTAACAATGACAATCTTTAAATTTGCTACAAGTAATGTACAATAAATCTAATTTGGGTAATGAGTGTTATGTATGTACATTGAGTTATATTGGTTCTTTTGGTGGTGTAAATTTTATTGACAAAAAATGAAAATCTTTAGATTTGCTAAAACTAATGAATAATTAATCTTTAGATTTGCAAAAGTTGAACGTACATAATCATCATTTGTCAGATATTAACAATAATGTCTAATTTTTGTAGGTAGAAATTTTTAGAAATCATCATTGCTTGAATCTAAGAAGTCTTAAATATCTTTTTCATCATCTAACGAAGTAATTTCATTAATAGACTTGATGGCTCGCTCTTGCGTCTTCCCCTGTAGATGCTTCTTAGCTTTTTGGATTGCATAAAAACGGTCTAGTTACCTTTGCATTTGATTGTTCTCTTGTTCAAGATGAGTAAGTATGTTGGCAAGTTTGTCCTTAGGTAACTCGACTGAGCATGCCTTAGGAAGCTGTAACCCATGCCATTGACAATACACCTCCAACTCACACCTTTTCTCATATAGGGTTGACCATAGTGGTTTTGCTGCGGTGAAATTTGTACTTAGTTTTGTAGGTTTACCGACAATGATGTGTCCGACGCTTCTAAGACTCTCATACGTATATATTGGAATATTAACAAAATCTCTCTTCTTTCCAACCCATTTCCCTCCATAGTAGTCTATGTATGTCTGTAGTTGTTGATTTGTTTGAACTTGTGATGATCCATTTGTTGAAGTAGATCCAAACTTGTTTCGCATTGTATGATTTGATGTTGAGGTGTTGCGACTCATAGCTTTAGTAAATCTAAGAAGTTAGTGGGGTAGAAATAAGATCATTATTGTGGTGCATTTATAATCTTATTTCATGGTCCAAGCATTATAATATTAGTTATCAGGGCTTGTCATGTCAATACAAGCTGGAAAAGCAATATATGAACAGGATTATCCATGTTCCCAATGTGATAGTGAGATTTCAACATGTGGGCAGTAGTTGCAGTGTACTTGAACAGAGCATCATCTTTAATTGACACAATGCTGTCCCTGGCACTAGGGTACGATTTGTATCAATCCTCAATCTAAGCAAATATATAGAAGACCATTGAAAAACCACTTCACTAAAAATCCTAAGCCATTCTTGACCTATTTACCCCTCTTATTGGATTTGACATGGAATGCTAGATACAAAGTAAGATGCACAAAAACATTGTTGAACTAGCTGAAACCGAGGGAGAAATTTAAAGGGTTTATAGCTAAATATGTGTGGAATCAAAACCACAAATGACAAGATTATTATTACTAATCAAATTACTTTATATTGACTGCCCACATCTATGAATTGTTCGTAACTAATTCCTTGTACATATATGGTCTAATCGACCATAGTTACATTATTAACTACACACATGCAATAGTTGACAACCTTACCAAGTGAAAAACGAAACGAGGGAGAATTATATCCTCATGACATGAAGCGGTAGAATACCTGGTGTGCCTGTAGCATAGACAGTGACGCACAATACGCAGCTAGCACATGTGTGGCATGCTTTGTCGTGCTCTTCGGCCCCTTCCATCTACTAAACATACAGTTTCAGACAGTTCTCATTAGTTATTTACACAAATCTAAAGCAAAAACTCTACTCTCCAATGGACATAACAAAATATTACAATATTTTTATAATAACTTTGTTTTGAATTGTGATGAGTCTAGGTGTAATTTAATTTAATTTATTTATAATGGGTTTTAGGGACGGACCCAGGATTTCAAACTGGGGGGGATCAGAGATAAGCGAAAAAAAATTTCAAATACACATCCATATAGTATTAATAAACTATCAACCAAGACAAATGCTCAAAAATCATTGTTTCTTAATATATTAAGATACAATTATCTACCAACAAAAACAAAAGACACGAAACACTATTGTTTCTTAATACAATCATCTATGAAAAAGGAACTCGATGCTCTTTCAAATATTTAAAATCATCTATGATTGAATCCAAACTAAATGTTGAAGCTATATCCTTTTTAATGTATAACATCAAAGAGTCCGTTAAAAAATCATTTTTCATTTTGTTTCGAAGGTTAGTTTTGACAACTTTTATAGCTGAAAATGCTCGCTCTATAGTAGCAGTAGAAACTGGAAGAGTAAGCACAAGTCTCACCATTCTATAAACAAGTTTGTAGTATTTTGAGTTTCCAGTTCTCACTAACCATTGACATAACTCAGATAAACTGTTCAATTTTTTGAACTCTGGATCTTGGACTACATTATGCTCAAAATGATAAAGCTCTTTCTCCAACACTTGTTTGTCATAATCTGTGAAATCTTGTGGATAGAAATTCTTTACCAACAAACAAAGATCACTACTTCTGAAAGATTTTAATGCCTCTCGACACTCTAAAGCTGAGCTAAGCATAAGTAACTCCGTTCTATTTTCACATTATCGCTTGTATAAAAAAAATTAATTAAAAAGTAAATAAGAAAAAGAAAGGAAGAATAGGAAGCATTATTTTGCATGATGAGTTATAATAAAAGGAAGCCTGTAGTTTCTAACAACTCTAATGTCTCTTTGATTCGGGCCATTGTCATAAAAACTAATCACGCAAGAGTCTTGCGTGATTAGTTTTATTTATTTATTTAGATTTACATGGGCTCTTGAATCTAAAATGGGCTGGCTGGCTGGGATAGGGGGGCCCAAGTCTTTTTTTTTTTTTTTTTTGAAAATTTTAGCTACTAATTTTTTTTTTTTGGGCCCAAGGGAGGCCCGGGCCCCCTTAGGCCCCACCTAGGTCCGTCCCTGATGGGTTTATACTTCAATTTGTTATGAAAATATTGGGTGAGATTTTGTTATATTCATAGAAGAACTCAAAACAAGTAGTAGTAATAAGAACAACAAAGACTAAAGACTCACCTGAATAATGGATGAATGAATCTATCATGAACTATTTGCATATATGGAGGTGGATATTAATCTTTAACCTTGCATTCAATTTGCCTTACATATTATTAATAATTGGAACAGATGTGGGAAATATGAATGAAACCATTTCAGTAGCCATAACTGAAAATTGGGGTAATACATTGAAACTGGATAGTCATTGAAACAGGACAGCCATAACTTTATCTTAATTGTGTTTTATATATCAAATTGAATTTTTGTATTAACCTGGTCTTACTCTCAGCAATTTAGAGATTCCCAATCACAAGGTCTTGGTTTCTCACTGATTTTGTATGCTTGGAAAAATGAACAGAAATGTATTTTTCATTTTTAAGTGTGAACAAATACTTCTAGCTTTGTTTTGATTAAAAAACATGTGAATTACAGATCTCCATTATTCCTTATCATTTTACTTCTCAAGTAATTCATAAGTCAAATAGCATAGAATTGTCACTCTTGCATGCTTTTATTAGTTCAGCTAAGAATTCTAGTTTTGATTTTCCACTAAAACCTGTTTGTTGAGAATGACTAGTTCCGCAACACTCTGTTGGCTTATTGGAATATACAAAGAAGATGTTTTTGAGAAGCAGTTCCCTCATCAGTGTGATTAGCAAAGAATTGGGAACCTTTTTTCAAAAAGAAGAAAAAGAAAACAAAAGGTTGGCAAGCATTTACTTGATGTATTCTTTCAAGTTACAGGTGTCTAGATTGTTGGCATAGAATATGAATCTTACTTTTGGTTGATACAGATTGAAAGTTTTCCAGAATTCATATATATATATATATATATATGTATGTATGTATGTATGTATATGAAAGTCATGGAACAAGTGCGGCAAATACATCCCATTGTGTGTGTGCATGCATACACGTGATAGGGTGCAAAGAGGCAAATTCTTTAAATCAGAATTTAAGGATCTTAAGAAATTTGTGGTAACTGTTGGAAAATTCCAACTCACAACTGACCTTTAAATGTTCATGGAAAATACTATTCTAATGGATAATCAAAATTTTAATGTTGAACTATGATTGATTCCTTGCATTCATGTCTCCTAAATTCTTTGTTTACTATCTAACCCATTAGATAGCCTACAATCTGATTAATATATATACTACTATATATCTATAGGCATGGCATTAAGTCACAACTTGAACTTGATATGAAATCAGTGACCTCTATACACTCCAAAAGAACCAGAATTATTCATTTTCTTGTTATTTCTTTTGCATATATTGCAGGCCACACATTATAGATAACCAGATTTTTGTAATTTATTGTGAAACAAAGAGCGGTGGAACCAGTTCCCTATCAAATGAATGGAGAGTTAGGAAGCTTGATTTCTTGTCTTATTGTCTTATCAATGCTTTAAATAATTTTCCTAGGCCACATATTACTTTCAAGCTTGACTTCTTCCATATTGACATAGAGATTTTTATAAATTTATTTACAACATTGCTCCATATTATATTATGGGACATACAAATATGAGGTATTGAGAGGGTCCAGAGATTTGATACTTGACTTAAAGGATATGTAGTCACATGGCAAAAGGAAAAACGAACAAGGAGGGAAGGCAATGTAAACTGCAAAGACTGGTTCATAGTTTGGCTATGAGGTAATAGACAATGAAAAAAAGGTGAACATGCATAACATTATCATTCTATTCCATTACTGGCCTCATTGTTTTTACAACTTTTCATGTTTGTAAATTTACATTGTTCTTTCTAAATCCTGAAAGTGGTTAACTCCTCTCATAAACTCCATGTTTTTCTATACATTTGCCTAAGGAGATGCAAAGAAGAAAAAATATTGAAGGTCAGTTTCCCAAATGAGGAAACTAAATTATGCTTTTCACTAACACATGCTGAAACTAAATTATGGGAAAAAAAATAACATGCCGGTTGGCGAGGGGACCTACCTCCACCGACGGTTGTGGCAGCCTCATAATAGGGAATATCAGTGGGAACCTCTAATACGACCACAACTACACAAACATCAGTGCTCCTCCAATCTGCATTGCCTTTGTCTCTGATGCCTTGCATAGGTGCCTATACAATCAAGCTAATGCTACACTACCCCAAGTATACCCTTTCGCGTCACTGATTAGGTTTAAGAATTGTAGAGGCATCATCGACACCCGGTCTGCACAGCCAGGCTAATGCTGCACTACCCCAACTGTACCTCTTTGCTTCATTGATTGGGTTCAAGAACTGTAGAGGCATCACCGACACCTGATTTGCTGACTTTTCCATAAATAGAATGGACCCCAATCACACCAGTATGTGATAGCGGGCATGTTGTTGCACTACATCGTCAGTAGCATCCACAGCTAGGGGATCTCTAAATCGTGCCTTAAGCCAGTTGACTCTTATCCTCGCCCCAGCAAGAATAAACATGTTTTCACAAGGATGCGGTACCAAGGCTAGAGGCTGATGACCCAGTAACTCAAAATACAACCCACTCCAATCCAACCTCACCTTCCCAATCACAAGCAACCCATCAACAGGAACCCCTAGCATCACCTTAAAATCTTGTAAGGTGATACCTATTTCTCTATGAGGTAAGTGGAACGTGTGCGTCTCTGGATGTCAATGCTCGACCAATGCTGTGATCAACTTCCATCTTTGGAACCTTGAATAATCCTTCAAAACCCACCTCAGTTATGTAACGGGCAATCCATGGGCCTAGCCTACCGTGGGGTAACTCATAAGATCGGTGTTGACACTTCAACACGCCTGGCACTACCTACACAAGAAAGAGTGTTGTGTTAGGATAGTGCACAAGAAATAACTACAAGAATGCTACATAAAAATAATATGCAAGAAACAGTAGGCTAACGGTTGCTAGAGAGCAGTAAACATTGCGAACATTTTGCAATATGTTAGTTACGATGTTAATTGGTTATTCACTCTAGCTCAATAGCAGATAAGATCAATTCAGCCTAACTTGTCCTTAACTATGCTCTTGTTACAATTATGAAGTATTTAATAAATAGGGGTAACAACCATATAAAACGAGATTTGATCAAAGGACTTGGAATTGTTGGGCGTATAAACTCAAGTATCGAGCTGGTTGAAGGTTAGCAGTGAAGGATGTTCAAATGCTGTTTCTGGGAGGGAGGGGGGGGGGGGGTGGGGGGAGTTAGCCAGCTGGTGAAACTTGTTGGCATGTTTTGTTTTCATCTCTGGAAATATTTGTGTATGATTTCATGTGTGTGCTTTTACAATGTTATATTGAGTGGGTTTCTTGGAAGTTTTCTTGCTTCGTGTTTAACTTGCCCTTAACCAGTTCTAAAACTTCTCTGTAATTTCCTAGTGCAACCTTTAATCATTACTCCACTAATGTAGACGCCACTGACCTCTTGAAATTCTCCTATTCTCTTCTCTTCTCTATGGTTTAAAGCCTATCTAGTTGTCAAGAGTTTGTACATGTGCCATGTGGTATTTGATTAGAATCAACTCTTCACGACTATAAAAGGCTATCTGCAGGCAAGTTAACAAAGCCAAATTGATATAGAAGTTGACATATAATGAAATTCTCTTATGAAGAGGATAATCAAATCGTCATATATTTTTTTCACATATTGTAATAGGTTGATATCTAAAGTAAAATTTAGTCACTTTTCATGAATAGATTGTATACATAAACAAGTTGGGACGCTTCTTATGACCCTAATCAACACGTTGAGAATTCATAACCAACCTCAATTTTGGGATTAAGGCTCTGTCTTATGTGGGACTACATAAATGGTAACACTATCCCTTTCATCAATTATTAAGCGAGAAAATTTAAAAAATAAAAAATTGACGTTGGAGTAGGTTCATAGGAATCCTAAGTTTTGGTCTAGTAGTTCCTAAAACATAATGAGAAATTTCCTAATTGTTTGATTTATTAATTTATTCAACATAAATTTAAAATTTTGAAAATAAGAATACAACAATGTGTTTATTTCCAATAATTCAATAACTGTTTTTGTCTTGTCTTGTCTCAACTTGCTCCATTTCTATCCACATAGATTTCCCTTGAAGAGAGTAAGGGGATAGGAACAAGACATCTATGATCAAATCTTGTTTTATTCGGTTATTATCCCTATTTATGAAATACTCCATGTTTATGAAATATGTTTGTTACGATGTTAACTGGTTAAATAAAATTCTGCCTAAACCGAAATAGAAATGATACCATTTCTAACATCTATTTACAAATAATCAAAGAACCCTATAGAAAGAAAAATATACGATTTCAAAATGTCCAAAGTTTAGTGGGCGTCCCCCACAATGCTGGGGATCGATGAGCCGGTTGCCACATTAACTGTGTACGATCCGTGGGTCCAGGATCCACATCTTACGGCCGTTGCATATCTGACACACATGCAATCATGTTAATAAACCATTGATCTCAGGCAGACATTAACAAAATGACACTTAACTATATTAGGCAAGCATAACATATTAGGCAAAATCAACTATTTTGATAATTACTTCAACAACTGTGAAATCATTCGTGAGTAAGAATATATGTGTCATAATTTAGTTCGTTATGCTATTTTTTATGGTTTGGTTAAATGCTATGCTGACTATTAACTTTTCTTTTATGTAATAAGACCAACTTTCATTGTCTTCTACCTATGCAACAAAGGTTTACATCAACTTGGATTATCAGCAGGATTACATCCACTGGGATTCTGAAGAAGTGGTAAAAAATAAGAGGACAGTACGTGACATTATAAAATTTCTTCAGCAATCAAAATTCCAGGTAAGTTAAAACTCTGAATAAGTATTTGATTAATGACAAAGTTACATGTATTATATACTAATAAAAAAATTACTGTAGGAAGCGATTTTCTATTGTATGGCTGTTGTGAAAAAAGTAAATGCTGAGAATAAACTCTAGAGGGAGATTTTTTTTTTTTAATTTTTTTATAAAGGACTTGGTATTTGAAGACATAATTTTTTTTTGATAGGTAAAAAGCTTAAAGGAAAATAAGAAATACCATTTGCTCCTATGGTATACAAGATGTGTCCTAATGGAAACAAAAAAAATTAAGCAAAAGTACAAAAATCTAAAAAAACAAAAAAAGATGGGAGAAAGACCACTATTTAGCATCATCCAATCATACAAAGTAAGTGAGAAAAATTGCCAACCATAGGACTAGATGCAACATATCGAAATCCTTGTCCATCCAAATCACACAATTGATAATAGTTATGCATGCACTCACATAGAGAAAATTACTCATTGTCAACTTTATGCATGTTGGGAGAAGAATGATTGATATACATTTTATATGATCAACTGGCAATCAACATATGTTGTTATAAATTACATTCAGATGGTATCATTACAAATCCATGATATGTTCCTAGACCAATATGGTATTACATCATAATAGCATCTTAAGAATGTTAAAAGAGGAAAAATAAAAGAATTGTAATAGATATCAAAGGATGCAAGTCCTAAGATAACACCATAATAGTCATTACTTTATTTGTAGAAGATGATGTCAAATGACATTAAACAAATATTTAACTTTTTATGACACGATAAAGGCAGACAAGCTAACATGAAAGGAAAGTATAACAAAACAATGTATCACTTTAACCAGGGGTGCGCAAGAAATCAAATATCTCATTGTTGTTTTTTTGATAGGTAATCAAATGTCTCAATGTTGTTCTATTGTGATTCTATAATCCTAGCATTTGAATGCTCTTTTGTTTTGATTGAGCAAAGACGTAAGATATCTCCACTTGTTCTTACACTAGTTACAATTCTGTCATTACATATCCTTAATCACCACAATATATATTAGAGGAAATCATTTCTTTAACAAAATAAAAAAAATTACATGTATTATATATATATATATATATTATATATATATAAACCCCCATGACAGGATAAGGATATTGTTACAAAGGCAATAAAGAATTTACTTGGAAAAACATACATGTTCCAAGATGTTTTACCTTTTTCATTTTACCTTTACATTAAAACTCAGGCAACCACACATTGGGTTTCGTTTTACCTTTTTCATTGAAAATTAGGAATTTCAGGCAAACCTAAATCAATGCAAATTATGCAAAATCTACTAGAGAAAAATTAAGAACTCTTTAGCCTCAAGAAGCCAAACTCAAATCAAAGTACATGCACAACCCAAACTTAAGTTAGATTAAATGCACAAGCCAAACTTAACTCAAATTAAATGCAAAGGCAAAAAAAATTGATCTTAGAATTTAGAAATTACCTTAATGCGTTTCTAATCCTTTAACTCTTATTTCTAAGCTTGATGGTCAGAGATGTAGGTGAGGGTTATGGTGAGAGTTGCAGGTCATGGTTAGGTTAGGGTGTGGGTTTGGGTTAAGCTTCGGCCTACGAGTAGAAAGAAGACAACTTGAAGATGGATCAAACTTGGAAAGGGATAAATGGACTGAGGGAGACAAAACAGACTAAGGGAGAAAGTGGTGGCTACTGATCGGACTGTGGGAGGGAGACAACCTGTTTTGGAGATGTTACATTCAAAATTTCATTTTATTCTGCATATAACTCGATTTCATTATTGCCGAGTTATGAACAGTCTAGCTGGAATATTTTATTGCAAAAAAGCCACGGTGGCAATCCAGCGTGGCAAAAGCCACCATGGCAAAAACCTGATATAAACTCGGCTTCAATATAATTGAGTTCCTTATATAAATTGACTTTTGGGTTATTGAGTACCAAAATAGGGACACACCCCTATATAGTTTGGAAACATGGACATATTACTCTTTTTTTTGCTAAACAAAGGCAAAAGCCCATTTTCTCCCAAATATGGGTGTGAGTTGTGACTGTGACGGAAATTGGCCAAATTGGATGAGATCCATACCCGATAACCTAGTCCAATCCAATTAAATGATTAAATAAATAAATTTTAAATTAGAACTCTTAAGTTTGGATTTTTTATATTTTATACTATAAAATTTCTCTTCATTAACAAAAGTAGCCTTTTCGTTAGTGGGGTCATTTATGTGGCCGTCAAGTGATTCGCTAGTAGTTGAGACATACTACAGTCGTTAGAAAATCACTCACTATTGACCTAGTCACCTTGGACACGATCTGTCACTGTCAAGTTGGAGCTGTTACAATTGGAGTGACAAACAGCTTAAAACCAAGAACTAAAATTGATGAAGGTTTGTGGGGGTAAAAAAAAACAAAACAAGTTTGGGTTTTTTTTTTTTTGGGAAAATGATGTTGAATGGAATGGCATCAAGTTTGTGATTTCTTTTAGTGGAACGATGTCGTTTAATGGGGTTGTAGCATTGGAATTCACTTGAGATGAAAAGACATTGTTTGGGAAGGTTGACTTGGCAAAAATAATTACACATCAAGGGGCTGGAGTATGTTTTGGTTGCTAGCATGTCACTTTACGGCCATGTAGATGAGTCCACCAACAGAAGGATAGCTTTTGCTAACATAGGGGAACTTCAAGGTGTTAAATTCAAATAACCCCAAATTTTGGGGATTTATTTTGCAATTTACAAAAAACAATTACACATCAAATGGCTGGAATGTGTCTCGGCTACCAGTATGTCACTAGATGGCCATGTAGGCAAGTCCACTAACGAATGGCTGCTTTTGCTAATGAATGGGAACTTTACAGTATAAAATCAAAATTTTCAAATTTCAGCGTATAAAAAAGTGTGAGTTGGCATATCAATATAGACACAATAAAAATTCTCAATATTCCCAAATTAGCATACCAAAAATTTAAATTAGAGATTGTGGCGGGCCTATTTTGAGTTGGCATACTTTTCTTTAAGATAAAAAAGTGTGAGTTGGCATATCAATTTGAGAATTTTTTAAAATTATTGTGACATTTTTTTTTTTGTTTCCTAACATTATATACTGATTATGTTTATTTATTTGATCACTTATTTAGATTATTAAATAATCTATAGATTTTATACTACTATTTAAGGGACTTCCCCAGTTTGGACTGGATTTCTTTTGTTCCAAAATACCCCTACACCCTTAGATTTAAGTAGAAACAAAACTAAAGGTTAATCCTGTAAAAATACATATCTAACTTGCACTAAAACATTGCCTACAAAATAAGAACACTCTTCCACTAACTCACTTCTTCAAAGAAACTATTTAGAAAGTTCAAATAAGAGGATTAGAAATGTAAAATAAATTATTTTAAAAAATTCTAAATTTTAGATAACTTAAAAAAAAAAAAAAAAAACAAAGAAACAAAGAGTTTCTTCCATCTCCTCCCTCTCCTCCAGGTATTGTAACATTCCCACCATTGAAAAAAAAAAACACTTGCCTCAAATACATGTTCAAATCCTATCAAAAAAGAAAAATAAAATAAGACCACGTTCATTTGGATAACAACCTCTAAAAAAACTGAAGCAATTATAAAAATCCATGTTGCCATTTTAATTTTTAACCCAAGGGATGAAGGTCTTGCCACTGTTTGACATCAAATTTGATGACTACACAGTAACCACATATAGTGGATGGCATTTTAACAATAACATTTTCTCTTTCAGTGTTTCTGCCTTCATGTGGAGGTGAATCTCATTTATAGACAAGATTAGGGTGGCCCTTCATATCAAAGGTCAGAATTTTTAGTTATTTATTTATTTATTTTTCAAAAAAATTTTTTCGTTAAATTATGTTTCTCTTTTTGATCTGTCGTTTACTAACACCAAATTCTTATCCTCTGAAACTTTTTTTTTTTGACAGACTTATCCTTAGAACCTTAAAGGCTACAATTCCAATGAAAACTTTTCATTATTGAGATGCGAAATGGCTTGCAACAGACATGAGATCATGCAAATTCTAACATACCAATAGGGAGGCAAACATGGCTTTGCACATTCTCTGGCACGCCCCAACCTCAAAGCCCAGTTTTTAGAAGCTCCTATCTATATGGCTTCAGGATATACCAGCCTCCATTGCAAATGTTATTTTTATTTTTTAATTGAATCATTGTTATGTTGGTTTTTAATGCAGCAATAAAATTATTCATCCTTTTCTTTTTCTTTTTTCAATTATTAGAAAAGTAGGCAAAAAAATAGAAATGAAGTTCCAAGAAGTGAAGAACATAGAAAAAAGGGAGGAATTTGTCTCTCTTTTAGAACCCATGCATCGTGTGGGATTTCGAATATGTTATCAAAGACAATATTAGCCTAAATATTTAGGGCTTTTTAAGAGTTTTTTAGATCTCCTTTAGGTTTTCATTTTTTATTTTTTTTAAAGATCTTTGTTATTTATCAGGGTTTGGTTTACCTTTAGTACTTTTTTAAGTGGACATATCATTTCTCTTTATTTTAAATATACAACTAGCCTCTAAGCACGCGCTCACGCGAGCGCATGCTCAGAGGCTCTTCAATTATAAATTGAGATTTCTACATTTTTCTACATTTTAAGTGGACATATCATTTCTACGTTATAAATTGCTTCTATTATAAATTGAGATTTCTACATTTTTCTATCACAAAAATACCTAGGGGTGTGATGAGTGTTATGCGCGGAGAAACGCTAATAATTTTAATATTTGGAACAAACGCATAACACTCATCACACCCGTATGTATTTTTGTGATTGAAAAATGTAGTAATCTCAATTTATTATAGATGCAAATTATTAATCTTTACCAAAAAATTGAAGAGCCTTTGAGCACGTGCTCAGAGGCTAGTGTGTGTGTGTATATAAGGTTCAGTTAATGTGCCCCCTATAAGGGCACACGTTAACCGTACATATAAGAGAATAGTTTATAAATTTTGCTTTGCTTTTTCACAAGACAGAAATGACTTTTATGGAAACAAGAGAAAAGTATCTAACAATTTATATATTTTCAAAAAGACTAAACTGCCCTTCACTCATTACGCCTCTTCCTTGACAGTTGAAACACAAGTCACACAAGTGAACCTAAAAAAACACTCTACCACCAAACAACCTCTTACAAAAATTCTCATTAAAAAAAAGTCCTCTTACAAAAATTACAACTCATACAAATTTCAGATAGTATTAGAACAAAACCAAAACATATAATCAATAAAAAAAAATTATGACTTAAAATATTTTTAAAAAAGAAATCGATATTGGTTTTAAATAGTTGTGAATCTCGGCTCCGGAACTGTTCAAAGCTGAACAACTGTTTGTTGCCGGCGACAGGAGGGGCCTTGAGATAGGTGCGTCGGCTAGGCGTGGTTCATGATCGGGTGATCCTTGAAGCCATCCCCATTTCGTGCTTGAGTTCTCTTTGATTTTAGTGGTTTCTGCCTGTTAAGGGAATGAAAGAAAGAAAAAATATAGAGAAAGAGATGGGATCTGAGAGAAAATGAAGGAAAGAAAGAAAGAAAAAATGTAGTGAAACTGAAAGAGAAAAAACACTCACATGGATGAATCCTATTTCTATTAATTTTTTTATAAAAAAAAAATCCCTAAATTCATGCTGATACCTCATACCAGTCGAATAGAGAGACTCATGTCTCCTTCACTTCCACTGCATAGCAGTACAAGCCACACCCACACTGCCACACATCCATTCCTTGTAAGTGAGACTCATTTCAATTTTGTAGTTTGAATCACGTTGGCAGAGGCCCAATCTACTGCTCCTTGGTAATTTCTCTCAAAGTCCTGTCTCTCTCTCTTTCCTCTCTCTTTTTCACTCAATTAACTTTCTTTGATCACTCTCTCACTTTACTGCAATGATAGGCTTCAATAGTTTTAGACTTTTTAGTAAAGTCAGTGTTTTGTCTTTTTAATGTTTGTTGGTTTACTAAGTTAAGGCGTAGTGGGTCACTGGCTGCCTTGCTTGCTTTTATTTTTATTTATTTTGGAGAACAAGTGGGGTCACCTTACAATTTATAAGATCGATACTTTTTGGGCTAATACTAACTAGATTTAAAATTGTACAAAACTAACAAATTTAATCCTAATCCTTATATCACAGTTAATTATTTTAACCATAATGAAATTTATTACAAGTATCAATTATGTCTATTATTCAAGTCATTTTTATTCTGCCATGTGACATTATTTTATTGAACAAACTAAACACATGTAACATTATTTTGTTGCACTTAGTGGAAAAGTATAAATGAAGAGGCTACTTATGCAAACAATATACATTTTCAAGAGGTAAAATCAAAATTCTAAAACTTTAGGATGTAAAATCCAAAAACACTCAAACATTAAGGGTGTAGTTTGCACTTTAGCCTATTTTGATATCAAAATTAGTTTGACTTTTTTTTAGGGTTAATTGCAAACTACACCCCTCAATTTTGAGATTGTTTGGATTTTACACTCTAATATTTCAGAATTTAGATTTAACCTTCAGAAGTTTGGGAATGTTTGGATTTTACATCCCCAAACTTAGAAACTTCAGGGTTTAAAATCCAAATACCAAAAATTTTAGAAAGTAAAATCCAAACACCCTAAAATTTAAGAGGTAAAATTCAAATTGTGTGTTTGGATTTTGTTTTAAACAAACTTTCTTTTTGCTTTATGCAAATAATCTAACTTTAAAATTTTTGAAAATAAACAAACTTTTAGCTTTTTATCACACATTTAAGAAAAATAAAGATCACATCAATAAAATCTTTAAATTTCAAGTTTTTATTGAGTGTGAATTTTGACAAATACACATTTGCATCACATTTTCTTCTTATAACATCTATGCTTGTAACATTTCAAGATGATATGAGGTCAATAAATATCACGACAATAAAATCTTGTTTCTTGCAACAATGACCAATTCCTTTTGAGTCTGCAATTTCTATTTGTATATGTGATGGCATGAGCTTGAGTCATTGCATTTTTTTTTCTAGTCCTGTACCACTAGCCTTATCAGAGTAAGTATGTGAGAGGCCCCACCCTTAGTCCACCAACTTTTTGTTGGGACAAACCTGCGTGAATTGATGGGGTTGTGTTGGTGCCTCACTATATGTAGGGTTTTACATGGAGTTGACATTTATTTTATTTAAATAGTAAAAATAATAAAATCCAAAATGAAAGCAATAAAAATATTTTATTGATTAGTAGTGGGTTAGAGGTGTTAGAGATTTAGTGTCCTAAGACAATAAAACATAAATAGTAATTTGTAAAATTATTTTAAGTTAAAAAATAGTACCTCGTTATTTTGTATTTCAAATGTCGTGAGAAGACCAGTTTGCTTTGGATTAAAAAAGTGTCATGATACATGATATGATATGGGACATTAGATTTCAATTTTAGTGAAACACTATTATTTCTATCAAAAAATTTTCTACTTTTTCAAGAATGCATGATATTCATTGACATAATATTGTCAAAATGATAATATAATTACAAAAAAAAATAAAAAGTTGGCAAACGTCATATTGGTGATTATTTAAGCAAAAGACCTAACATTTCAAATAAAATATTGGGTTCAATCCCATATCTATTGAATTACAAGTTTTCATTTTCTTTGCACCATTTGAGGAAGTTGAGTTTTCCTTCTCCTTCTCCGGACATGTAGAGACGTTATGGCTTGCTTACAAAACCCACAAGTTCTCTTTTTCTTTCCCAATTCTTTTCCACCTTTCATTCTTTTTAGCTTTGGGCGACCTTTCGTCTTTGAGAGCAAAGGACAACAAACAAAACAATCTCCATCAATTGCATCATTAGCATTAGCATCAACCATATTTTCATTGTCCACTAAATTTTCATCATTCAACACTATAAATTCTTTTCCACCTAATGATGTTTCGCGACACCAACGTGGTGGAAGATACAAAGATGGAATTCGGTAACAATCTTTGTGAATGAATACACTAAGTGTGTGACGACAAAGTATACTCCAAAATTCAAAATTCTTGCAACTACAACTAGTCATCTCACCATCCCATAAGACCAAGTGCTTTTGACTAGTTTTTTCTTCATAATATTGCAACACAAATTCATTACCATTTTCTTGAAGCACCGAATATTGTGTGGCTCTTCCAAACTCCTCTTGAAAATTTTTGAAAGCATAGGGTGTCAACACACTATGTGCTTGTTCGTCTATCGGTGACAATGTTCTTAAAGAAGAACCCTTGTATTTCTCCAACATTGTATCATGTGATTGTGTTTGCTCAATATCTTCAATGGCAAGGTCAACCTAAAATTACAAATTGTAAATAATTTAAAGACAAATAAAGACTACAAATATTAACAAAAAAAATAAATAAATCAAATTCTACAATAAAAGAAAGCAACGATAAATAATGACTTACTTGTTCAATAAATTGTGTCAAGTTTATGTGAGACCTAACAAACCGTTTGATAAATGCATTTATACTTTCAGATCTTCCAGTTGTTGTCATTCCCCCAAAAAAATAGCCACAAAGGTAATATGGTACCCAAAAATGCTTGATTTGATATAAACCACTTACATGCTTGTTAGTAAGCATGTCATATTTTGCCATAACTTGAGACCATTGATGCTCAAGTTCTTCACATGAGTCTAACTTATATAGCTTGTAGAAATCCATGCACCAATTTGAATATTGACTACAAAGAATTGCCGTAAACTAACCACTAAATTTGGCAGTAATGTGCCATATACAAAAAACATGTTTTGTGGATGACAATTCTTTTGATATTACCTCTATAATCCATGGATCTTGGTCTGTTAAAATTGCCTTAGGTGACTTCTTCATTAAATTTGCAAAAGTCTATTAATCAAATACAAAGTTATTAGCACATGAAAAAATATAGTAGGATATATAATATTAAACTACTAATTAATCAAATAAAATCAAAAAATAATTGCACAACCTTACGAGATAATTAAATAATTTACGTACCTTCATTAACCATTGAAATGCACTAGTTGTTTCATTTCAAAGAAGTGCACAACCAAAGAGAATTGTCTTTCCATGATTATTGATGCCAACAAAAATACCAAAAGGCGTGTCATATGCATTTACTTTATAAGGAGTATAAAAAACAACCACATCTCCATATTTTTGGTACCAATCAAAAGGAGTAGATGCCTATAAAATATGCTCCAACCTACTCTCTTCATCAGTTGTATATGCATATTGAAATTTAGAATTCTTTTCCTTAGCAACTTTGCACAATTGTAAGAGACCCATAGCATCATTCATTGCATGCATCCTTCTCATTTTTATATAAAGGTTATGGATATCTCTTTTACAAAATGGAAGATCTCCATGCTTCACACCTTTCTCAAGCTCCATAACACGTATTATTTGCTTAATCGAAAGTCCACCCTTTTTCAATAAGAGAATGTGATCTTTATCTTCTTTAGTGATAACGCGATTCGCTTGAAGAAATCTCACTTTTGAAGGGGACAACAATTCATGATTGTGATCTATAACAAACTTAGTGACATGCCATTCTTGTGGAAAAATGTCAAATGACTTTCGCAATGTGATTCTTAGATGAGCTTTGCATCCACATCTTGTAGATATCCTATTTCGTTGCTCCTTAGATGAATCCACTCTTTTTAATTGTTGTCTACCTTCCCGGTGACAAAAGAAATCACGTCTTACATTTTCTCCATTTTTTGTGACAAAACGACCTTTTCGAATTGTAAAACCATACCGATTTGCATAATTTTTATAGAAAATGAAAGCCTCTTCTTCACTAAGAAAACATTGACCAACAAAAGGTTCAAACTCATTTTCTATTGAATTAATATCTTCATTTTCTTCAATAACTCCTATTTCTTCCATTGGATATTCATTCCAAACCACTAATTCCTCCCCACAAATGTCATTATTTTCTCCATCATTTGGAAGCTCATTTAAGTCAACACAATTCCTTGAAACACTTTGATAAATCTCACTTGCAATTACAATATCATTCATTTGTTCCATGTTGTAACAAGGATAAAAAAAAAAGGCGAAAACCACATTTTCGTCCCTACATTTTCACCCGATTCCCACTTTGGTCCCTAACTTTTATTTTCACCACTTTTAGTCTCTATTCTGGAAAACGCGTTTCGTTTTCGTTCCTGCTGTTACATCAAAAACGGAAAATGCACACGTAGCAAACGGAGTGCACTGTTGAGCTGACGTGGCCATTAAAATAATAATAAAAAATGCCACGTCAGCATCTAAATTAAAAAATTAATTTATTAATTTTAACTAAATAAAAAAAATTAAAAATAGAATTAAAAAGCAAAAATGACTTGAATTGAGATCTAAGTGTGCCTTGAACAAGAACATCAAGAACACAAACCCAGAATTAAAAAAAAAAAAAAATCCATCAAACTCAAAATCACGAAGTTTAGATCGAAAAAAAACCAGTGGCATCTCTTCCGATTTCAACCCATCCCCTCCCCTTCTCTTCCCTCCTCCTACTTCCACTCATCTTCATCACCATCACAAACAGCCCCAACCCTCTTACAAACCCAAAAATTAAAAAAAAAAAAAAAATTCCATCAAAATCGCAACCCACAGTCTCCACCAAGCAAAACATGGCAAACAAAACACATACCCAGGCGAGCAAACCCAGGGTGAACCAACAGTGAGCAAATAGCAAGCAAAATACATGCAAACGGCGAGCAAACCAAAAACCACCAACCTAGAACATAACCACCGAAACCCAGATCGCAAACCGAAAATCACCAACCCAACTACCACCCAAATTGGCCAACCACCACTGCTGAAACCCAAATTGCAACTCACTGACCAAAATCTCAACCCAATGGCCAAAATCTCAACCCACTACACCCAAATCACAAGACCCACCACCGATTCATAGCCCCTCCAATCCACTGCCAAAAAAAAAAGAGAGAGAGAGAGAGAGAGAGAGAGAGAGAGAGAGAGTCCAAGAAAGAAGAGTGGGAGAAGAAGATAGAAATCTCAAAGCCGCAGATGAAGAGAAGAAAAAAAAAAACAAAAGAAAAGATAGAGCCAGTGAGAAGAAAGAGAGAGTTAGATCTGAATTTCGTGATTTTGAGTTTGATGGATTTGTTTTTTTTTTTTTTTTTTTTTTTTTTTTTTAAATTTTGGGTTTGTGATATTGAGTCTGGGTTTGTGTTCTTAATGTTCTTGTTCAAGACACACTTAGATCTCAATTCAAGTCATTTTTGCTTTTTAATTCTGTTTTTTAATTTTTTTTTATTTAGTTAAAATTAATAAATTAATTTTTTAATTTAGATGTTGACGTGACATTTTTTATTATTATTTTAATGGCCACGCCAGCTCAATAGTGCACTCCGTTTGTCAAGTGTGCATTTTCCGTTTTTGATGTAACGGCAGGGACAAAAACGAAATGCGTTTTCCAGAATAGGGACTAAAAGTGGTGGAAATAAAAGTTAGGGACCAAAGTAGGAATCAGGTGAAAATGTAGGGACGAAAATGTGGTTTTTGCCAAAAAAAATCAACATCTTATTTAATTAAAATGAAATATAAACTATAATAAAATAGAATAGAATTAAATAGTACACCTTCTTGAGGTAATTCATTTAAGTCAAAACAACTCATTGGAACTAATTGATGAATCTCACTTGCAACAAAATTCTCATCCATTGATTCTACAATAATTTAACAAAACTGATAAATAAATATTAACATCATATTTCAATATATTTGAAAAATAAATTAAGAACAAAAGAAATATATGTACCTTATTTATAATTTCTTGAACACTATATTCTTGTAGACATTCTTTGATCATTCATTGAATTCTTCTCAACAAAATTCTCAACCATTGATTCTACAATAATTTAACAAAAATGATAAGTAAATATTAACATTATATTTCAATACATTTGAAAAATAAATTAAGAACAAAAGAAATATATGTACCTTATTTATAATTTCTTGAACATTATATTCTTGTAGACATTCTTTGATCATTCATTGAATTCTTCTCAACAAAATTCTCATCCATTGATTCTACAATAATTTAACAAAAATGATAAGTAAATATTAACATTATATTTCAATATATTTGAAAAATAAATTAAGAACAAAAGAAATATATGTACCTTATTTATAATTTCTTGAACACTATATTCTTGTAGACATTCTTGGATCGTTCATTGAACTCTTCTTTCTTTCTTGTCTTTTTGTTCAACATTGAACTCTTCTTTTAGTTTTTCCTATAATATTGGTAAAGTGGAGGAGAAGAAAAAGTAAATATTGGTAAAGTAAGTATTGGTGGGAGATGAAATAGGAAGTGGAGGGAAATTGCAAAATGAGCATTTTTCTCCTTTTGTTTTGTCAGATCTGGCTTGTTAAAAAATTAGAGGACAACATTGTTTTTCTGTTTTATTTAGATCTGGATTGTGTAAAAAGATTGGAGGATAATATTGTCATTGTCTTGTTAGAGTGGAAAAGTACTCCTTGGTAAGCTTTTTTCAAGTTCCTATGCAAAAGTCCACCAATATCATTGGCATAACCGTGGGCACATGGTAACAAATGCCATATATATACATTAATGTTTGCTTGGCTTCAGCTTTTTGTCTATAGCTTTTAGATTTTATGTACAGTTTTTTAAATCTCACTGAAAATAAAAACTTTTTCTCACTTGTTCAAACTATAAATATATTTTAGTACACTCTCAGTAAAAAGCTAAGTAAGATGATGTCAAATGCATACTAAATTTATGCCAACTTATATGTTGAAAAGCTTTTAAGTAGGGGTGTCCAATTAACCCTTCAATTCACCAAAACTACCCTAACCACATGAGTTTGTTTGATTTTTAAGGGTTGATGGATTGAGTTAGATTTCCAAAACTTTTTTTGCTATGGGTTGGGCTTGGTCAGGTCAAAAGATTCACAAATCTTCTTAACCTAACCCAACTCACCTAATTCAATATATATTGAAAAAAATATTTTTGTTAATTACTTTGTTGTCTCTCTCCTTGATATAAAATAGAATTATGTGTCTTACAACTAAGTTAGGATAGAACTACGTGATATCTTTACAACTAAATATTTTTGATAATTGTGTTGGTATGATAGTGTGTATGGTGGTGCTACTACTTAGAATTTTTAGAAGATGGTATAGGGCAACACATGTATGGTACTATGCTAAAATGTATTATACTATGCTAAAATGTTTTTGGAAGGATATACTGCTAGATGTTGTTGTTCTAATGCTTTCTTTCATTTAGGTATGTTAGTATATAGCTTAGTTTAGTCTAGCCCATCGGGCCTAGCACAGTATATTGTACTTGTAGTATACTCATATTACTTGTATTTCACACATACTTAGCCTATATAAGGCTCTCTATTGTACAGTGTTATTTACACATAATAAACAGACTATTCAGTCTTTCTCTCTCTCACTTTATATTCTTAACTAGGTATTAGAGTCATTGCTCTGACATTTTGGTTCCTATGGTCATCTTCGGCGCTCTTCTACTGCCCTCGCCTTCATCTAGTAGTCACTATGAGAAGTGAGTTACCACCGTCACATCCACAGTCCCTACAACTCTCAGATCTCATCGTTCTGTTTATCAAATTGCTAAAACAAAGGCATAGCATGACAGAACAGCCAATCACGAGCAACACCCAACCAAGAACAACTAGAATAGACTTAACACGTGCCCACACAAGCTGCTTGAATCTTTTGACTATTGAACACGTGCTCCATGCTCCTGTATGTGCCACTAGTGGCTCACACGTGCCAGTCACAGTCTTGCCACGCACCGCCATGTGCACCACTCACTCCACATGCCTGAGCCTATTAGCGTCACTCTAAGTTAGCTCTAGGGTGATGTTATCCTACACATGTCAGCATTTGCATCATTAGCTTACATTAGCACCCTGCGTCATCTGCCTACGTCAGCACATTCAGCCTTTGACTTTGACTGTGGACTGTTGACTTTTTGACTAAAGTCAAAATTTTTCGATAGGGCTTATCTTGCTCAATTTTTTACGTAGATTCCATTTTTGGGTTCTGTTTCTTTGTATGAGGTCCCTAAATCCCTCTTTTGGTTATTTTCTTCTTTATGGCTCAAGAAAAAGAACGAGACATTGTACGTCCTATCACTGTTATCCTGGATGGTTCTACTACCTATCATGCATGGTCTCAGAATATGACTGTCTTTCTCAAGGGTCACAAACTATGGAGTTATGTAACTGATTCGATTCCCAAGCCAGTGCCAACACCTAAGTCCAAGGCTATAATTGATGCCGTTGCCTTTAAGATTACTGTTGAAAAGGATGATTATGAAGCACGCCTAGAGGAATGAGAAAGTATTCAGAGTAAGATCTTGTCTTGGTTTATAAATACCTCTATACCTTCCATTCATAGTCTTCTTCCTCATCTTGGTACTGCTGCAACTGCTTGGATATTTCTGTCCAATCGCTACAATTGCACTAATGATTCAAGCCTGGAGTTTCACATTGAATCAAATCTTTATCAAATCCGCCAAGAGACAAGTCAGTCTATTTCTGATTATTATTCTCAGACTTCTTCTATGTGGGAACAACTTTCTACTGTAGATCCTCCATTACAGTATCTTGAGGAAATTAAGCTATTTGCTAAATATAGGGATCGTCGTTGATTTATGCATTTCATGATGGGTTTATGTGAGAATTTTGAGCCTAGTAGAGCTTCTCTGCTTAGCCGGTCTCCTACTCCTTTTCTTGATGCTGCAGTTAAGGAGCTCATCTCCGAGGAGAATTGTCGGCCTAATTATCATATAACATCCTCTGATAATGTGTTGGCTACATCTCTCTCTTCGTCCATAGCCTTCCATTGCTGCTATCACTGCCCCTCCATGATTAGGCTCTTAGTGTCTCTTTTCTCAGTCTTCGAAAGGTACTTGCTGCAAGTTTTGCTGTGCCAAGGGCCATGATATCTCTATTTGTTGCAAACTACAAAAATTCATACAAGAGCAAAACAAAGCTCCTCCTCCTTAGGCAGCTGCTATGTGTCCCTCAGATCTATCGGTTCCTATAGGTCCATCTTTGGCTTCCTCACTTACTATAGCTGATATCGAGGCAGTAGTTCAACATGTTTTATCTTAGACTTCCACTGCCCTTTCTGTCACTTCAGGTAACCAGTCTTGGTTTTTTGATATTGCATGTTGTAACCATATGACCCTTGATGAATCACAATTCTCTGATAATGAACCCTTAGCACATCCTATCTCTATTTACATTGCTGATAGAGCTTCTATGCCTGTTAGTCATAAAGGAACAATCTCTACTCCTAGTTTATCCCTTAGTGACACTTTTCATATTCTAAAATTGTCCCTCAATTTGCTTTCTGTTGTTTAATGCTGTGAATTAGGAGTAGATATTCTATTTACTAATCATGGTATGGATGTGTAGGATCCCCAGAAGGGTCAAGTGCTTGGGATAAGCTGTAAGGTTGGGCGCATGTTTAAGGTTCACGGCTTAAAGATTCATTCACAAGTTGTTTTTGCTGCTGCTACTACTACCACCCTCTCACCTGATTTATGGCATGCTCGTCTTGGTCATACATCTTTATCTCATCTTCAGTTGTTAGTTTCTCAAGGTCATTTAGGTTTAATTCAGTTTCCAAAATTTGACTGTACTTCCTGTCATTTTGGCAAACAAACAAAATTGCCCTTTAATAAGAGCGACTCTTTTTTTTTTCTACACCTTTTGATCTTATATATTCTGATATTTGGGGTCTGGTACCAATACCCATTAAGGGGGATTTCAATATTTTGTCATATTTGTGGATGATTTTTCTTGATATACTTGGATTTATTTACTTTACATAGGTCTGAACTTGTGTCCATTTACCAAACTTTTCATAGAATGATTGAAAAATTGCACCGTTAAGATCTTTCGATCAGATAATGCTCAAGAATATAATGATAAATCTTTCTTGTCCTTTTTAGATAGCAAAGGTGTTCTCCCAATCGGTCTTGTCCTTACACCTCTTAAAAAAATGGTCGTGTGGAATGAAAACACCATCACATTCTTAATGTTGTCAGCACCCTTCTCATTTCTACCTCTATTCTTGAGCACTTTTGGGGTGAGGCAGCACTCATTGTTGTTTACACCATTAATCGTGTTCCATCACCGACTACACACAACAAATCACCTTTTAAGCTCCTTTATGGTAAAACCCCTAACTACTCATCTCTTTGGGGTTTTTTTGTTGTGCTTGTTTTGTCTCTCTTCCTCCTCATGAATGAACAAAGCTCTAGCCTCGTGCTCATCTCTGTTGCTTTCTTGGATATGGTGTATCCCAAAAGGGTTTTCGCTGTTATGACCCCATCACTCATTGCCTTTGTGTTTCCTATCATGTTGAGTTCTGAGAACATCGTCCTTTCAAGAGTCTTTAGCAATTTCATGTGTCCTCTTCCTCAGAGTCTCCCATTTTTACTGATCTTTTCCTCCTTCTTTATCTTGAATTTGTGGAGGATTCTTCAACATCGGCTGCCTCTCCAAACAACTCATCTTTGGTTTTGTCCCCGACACATGGCCCGCTTGTACTGGATCCTGTGGCACCACCGTCCCTTGAGCCTCTTGTTGGTCCTGACCTTTGTCGCTCTACTCAGGTAAGCGTTCCTCCTCCTTATCTCATTGATTATCACTGCTCTTTTGCTTTTGCCACCCTCTATGAGCCTCACACCTATTGTGAGGCACATACTGACCCTTTTTGGTAGCAAGCTATGTCTCAAGAACTACCTTGCACAAAAATCACACTTGGGATGTGGTTGATTTGCCTCCTAGTCAGTCTGTAGTAGGTTGTAGTTTGATTTACAAGATCAAGACCAAGGCTGATGGATCTGTTGAACGATACAAGGCTCGACTTGTTGTGAAAGGCTTTGCTTAGGAATACGACATTAACTTTGAGGAAACTTTTGCTCTTATTGCTCACCTTACATATGTTAGATGTCTCATTGCTGTAGCTGCCATTCACCGTTGGCCTTTTTATCAGATGGATGTGAAGAATGCTTTCCTCAATGGAGACCTCCAAGAAGAAGTGTACATGCAACCACCCCCTGGCTATACTTAGTCAGCCATCAAGTTTGTCGCCTTCGTCGTGCTCTTTATGGCCTTAAGCAAGTTCCTCGGGCTTGGTTTGAAAAGTTTAGCTCGGTTGTTGCTCAATAGGGTTTCACTTCGAGTCCTCATGACACTGCTCTCTTCGTTCAAAGATCCTCTACTGGTATCACAAGACTATCTATTGTACAATGTTATTTACATAGAATATATAGTCTATTCAGTCTTTCTCTCTCTCACTTTATATTCTTAACAAGGTATAATAGCATATTTGCTGAGGCTAAGGCTTTTGGTACTTAGCGGCAGCAGTAAAATCAAAACCATCTCCTAATTTGGAGAGGGGGGTGGGGGGCAGTGGCAGCTTATAGTAAAGATAGTAGGTGCAAGAGGAAAAAGAGCTTCAAGAAATGCTTATGCATATGCATATGAGGCTAGAACTCTCTAGGGAGAAGTTGTGTTTTTTGGGATCAAGGGCTGTGTTGCTGGTACCGTTGTAGGTGCAGTTCAAGAGGCTATAATGGAATCAGCAGTTTAAGCTAAGAACCTTGGATATCAACATATTTTGATGTTGTGTAATTGTAAAAATCTAGTTCAAGTTATGAACAAGAAAAGAGCTCCAGACCATGGTTTTGAAACTCGGACCATTCATTGAACCATAAAAAGGAGGTTTAAGATTTTTGAGGTTGAACCGAGGTCGAACTGTGATGACGTCATAATTAATTTAATAATTATTTTAAATATATATAAAAATATCAAATTAGTAAAAAATAGAAAAATCAACTAAAAAGTCCAATTAAAACTATAAATCCATATTTTAACTGTCTAATATATCCATCTCAAGCCCAAGTATGAAATATCTATCCAATAATAATAAAAACCATCTTTTTATAAAAAGAAAATTAAAAGCATCAGATTGTCGTTCCAATTTCCACTTTCCAATGCCCACGTGACCAGCTGTCTAGCTCACATTCACAAACCTAAAAAAGCACTAGTAACAAAAGTAAATGAAATTAAAGGAAGAGATAAAAAAGGAATACAAACAAAAGTAGATGAAAAAAGAATTTTTATGTTATATTCACAACATTTTTTGCAATATTTGCACAAGAATCACATCAAAATCTTATGTGGAAAGTTGTTACTAGTTCTAATTTGAATCCACTACTGAAATTATATTTTTACTCACAACTATTAGCTAATAACAATCTATTACTTAAAATTTATTGTGAAAATATTGTAGTAGCATTTCTTAATTGCCATTTCTTAAAATTAAATACCACATGTTTGAATTCAAAAAAAAAAAAAAAAAAAACACATGATTACATAAAAAAAAAAAAACAAAGGGATAAAGACCACCACACATTTTTCATACCCAATTTATTACTCAATCATTCAACCTCACATTTACCACATATTTAGTATTCACATCAGAGAAAAGAGAAGAGAGAGAAAGGAGAATCTGAAGCGTAGGTGGAGATCGAGGTGCACAGATCGAAGGCCAGTGGAGATTGAGGTCGTCGAAAGGACAAAGCTGGGGGAGATTGGCGTTCACCATGCAGCACTACCTCGTCCTCCTCCCTACCACCAGACTGGGTCAGATCGGCTTGTTCTTCTTCTTCTTCTTCTTTTTTTTTTTTTTTTTTTTTTTCATATTTGCTTATTCTGATTCAACGTTATTGTAAGAATTGAATTTTGTTTTGTGTTTTGTGTTTGGATTATGTGAGACATTTTTTGAGAGTAAAGCAAAGAGACTGAAACAAAGATGTTAGGACATATGTAGTTCAAGTCTGTGAACATATGTCACTATTTTATGTAATTGGCTTATCCTTAGACAAAACACACTTTACTTGTAATTGGGTAGATTTAGGATGAGTTTAACACTTCAAGAAACAGTGGTTCAAGGTTAAGTGTTGAAGCAAGGCTGTCAAAGATTCAAAGCTACAAAGGCTCACCACACGCTTTGAAGAGATTAAAATGGAGGAGGATGAGTCGTTTGATGAGTTCTATGCCAAGCTGAAGGACATAGTGAACTCAGCCTTCAATCTTGGGGAACCATCCCAGAACCCAAGATTGTAAGAGATAACCGTCGCCGGAAAGATTCCATGCAAATATCACGGCAATTTTCAAACGGATGACTCGTCAGATGATGAAGCAATCACAAGGCAGTTCAAGAAGTCTGTCCAAGAAACAAGCTAGGAAGTGCAAGGTTTTAAAGCTCGACACATACCTCGACAGATGCATCTATCGAGCTTTAAAGGAGCTGTTTTGCCGAGCCTCGACAGCTTCTCGACACCTCTCGACACCTCTATCTGTCGAGAATTAAAGAAAACAGATTTCCAGGTCTGTTTCAAGTCTAATCCGTGAGTGTGTCTTTGGGACTTCTTTTCTCCTAACCCTAGACATATAAAAGGATTATTTTAAGGGCCGTCAAGCAGGGAAGCAGAAGATACAAGTTGCACATTCTTTGAGAACTTGTTGTTCATACAATTTGTGATCAGAAAGACAAAGTTCGTGCCCTAGTTCATCTCTGATGATTTGAAGAACTTTGCAGCCAACTCTCTCTCTCTTTAGTTGGTATTTGAAGTCGCGTACTGGGATCCGCGCATCTGGTTAGTCACGTACTTGGGAGCCGTGCATTGAAAGGAGAAACTGTCACTACAGAACAAGTCCAATTGAAAATCCTAAGACATAGCAAAAGGCATAAATAACCATCTCACCACTGTTACTCGCCAATCATAATATGAAATCTGTATTGGGGTAAGAGTTCAATGTAGGTTGGTGAGGTACTTGGGATTCCTTACTTGTAACTGCTTGTTGTGATAATAGTGGAGTTTCGGGAATGGTGACCTTAAATCACCCGGTGGGGTTTTTGCCGTAAGGGTTTTCCCCATTCGTGAACAAATCACCGTGTTATTTATTTTCCGCTGCTTAACTTAGTTTGGTGATTTGTTTATGCTGCCATGTGATATTGCATGTTAATTTGATTAATTAAGAACTGGGCTAATTAATTAATCTAAGTTATCACAAGGGGTCAACGCATTTGTGGCCTGTCAAAAGATCAGATGTTTTCTAGGTCAAAATTATTTCTTTTTACTTTTATTCAAATTCTTTACCAGCGAATATTTTTTTTTTCTGACCAAAAATAGTAAATATTCCAGTATGGTGCCATTTAAGGCTTAATTTTTTTTTTTTAAAAGGGACCTATGAGAACTGCGAGAACCGTGAGGTCCGACTGTAGTTTGCATGGGTCCCTGCTTTTTTCCCATAGAGTGGTTCTTAAGGCTAAAAGAACCGCAAAATTGAGAGGTTCGAGGTTTTCCCGGTCAAACCGTATGGTCTAGTTTGGGTTTCAAAACTATGCTCCAGACTAGAAAGAAAGACCTCTCATGGCAGATATGTACTCGCTGCAGCAACTAGGATTAGATTGCAAGCTGATTTTTGTCCCAAAGGTAATAATTAACTATGTTTGGTCGCTAGCTGTTTTAGCTACAAAAGAGCCAACTTACTACTGCTGGCCAAATGTGGATCATAGTCCTGTAAATGCTACCCATGGTTAATGACTTTTTTTGAATGGTATATAAAAAAATGCTTTGCTTCTTCCTCTTTTCTTTTCTTTTTCATTCTTAAAAAAAAAAAAATTAATTTCCAACCCGATTCCCACCCACCCTCTCTTTCTCTTTTTGTTTCTTTCCTAAACCACTTATTTCACACTTCAATTTCTCTTTCTTTCGCTTACTTTCAGATTTGCTTCTTCTCCTCTTTTGTTTTAATTTTTTCTCCCTATGCTGGAAATTTAAAATTAAGAATAGTGATGCGAAAGATGCTGTTGAAGGTAATCCACCTAAAAAATTATCAAGCATCACCTTCTAATCTTCACCCCTCTCTCTCTCTCTCTACAAAAATATATATCCTGAATTTTTTGCCATTTGGGCTGCTTTTACTAACAATTTCATTATGTGACAATTTTGCAAACATATTAGTTAAGTAGCATCTTGAGTCTTAGAGCTAGACTCAAGTTCACTTCTAAGATGTGGCAAATATCTAGGGAAGAATTGGAGTAAGTGCCGATTGAGGATCCCTTCTTCTGTTTTTTTTCCTGTCTTGCTCCCCACTCAAGTTAATTTTGACCCTTATGTTTTTTCACTCATAAAATCCTATTTTCTAGAGTCCCACATTGCCTAGAGATTCAACCCTAGCTCCCCACTCCTAGTATAAATAACCCTCATTCCCCAACAGTTCAAAGCACCCCCAAATTTTAAAGAAAAACCTGATATCTCTCCCTCCATGTCCCTATTCTCTAGAGTTAGTAGTAGGAATGTGCCTTTGGTGTCTTGGACCTCCTTGTCTCAATTCATTAGGATAGATAGTTTGGACTTTTTGGTCCTAGGTCACCAACTTCCTATTCATAAATAAAATTACAATGCTTTGATTCATAGTTATAATCTAGAAAGAGAATATTATAAGGGAAATGTCTAATCTACTAACTCTTGATCTAAGTTTGGAGGTTAGGTTACAAGATTGGAAAGGTGTTAGACACCCAACCTACCTAGTGAAACCAGTCTTCTATCACATCATTCAAATAGTTTGTACCATCCAAGAACAAGAGATGGAAAAGTAAAACATTCAAGAGCATGTGAAAACCCTATTCCAAGTAGGGCTGTCCACGGGTCGGGTGGGTCGGGTTTGTGCCCAACTCACAACCGACCTGCCGGAGATCGGGTGGAGAGGCGCCGGACCCGCAACCGACCCGTCTAGAGATCGGGTTTTACGAGTCGGTTTCCCGTCGGGTGAGTGGCGGTTTCGAGTGAGGCCAAAACCCGCCAGAGAGGACCAAAAAAGTAAAAAAAATGGAGTTATCTCTCTCGATCCAGCCAGTTTTCGGTGTGATTTAGCGGATTTGGCAGAAATTTTGCCAAATCCAATGCTTTTTCCCCTAAATCTGGTGTTTTAGAAGCTGGATCTGGTGTTTTAGAAGCCGGATCTGGTGTTTTAGTCGCCAAAATACGCTAAATCGTGCCGGGAAGCTCGTCGGAAAACTTGAAATCTCAGCAAGTCTTTCTCTCTTCTGGCGGGTCGGGTTGAACGGGTTTTAAAGGAAGGGAACCAAAACCGAACCGCCGGTGTCGGGTTTTGGAGCTCGGCACCCGCGTCCAACCACCTTAGCTGTCAGATCGAGTCTTGACGGGTCGGTTCCGGTTGGGTTGGTCAGTTTCGGCGGGTGGGCGGTTTGCCTGGACAGCCCTAATTCTAAGCATGCAAATAATTGAAATTGAAAGACATTGTGAAAACCCTATTCTAAGATCAATTCATAGATTCATAAGAAATCATTGGCCCAGTGGAGAGTCGTGAACTTCTAGCCACTAACCTACCTTCTTTTCTTACGATAAAATTACGACCTATTTCTGAGTGCTCCTACTTTCCGAAACCGCATGCCATAATGGATTCCCGACCTGCTTTACTCACAGCGTAAGAGGATGAATTGAAAGAAAGAGCTAAAGCTCCCATAACAACTTTTAATTTGAAAAAGATATTGAGATTTGTAAAGAGATTTAATTTTGAAAAGAAGTTTTGATTTTGAAACATATTTCATTCTTAAAACAAGTTTAGGGATTTTGGATCAAAAGGATGCTATTGAAATAAAAACAAGAAATTGTTTTTATCATGGGTGCAGAAAATTCACTTGATGCAAAAAAAATATTTAATTCAAAAAGTTATTTTAAAAAAGAAAAATTTTAATAGGGAAAATAATGTAGAATTTTAATGTTTTTTTTTTGAGAAAATTTTTTATTCTGTAAACAATGCAGATTTTTATATTAAAAACAGTGCAGATTTATTATGTTAAAAACAGTGTAGAAAATTAGTGTAGTGAATAGTACATAATTTTATGTAGAAATTAGTGCAGAAGAATAATGTTTTGAAAAATATATCTTTATAACAAATTGAATCTCCAAATCGAGCTTTAATCAACAAAATAATCCTAGATCTAGGACACAAGATCATGTGATTCTAGTATTTTAAATTAAAAGTATGGAAACACATTTCTAATTAGGAAAACCCTAATTCTAAACATGCAAACATGCTACTTGAAAAATTATGAATTAACTAAGAACATGATAAGCTTAGATGTAGCATGATAAACAAATAAGAATTAACTAAGAACATGAAAATAAAGTATGTTTGAATCTAAAAGCTAGGGTATTAAAAATGAAGAGGTTTAGACTTACTCTCCCTCTCTCTACTCTACTCCCCCTCTATCCAAAAAAAGCATAAAAGCTTAGCTAAGAAGTTATGCTGGGCCAAAATCGAGCCCATGCCCAATGAAACCATCCCTCCCAGTTTCACTTTAAAGCCTATTTGCTATCGGCTTCAGTTTTTCTTTTAGTTTTAGTTTTTATGCACAACTTTTTAAAAAATCACTTTCTCCCATTTTTTCTCACTTTTTTCAAAAAATTTTAAGGTACAAGTTTATTTTAGCACAATATTAACAAGAAATTTTTAGCAACCAAGTTCAACTTTTGTTTACTTAAGAGAAGGTCAACTTGATTCTAACAAGAAGAAAGAACAAAGGAAGATCATAGAATATTTAAGCGACGATGTCACATTACTGTTATAACTCATTGATGCAACAACCGTATACAATGGAAAAAAATGCCAAGAAACACAATAATTTTTTTGTGCAATGGATAATGTTGTATATATAGGTATATACATGGATAGGTTATAATATTGATATTTGAGTTTGGAGAATATTGTTTCATAAAGTTTGTAAAGTTTTTAGACCCCCTTAAACACAACTAGATTAACCTAGTTATTTAGCCAAGTGATTAACTTAGGCAAATTATGCAGATCTAGGTTAACACATATAAATCATATTATTGAAACAGTGTGGAAAATAAATAACACAACGATATGATAACCCAGGAAAACCAAACCGGTAAAAAACTTGAGGAGGATTTAACCCAGCTATCTTTAAGGTAAAACGAATTCACTATGAAAGAATTGAAGTTTACACAATAGCGACTTAGACCACTAACATCCTATTGCTACCTCGAGTAGGAAACTTACTACCACGACCACGTGACAGCTCTGAGTCCACAGACTACTTCTTTCTTAGATTTTCAGCAAGTACAAGCACTCCCTCCAACAACCTTTAAAACGTGGCTAGGGTTTACCCTTTTATACCTAGGGCAAAGCATAAAATCCTACACGTCAAACCGAGCTTGGGTTGAGTTGGAAAAATTCTGCAGAAAAACAATTTGCATGAGCTTTGATCGATCAAGTCTAATTTTTGATCGATCAAGCTAGGCAGATTTACACAGTAAATCTTGCAGTGCACTCGATTCCAACTTTACACACAAACATACATTGAGCAAGTCTAAAAACAAGACTAAACGTTTTGATCATGGTTTGCCAACATTACAAAATGATGTTCTAATACATTTAAACCTAAAGTCTTAGAACCCAATAAACTCCCCCTTTGGCAATCCGTGACAAAACACAAATTAAACAAAATGCTCAAAGTTACAAATGCAGCCCATTACAAAACATTGCCTAACAAAAACAAATTCAACCTAACTACTCTCTATCAGTTACAAGTGTAGACAACAACATGACTGAATCAACCTGTATATTCCTGAAACACTTCAACAAACACATAATGCATATGTGGAAAATACAAGTAAATCAAAATGAAATACAATATAAAAACAAAAGTAAACTAACTCTCCCTCTAAGTTAGATACATCAAAAACTTTTATAGTCTCCCCCTTTCAAAAACAATTTCAACTCCCCCTAAACATAACCTTTTAAAAACATTTTTCAAATTTCATCTATTTCTCCCACTTTTTGTCACGTATTGACAAAGACAACCTAATCAGAAAACATACACAATAGAGAATAGAGAATTAAGGGAACAAAAAACAATTCAACTCTATAGAAAATAGAGACAACTCCTCCTATGAAGAGCAACAACTCCCCCTATGAACAACAAAGGTTAAAAACTAGCTTCTCCCCTTATAAAAATAGGAAAAACAAAACAAGTTTTGGGAAAAACAATTTTGGGGAAAACATAGGAGGTGGGGAAAACTAAAAACACACAAACCTAACTTAAAAAAAATTGAAGATTCACTTGAAGAAAAATATTCTTTTTCAATATATGCAAACTTAACACTATGTGACCCATAAACAGTTGCATGAGTAGAGAAAATATTTACACATTTATTATCCATCATATCTAAAAAAAAAATCGCAGTTCACATATATATACTAAAATGTACAAAGGACTCAAAAATTAATCAATCAATTTTTAAATCAAGTTGAGTACCCAATTTAGCAAAGTGTATGCATGTTATGTGTGAAAACAATGAGAGATATGACTGTAAAACTACAAAATGGACACTAAAAAAAATGCTATGCATGTGAATCCTAAATATAAATGATGCATGAAAAAAAATTGGTCAAAAACTTAGAAATTGAAAAATTTTTAGTTTCGAATGGTCGAGCATCGATTGAATACCAATCGAGTCTGGACAAAAGTCATGATTAAAAATCAAGGGATTTTCGATTGGTCGAAAAACACATTCGATCGATCGAAATTTTGGAAAACAAAATTTTTTGAAAAGCAGCAAAAGATTTTTCAAAAACCACTCAAACCAAGTTATTTCATGGATGAAATGCATGAGAATGAGTTTAAATTTTTTTTCAAAAACATGAGTTTTCAACCTAGAACTTCAAAACAAAGTTTTTAATCAACAAAAAAACATAATTTTTGCCAACCTTTAAACATATTTTGCATCAAACACCATAGAAAACATAATCTTTGATGGCTAAACTAGATTCACACACAATTTCCTGTACAAAGCTTAGCAAAGAATAACTTGTGAAGTGTGTGCAACTAGTAAAAGTATGAGATACATGTGAGGTGATAAGTAGATAGTAATCAATCACATTTTCTACAAAATTCATCACATAAGTTTGAAAGAGACTATCTCCTAGAGAGTTACATCATATAACTCTCAAATCTCTTAGAAAACAAGCTTGCAATCATGTAAGTTTCTTGAATTTGCCTCATTATGTACATACCGATTTTATTTGATTTGAAACTTACTAAAATAGCCAAAATAATATACACACCAATTTCATTTGATTGAGTTAATTATAGTCCAATAATGTACACATCAATTTTAGCATTTAAACCGAGGCTGCACCTTATGTTCTTTTTGTGCATGTGCTATACTTTTTCGAGCACAAAATTTTATGATATGCAATAAGGTGTTCATGATTGGCTAGTAAACAGTGGTGAGATGGTTATTTATGCCTTTCTTATTAAGTTCAAGTTCGACAATAAAAAATATGTGATTTCAAGATCAAGATCAAGATTAAGATTATGATCATGTGATAAAAAACTATAAACATCTTCCCACACAACATGCACTACAAAGCTCAAACTAGTAAAGTGCAATTAAGTAAGCTCATCCAAGCTAAACAAAGTATATAAATAAGTTATATAAAGATAATATGGCCAACCTCAATTACATATCAATGATGTGTAATACAAAAGAAATAAAAATCTTTTTGGCTTCAAAAAATTTTTATGACCAAAACTAAAAGCACACATTATGCTAAATGATTAAAAATGCAAATGTAATGCATGACAATACTTAACTAAGCTATAGAGGGTACACAAACAGGAAATATCAATTTCTTAATTAACCCTTGAGTACATGTACATACTAGTACATACTCACACAAAATCAGAAATAGCTTAGCACTTATATAACACATGTTATTCAAGTTTCTCCACAAAGTCAAGCATGTTCTAAATCAAGAGAGAGATATTATAATTCATGTAATCCTCAAGAAAAATAAAACTAGACACAAAATAAAATATTTTTGTCTTTTTGAAAATTTTCAATGTTTTTGGATTTTTTTTAAACAAAAAAACCAAACACTAAAAGAAAACATGTCCACAATTAATTGAAAGAATTAAATCAAGGGTAAGTAAACAACACTCACCTTAGAGAATCTTTTCTCACCCATATAGCACGAGTCTTTGGCTTTGTAGGTGAAAAACCATGAGAACTAGAGTGTATTTGAGGGATTATACCAATCTTCTGAGAAAGACTAAAATCTTGCAATTTCCTTTCACAAGCCAACAAACTTAAATTTTCCAAAAGCATATGAAACAATTTATTTGGACTTATGGTAGGAGAAACATCATCACATATCTTAGATTGAAATACAAAATGTTTAAATTTCAATTTATTGCAATTAGGACGAATGTGACCAGAGACACCACAAAAGTGACAAACATGAACAAATTTAGGAACATCAGTATTCCTAACAGCAAATCTAGTCTCAGATTTTGGTTTTCGCCTTAACAAAGAACAATTTGATCTAATATGACCAAAAACACCACAAAGGTGACAAGTAGGCATAAAAACAAATTTATTATGCTCTTTAACAGTAGGTATAGACATAGGTTTAGAAACTTCAGAGTCTACATTAGAACTTTTACCTTTGTCTAACCTAGCAAAATAAGCATTTTCATTATTATTCCTCTTGAAATGAGGGATATAAACTTTCTCAGTTTTAGGCTTAAGAGAAACAGAAACACTTCTGTTATCAACAACAGGCTTGGTACTAGTCAAATTTTTAATTTTAGCTTTAGATTCAACTAACTCTTGTTCCAAGCTTTTCATCTTCTCATCTTAGGGGGAAATTTGATTTTTCAAAAATTTATTATTTTTATTAGATTCATCTAATCTCACAATCAATTCCTTTTTTTCAAGATTAGCCAATTTTAACTCTTCTTTAAATTTCTTAGCAATTTTCAAAGATTTTGATAATTCCTTACGAAGAGTTTCATAAGCATCAAAAAGATCAACAGAAACAATAGTGTCCTTTTTATTCAAATCATTACAATAAAAAATAGTAAGACACTTAAAATTATCCACGATAACATGGATCAAGGATCAACTCTTAGGTTAAAAGATCTAAACATTAGAGCTAACCCACTCTGATACCACTTGTATGGTTTTTAGACCCCTTAAACGCAACCAAATTAATCTAGTTATTTAGCCAAGTGATTAACTTAGGTAAATTATGTAGATCTAGGTTGACACATAATAGGCCACAAACGCGTTGACCCCTTGTGATAACTTAGATTAATTAATTATCCCAGTTATTAATTAATCAAATTAATATGCAATATCACGTGGCAGCACAAACAAATCACCAAAACTAAGTTATGCAGCGGAAATAAAATGACACGGTGATTTGTTTACGAATGGGGAAAACCTGACGGCAAAAACCCCATCGGGTGATTTAAGGTCACCACTCCCGAAACTCCACTATTATTACAACAAGCAGTTACAAGCAAGGAATCCCAGTACCTTACCAACCTACAGTTGAACTCTTACCCCAATACTCAATTGGACTTGTTCTGTAGTGACAGTTTCTCCTTTCAATGCACGGCTCCCAAGTACGTGACTAACCAGATGCGCGGATCCCAGTACGCGACTTCAAACACCAACTAGAGAGAGAAAATTGTTGGCTGCAAAGTTCTTCAAATCATCAGAGATGAACTAGGGCACGAACTTTGTCTTTCAGATCACAAATTGCATGAACAAGAAGTTCTGAATGAATGTGCAACTTGCCTCATCTTGACGGCCCTTAAAATAATCCTTTTATATGTCTAGGGTTAGGAGAAAAGAAGTCCCAAAGACACATTCATGGATTAGACTTGAAACAGAACTGAAAATCTGTTTTCTTTAATTCTCGACAGATAGAGGTGTCGAGGATCTGTCGAGAAGCTGTCGAGGCTCGGGGCAAAACAGCTTCTTAAAGCTCGATAGATGCATGTGTCGAGGTAGGTGTCGAGGTAGGTGTCGAGCTTTAAAAACTTGCACTTCCTTGCTTGTTTCTTGGACAGACTTTGATGGCTTCAACACTGGATCTTGAAACACTGTTTCTTGAAGTGTTAAACACATCCTAAATCTACCCAAATACAAGTAAAGTGCGTTTTGTCTAAGGATAAGCCAATTACATAAAATAGCGACATATGCTAACAACTTGAACTACATATGTCCTAACAACACATATAAATCATATCAGTGAAACAGTGCGGAAAAATAAATAACACAATGATATGATAACCCAGGAAAACTAAACCGGTAAAAAACCTGGGGAGGATTTAAGCTAGCTATCCTCAAGGTAAAACGAATCCACTATGAAAGAATTGAAGTTTACACAATAGAGATTTAGACCACTAACATTCTATTACTACCTCGAGTAGGAAACTTACTACCACGACCACGTGATAGCTCCGAGTCTATGGACTACTTTTTTAGATTCTCAACAAGTACAAGCATTCCTGCTTGTGTATCTTTAAACTCTAAATACAGCAACTGAATGATCATCAAGCTCTTGACATAATCTTGATTCTTGATAACCCTAAGTATATGTAAAGGCTAACAGGCCACAAACGCGTTGACCCCTTGTGATAACTTAGATTAATTAATTAGCCCAGTTATTAATTAATCAAATTAATCATGCAATATCACGTGGTAGCACAAACAAATCACCAAACTAAGTAATGCAGCGGAAAATAAATGACACGGTGATTTGTTCACGAATGGGGAAAACCTTACGGCAAAAACCCCACCGGGTGATTTAAGGTCACCACTCCCGAAACTCCACTATTATCACAACAAGCAGTTACAAGCAAGGAATCCCAAGTACCTCACCAACCTACAGTTGAACTCTTACCCCAATACCCAATTGGACTTGTTCTGTAATGACAGTTTCTCCTTTCAATGCACGGCTCCCAAGTACGTGACTAACCAATTTGATGCGCGGATCCCAGTACGTGGCTTACTCCTTTGCACGAATCCCAATACGTGACTAACTCCACAGCAACCCTTGATTGTTATAGTTGATTTGCAGCAGCTTCACATAGAAACACCAATAAGATCTTCAATGTTGGTGCAAGAGACTTTGCTTGGTTACAAAACCCTAAAGCGTACAAGGAACGCAGCAAGAACTCTTTTTTCTGTAGGAGGAGGCTAGGGTTTCAAAAAGAAAACCTTATGAAGCTCTCTAGGGTTAGGTTTTTCTTTTTCCACCTCCTTTAAATAGGAGCTTAATGGGCTCTCCTGTTCCAAATAGGTTTACAAAAACTTTGGGTTTTCCTAGTCCAATAAGAATTATACAAACCCATAAACAATTAGCCTTTTAGAATAAAAACGTTGCTGGCTATAATCTGAAACCCGTAAGCTCGATCGATCGGGACATCTGTCGAGCTTTAATGAATATCGACAGATCGAGCTTCTGTCGAGGAGGTATCGAGACCTGCAGATTGCACTTTTCTTGAGCAGTTCTTGAGTAATCTTCATGTCTTCAATTTAACCACTTTGTAATGATTAACTTGAACCTACTTAGATTTACCCAAATACAAGTAAAGTGCGTTTTGTCAAAGGATATGCCAATTACAAAATATGTCCCCAACAATCTCCCCCTTTGGCAATCCGTGACAAAACCACAAGAGTACATTGAATGTCCTAGAATACATTCTACTCAAGAACAAATAAGCCTAGTCTAAAAGATTTGAACCTTGGAAGTTGCTGCAAGAAGAAGGTTCGGAATCTTGACTTGGTATTAACTTGTCTTTCCTGAAAGACACTAAACAAAACACATCAAGGTACCATGTGGAAAATAATGACAAGTTAAATAAACAAGAAACATGTGTATAAATAGAGAAAAGAAACAACACATGTGAGATAAAGAGTGAAACACATATATCATCACATATACCACTTGATAAGTATCGTGTATGTAAAAATAATGGTTACAAAACCAAAAGATACACAACACAAAAAATATATCAATCAATATCAATGTGTATCAACTCACTAACTCTCCCCCTAAGTTAGTTACAACAAAAACATTCTTCCCTTTAACATGAAGTTCTCCCCCTAAGTCTATTACTCCCCCTGAGGAATGACATACAAAACTCAAATTTCTCCCCCTTTTTGACATGATTGACAAAGGGTATAAAAAGCCAAAAGACTTGACTGGAGAAAGACAGAAAACACATATAGAGGGACTGAGGAGAACAAGGAACCATAAACCTACAAGAGAAAGAAAAACAAGATGCTATGGACATAAAGGGAAAAACATGCAAAACAAAGAAGGATGAAATGCATGCAAGGGTATCTCGATTGATCGGGAGGTGTCGAGAAGCTATCGAGACAACCTCGATGGATCGAGAAGGTGTCGAGAGTCTATCGAGCAGACATAAATTTTCTCGATCGATCCAGCAGGTGTCGAGGTATCTGTCGAGACTGCGATAAGAAAGAGTCTATGAAGCTCGACAGATAGCTATGTGTCGAGAGGTATCGAGGAGGTGTCGAGATGCCTTTAAAAACAGTTTTTCAAAAGAGGAAAAACACAGACATGAATGCAATCATGCATGCAACTCAACCAAAGATACAATCAACACATTAAGCTCTCAAAATCATCTCTCAACAAGAAAATTGATGCACATATATCTCAAAACACGCACACACACACTAAACAAGTCTAACTAATTTTATGTTTCAAAAACAAGTTATGACAGTTTAGTGAGCATACATTAACGCATGTAAACCTTGTGATGGCCAAATCACATTGTACCTGCACATGTATCAAGAATAGCAAAGAGTATTGCGTGTCGTGTGTGAAAATATCGCAAGATTGCATATGTGTCTCAATGTTATGATGATTTGAGATATGAGAAAATCACTTTAACTCACACACAATCATAACTGTTTGATGGGGACTATCACCTTCGAGGTACATCCTATAACTCCCACATCTCCTAGAAAACACGCTTGCAACCATATTTTAAAGCATTTTTGATCTTTTTGCTTTTTATTTCTTTGCATATTTTCTTTTTAACAAGCATATCATGCATGGGCATACAAGAGAAAGAAAAGAAATACCCAATGATGTTAAGCTTTTGACACTGCACTTTTGCTATGCCGAAGCATACAGGTGTCATTGACATTGCACTTTTGCTATGCCGAAGCATACAGATGTCATATTATGATTGGCGAGTAACAGTGGTGAGATGGTTATTTATGCCTTTCTCTTAGGATTTTCTAGTTCAACCCGTCAAAAAGAGTGATATGAGTGTTAAGAAGAAGAGATCTCTTAACCTTACTCATCACAAACAAAGAGCTACAGAGCTCACTCGCTTAGTTGTGCAGAAGAATGCTCATCTAAGCTACAGGTGATACAAAGTTTAGAAAATTTTGTTTCAATGGCCATTTTAAAAGTTCACATGAACCAATGCACACAAACACACACTGTTTTTGTATTTTTCAATTTTTCAATTTTTTTTTTTTGAAAACAAAATAAAAACTAAACAACCAAACAAAAACAGACAAACCTCATGAAAGCATGAAAGAATGATGCATATGCATGAAAGCAAGAAAAGAAATGCAGATGCATGAAAGCATGATTTCAAAAGCAGATAAGAAATCAAGCAAAGAGAGTCCTACTACAGATAGAAAGAATTAAAGCAGAGGACAAACAGAAAAGACAATTAAGTCTTAGGCTCCTTTCTCACCCACATAGCACGAGTCCTTGGCCGTGAAGATGAAAAGGCACGTGTCCTAGTATGACTACTAAAAGACATAGAAGAATTAAAATTCTCCTGATATTGAGTTAAAAAGCTCAAGACTTTTAATAACTCTCCAAATAAAGGTGTAGGTCCTTGAGAGGAAACCTGTGACCGTTTGGACAATTGCTTATGAGGATACAACTTAAAGCAATTAGGACGAGTGTGTCCAGAAACACCACAATGGTGACAAACATGAGCAGTTTTAGAGTTACTTGGCTTCCTAGAGGGAGGTCTAACCTTAGAGGTTGACAGAGTCCTCAGCTTAGGACAACTTGGCCTAATATGACCAACAATGTGACAATGATGACAAGTGGGGACAAAAACAGATTTATCATTCAACCTAGGAGGAGTTTTAGACATAGGTTTAGAAACTTCAGCGTTAACATCAGATTGTTTACCTTTGTCTATCCTAGCAATATGAGCCTTCAACTCTTCATTATTCCTTTTGAATGGGGGAATATAAAAATCTTTTTCTTTTGAGTTAGGCTCAACAACAAGTTTGGCACTAGTTAAATTTTCAATTTCAGTTTTAAATTCAACTAGTTGCTCTTTCAAACTCTTAATTTTGTCCACTTGAGATGAAATTTGATTTTTAAAATTCTCATTCAAATTAGTGGCTTCATCCAATTTTGCAATCAAATCATCTTTTTCAAGCTTGACCTTTTTAAATTTAGCTTTTAATTTTGTAGAACACTCAAGAGATCTCATACAAAAATTATAAAGCTTGCAATAGGCATCATGAATATCATCATCATCATTCAACACAAGATCATACAAATCAAAACAATCAAGAGTTTCCATGACAACAGGGGTCAATGGATCACACATCAAAGATTAAACCCTAATCAGAGTGTGCTTGCTCTGATACCACTTGACAGGCCACAAACGCGTTGACCCCTTGTGATAACTTAGATTAATTAATTAGCCCAGTTATTAATTAATCAAATTAATCATGCAATATCACGTGGTAGCACAAACAAATCACCAAACTAAGTAATGCAGCGGAAAATAAATGACACGGTGATTTGTTCACGAATGGGGAAAACCTTACGGCAAAAACCCTACCGGATGATTTAAGGTCACCACTCCCGAAACTCCACTATTATCACAACAAGCAGTTACAAGCAAGGAATCCCAAGTACCTCACCAACCTACAGTTGAACTCTTACCCCAATACCTAATTGAACTTGTTCTGTAATGACAGTTTCTCCTTTCAATGCACGGCTCCCAAGTACGTGACTAACCAATTTGATGCGCGGATCCCAGTACGCGGCTTACTCCTTTGCACGAATCCCAATACGTGACTAACTCCACAGCAACCCTTGATTGTTGTAGTTGATTTGCAGCAGCTTCACATAGAAACACCAATAAGATCTTCAATGTTGGTGCAAGAGACTTTGCTTGGTTACAAAACCCTAAGGCGTACAAGGAACGCAGCAAGAACTCTTTTTTCTGTAGGAGGAGGCTAGGGTTTCAAAAAGAAAACCTTATGAAGCTCTCTAGGGTTAGTTTTTTCTTTTTCCACCTCCTTTAAATAGGAGCTTAATGGGCTCTCCTATTCCAAATAGGTTTACAAAAACTTTGGGTTTTCCTAGTCCAATAAGAATTATACAAACCCATAAACAATTAGCCTTTTAGAATAAAAATGTTGCTGGCTATAATCTGAAACCCGTAAGCTCGATCGATCGGGACATCTGTCGAGCTTTAATGAATCTCGACAGATCGAGCTTCTGTCGAGGAGGTATCGAGACCTACAGATTGCACTTTTCTTGAGCAGTTCTTGAGTAATCTTCATGTCTTCAATTTAACCACTTTGTAATGATTAACTTGAACCTACTTAGATTTACCCAAATACAAGTAAAGTGCGTTTTGTCAAAGGATATGCCAATTACAAAATATGTCCCCAACAAAGGCAAACACCTCTAAATCTCATAAGAGATTCACACACACAGCATAAACAACAATTGCAAAGCTTTCTTTTGCCATAGCTTAGAACGCTTCTATTTACATTGCTTTCTTTTAAAGCTTTAAGTACTTTGGTTTAATTCAAGTTTTATATTCAGTACTTTGTATTTATCTCATTACTTTGTAGTATTTTTTTTGTACTTTTAGTATATCTTGAGTACTACATTCTTGTGCCCTTATTGGATCTTGTATCTTTAATGCAAATACTTTGGTATTTTGCATTGGTTGAGTGTTTTGAACATGCAATTGATTTTTTTCTTTGCACTTAATTGCATTGTGTGTCTGGATGATCGTTTTCTAGTTAAATGATCATTGTTGTTGTTCCTTAATGACTATTCTTGTATGATCAAGTTTTGCTTCATAGTTTATATCTTGCTGTTTACTTTGATCGCATTATACTTGCTCATATACATACCTTGTATTCAACTTGTCATGAGCTTAATGAAAGTTTTGTTTGTGTGCAAGTGTTTCAGGATACAAGTGTATGCGTGCAAGTGCTTCACAGCTTCTAGATTAGGTGTGAGTGAGTTTTGTCATTGTTCCCAAACTCACGTTTAAGTCTAGAGTCTGTTGTAGGGTGTTTTTTCATGGAACCAAAGGGGGATATTGTAAAGTTTTAATTTACCAACTATTTTGTGTTGGTTTTAATTCCATGCCAAATTTGATTTTAATTTTGTTCAATCTTTTGTACCCTATATTTTATGTGAGACTTATTTGTAAGGGTTATATGTGAGAGAGAGAATGTGAAGACTCAAGGCATCTATTGAAGACAAAGGAGTTTTCCCGCGTAGCTCACGACTAGACATCCCGCAAAGTGATGCATGTGCCTAGCATATGACTAGAATGCGAAAAGTCATGACAGATGATGACAGCAAGTTTTTGCGAGTGTCTCGCGAGTAAGGCCTTCTCGCAAGATACCTGCGAAACAGTTTGTTTTACTATTTTGTCCTATTTGCTCCACTACATCCTCATACACACTATATATACCATCATTACCCACATATTGAGTAGAGAGCTTGTTAGAGAGAAAACCTTAGCCTTAAATCCATGAGAGTGTGAGATTGTCATACCCACAATTCTCTACACCATCTATTGTGGTTTTCCTCTACTCCTACCTCTCCATTTCCAAATCCTTGAGAGGTTGATAGTCCAAACACTTTCCACACCTATACTGAGTGTCTAGTGAGATTTTGGTGTTGCTGGGAAGTATTGGAAGAAGCCAAGTTTTGGTGGATGCAATCGGGTTCATTGAGGGATCCAAAAAGCTAGACACGACATGGTTTCGAGAAGCCTTGTTGGATTTGGAGGGCTTAGGTGTGTTAGGACATATGTAGTTTAAGTTGTTGACATATGTCACTGTTTTATGTAATTGGCTTATCTTTAGACAAAACACACTTTACTTGTAATTGGGTAGTTTTAGGATGTGTTTAACGCTTCAAGAAATAGTGTTTCAAGATTAAGTGTTGAAGTCATCAAGTTTGTCCAAGAAACAAGCTGAAAAGTGCAAGTTACTAAAACTCGACACCTGTCTCGACACATGCATCTATCGAGTTTTAAGAAGCTGTTTTAGCCCGAGCCTCGACAGCTTTTCGACATATCCTTGACACCTCTATCTGTCAAGATTTAAAGAAAATAGATTTTCAGTTCTGTTTTAATTCCAATCCGTGAATGTGTCTTTGGGACTTCTTTTCTCCTAACCCTAGACATATATAAGGATTGTTTTAAGGGCCGTCAAATAGATGCAAGTTGCACAAGTATTGAGCAATCCATGTTCATGCAATTTGTGATCAAAGACAAAGTTCGTACCCTAGTTCATCTCTTGTGGAGAAGATTGCTGTGTAATGTGCACCGTAGGGTTTTGTAACCGAGCATCTTATTGATCTTCATCGTGTAGATGATCTGAAGAACTTTGCAGCTAACAACTCTCTCTCTAGTTGGTGAATTGAAGTCGCATACTGGGATAGTCGCAATTGGTTAGTCACGTACTTGGGAGCTGTGCATTGAAAGGAGAATTTGTCACTACAGAGCAAGTCCAATTGGGTATTGGGGTAAGGGTTCAACTGTAGGTTGGTAAGGTACTTGGGATTCCTTGCTTGTAATCGCTTGCTGTGATAATAGTGGAGTTTCGGGAGTGGTGACCTTAAATCACCCGGTGGGGTTTTTGCCGTCAGGTTTTCCCCATTCGTAAACAAATCATCGTGTCTTTTATTTTTTCGCTGCATACTTTAGTTTTGGTGATTTTTTTCTACATGTGTTAATGTATGCTTCCTAAACTGTCTTAACTCATTTTTGAAATATAAAATTGGTCAGACTTGTTTAGTGTGTGTGTGCATGTTTTGGGATATATGTGCTTTATATTCTTGATGAGAGATGATTTTGAGAGCTTAATGTGTTGTTTGGATCATTGGTTGAGTTGCATGCATGATTGCATTCATTTCTGTGTTTTTCCTCTCTTGAAAAACTGTTTTTAAGGCATCTCGACACCTTCTCGACACCTAGCTATCTATCGAGCTTCTTAGACTTTTTCTAAACGCAGTCTCGACACATTCTTGACACCTGGTGGATCGATCGAGAAACTTTCTATCTGCTTGATAGATTCTCGATAGCTTCTGGATCGATCGAGATTCTTAAATGCTTGATCCTTCTTTCTCGACACATGTTCTTGATAGTTGTATCTGTCGAAGTGCATTTTCTCGACACCTACCTCGATAGCTGTCTCAACACCTCTTGATACCTACATCTGTCGAGAATTACTGAAGGGCTATATATTCTTTCTATCGCAATTTTCTCTCATTTCACTCGATCTCTCTCTCTTGATAGCTGGTGTTTTCTCTTCCAAAACCTTTCTCACTCTCTCCAAACCCCTCCCTATGGATTCTTCAAGTGATTTTCTAGATCTTCCTCACTTGGTAAGCATTTATCCTCTCATTCTTCATGCATTTCATGATTTACAAACCTAGGTTTTGATGTTTTTGAAAATGTTTGGGGTTTTTCAAAATCTTTGAGAGTTTCATGAAATTTTTGGGTTGGTTTTATAGAATTGATTTTTAAAACTACATGCATTGCATCACATTAGCATTCTAAGTGTATTTTCATGCATTTAGATGTGTGCAAACTTGTTGTGTGCTGTTAGGTTTGGATTGGGCTGAGCCCATGATGTTTTTATATTGCATGTCACATGTTCATGCATTTCCTATGCATACGTTCTATCTTTTCAATATTTCTCTACCTATATTGAACTGTTTGAGACTTTTCTGTGTGTTTCGCTTCTTCTCCCTCTCTCTATGTTTACGTTAGTAGTGTCTATGGAACTTAAGCGTAAATCTACTCCATCCCAGAACCCTCTGCGTTCTAAGGGATCTTCTTTTTCGGATTCTACTCCGTTGTCTATTCGGTTCCGTGATGCGAAAGCCTATAAGGACTTCTCGGAGAACTTCTCTAAACGAGGTGTTCATTCGGAACGCCACATTGTCCTGGCAGAGTTTGCCAACATTGACCTACCCGATGTCATTCACAGTCGGGCTTGGGAGTCACTGTGTGATGTCTCGGTCACTTGTCCTCTCATGTTGATACAGGAGTTTTACTCCAACATCCACGAGATTGATTCCTCAGTACCTCTCTTCTATTCTAGCATTCGAGGTACGCGCTTTGCTGTCTCTCCGGAGTTAGCCTCCGAGGTTCTTTATGTTCCGCGGGTGGATCATCCTAATTACCCCGGATGTGAGCGTCTATGGATTGTGTCCAAAGACGAGATGATCTCGGTGTTCTGTGAGCGTCATTCCTCTTGGGGAGATCATCAGTACACATCATGTCGGCCTTTTGCTAAAAGTCCTCGTTTCCTTAACATGGTGATGACTTTTGTGTTGCACCCACTCTCTTACTACAACTCTATCACAGAACCTCGTGCTCGATTTTTGTTGTCTCTTCTTGAGCATCTTACTATAGACTTTCCTTCACACTTTATCTTCTCTATCATAGATGTCTATAGAGATATGGCCACCCGTGATAAGCTCATTTTCCCTTCCGCTATCACGAGGATACTTCATTGTTTTTCCATCCCCTTTCCTTCGTCCGATCCATTTAATGTCATGTCTGCCATAGATGCCGCTACCATAAAACGTAGTGAGGCATAGTTCAGATCGAGACAGTCGGATACTGCTGCTCCTTCCTTTCGTCCGACTACATACAGATCTGCTCGAGCAACATTTGCTCCTTCCTCTTCGAGCGATGTCACTCTTGGAGAGATCATGGCCCAGCTTCAGCGCATGGATGCTCACCTCGATACTCTCTCCACGGAGTTGTATCAGGTGAACGTTCGTGTTGGTCGCATCGCTAGGCGACAGGCGACTTTGGGTGGCTTTGCTCCAGAGGCTTCTCCTCCGCCTCCTCATGTCACTTCTGAGACTGAGGATGATGATGACGGTGATGACGATGATGCTTCGGAAGATGATGATGGAGATACGAGCTTTTCTGATGAGATGTCTACTTGACACTCTACCCTTTGTTACTCGTGACAAAATGGGGGAGTAGTTTTGGTGTATGAGAGTAGTCATACTTACGGGGAGAGCTAGTATAGGACATTTTTGATAGGGGGAGTGTTGATATGAGGGATGTAGTGAGGATTACATGTATTTATTTTCTTTTCTATCTTTTTAGAGATACATTGATCATGTATTGACATACATTGTACTTATTTCTTGATATATATGTTGATGTATGTTTCTTTCACCTATTTTTTCATGTGTTGTTTCTTTTCTATCTTTATACACATGTTTCTTTTACTTGTATGCAATCTATTATTTCTGCTTCACACAAAGATGCCTTGATGTGTTTTGTTTATAAGTGTTTCAGAAATACAGGTTGTCAAAGTCTACTTGCCATAAATTCTCTTCTTGCAAAATTTTTCAAGAGTTTGTGTTAGGATAGATTTTATTGTATGTAATAAGTGAATATGAGTTAAAGTGTTTTATGACTTCTCTCATATCTTCATTTGTTTGTTGTGGTTTTGTCACGGATTGCCAAAGGGGGAGATTGTTAAGACATATGTAGTTTAGGTTGTTGACATATGTCACTATTTTATGTAATTGGCTTATCCTTAGACAAAACGCACTTTACTTGTAATTGGGTAGATTTAGGATGTGTTTAACGCTTCAAGAAACAGTATTTTAAGATTAAGTGTTGAAGTCATCAAGTCTGTCCAAGAAACAAGCTGGAAAGTGCAAGTTACTAAAGCTCGACACCTGTCTCGACACCTGTCTCGACATATGCATCTATCGAGCTTTAAGAATCTGTTTTAGCCCGAGCCTTGACAGCTTCTCGACAGATCCTCGACACCTCTATCTGTCGAGATTTAAAGAAAACAGATTTTAAGTTCTGTTTTAATTCCAATTCGTAAATGTGTCTTTGGGACTTCTTTTCTCCTAACCCTAGACATATATAAGGATTGTTTTAAGGGCCGTCAAATAGATGCAAGTTGCACAAGTATTAAGCAATCCATGTTCATGCAATTTGTGATCAAAGACAAAGTTTGTGCCCTAGTTCATCTCTTGTGAAGAAGATTGCTGTGTAATGTGCACCGTAGGGTTTTGGAACTGAGCATCTTCTTGATCTTCATCGTGTAGATGATTTGAAGAACTTTGCAGCCAACAACTCTCTCTCCAGTTGGTGAATTGAAGTCGCGTACTGGGATCCGCACAATTGGTTAGTCATGTACTTGGGAGCCGTGCATTGAAAGGAGAAAATGTCACTACAGAGTAAGTCCAATTGGATATTGGTGTAAGGGTTCAACTGTAGGTTGGTAAGATACTTGGGATTCCTTGCTTGTAATCGCTTGCTGTGATAATAGTGGAGTTTTGGGAGTGGTGACCTTAAATCACCCGGTGGGGTTTTTGCCGTTAGGTTTTCCCTATTCGTAAACAAATTACCGAGTCTTTTATTTTTCCGCTGCATACTTTAGTTTTGGTGATTTGTTTGTGCTGCCACGTGATTTTGTATATTAACTTGATTAATTAATAACTTGGCTAATTAATCAATTTAATTTATCACTAGGGGTCAACGCGTTTGTGGCCTGTCAAGGTGCACTGGGTAGACTAGGCTTGTAAGGTCTCTTACTATTCGTGTATCCCAACTTATTGTCTAGTGGATCGATTTACTGTATGAAGGGCGGCGGAGAGGTTTTTTGCCTAGTTCTTCCGTTTTCTCTTCTATAACACATCAGAGTGTTATCTTTTGTTTGCATCTCTCTTCTCCATTTTTTTAGCTTTCATTTTACTGCTATGTTTTGTTGAAAATGGCTTAGAGTAGTTGTATTGTTTGTTCGCTCATATTTACTCTATTCCGCACTTAGTTTAAGTTAGAGTAAAATCAACTGAGTCGTAATTTATTATTTTGGGGTTTAAATAGCTCTTGTGTTTTTAACACAAATCCGATCTTTCAATTGTTATGATTTGCATGATCTTGTGTTGAATGATGATGATGATATTCAAGATGCCTACTGCAAGCTTTATAATTTTTGTATGAAATCTCTTGAATGTTCTACAAAATTAAAATCTAATTTTAAAAAGGTCAAACTTGAAAGTCAAATTGGATGAAGCAAATAATTTGAATGAGAAATTTAAAAATCAAATTTCATCTCAAGTGGACAAAATTAAGAGTTTGGAACAGCAACTAGTTGAATTTAACACTGAAGATGAAAATTTAACTGGTGCCAAACTTGTTGTTGAGCCTAACGCAAAACAAAAAGATTTTTATATTCCACCATTTAAAAGGAATAATCAAGAGTTGAAGGCTAATATTGCTAGAATAGACAAAGGTAAACAGTCTAATGTTAACGCTGAAATTTCTAAACCTATATCTAAAACTTCTCCTAGGTTGAATGAAAAATATGAATTTGTCCCCATTTGTCATCATTGTCATATTGTTGGTCATATTAGGCCAAATTGTCCTAAGCTGAGGTCTTTGTCAACCTCTAAGGTTAGACCTTCTTTTAGGGTATCGAGTAGTTCTAAAACTGTACATGTTTGTCACCATTATGGTGCTTCTAGTCACACTCAGCCTAATTGTTTCAAGTTGTTTTCTCATAAGCGAGTGTCAAATAGGTCTCATCCTTGGACTAAAGGCTCTGTATCTATTCTTGGTGAGTTATTAAAAATTTTGAGCTTTTTAACTCAATTTCAGGAGAATTCTAATTCTTCTATGTCCTTTAGTAGACATACTAGGACATGTGCCTTTTCATCTTCACGGCCAAAGACTCATGCTGTGTGGGTGAGAAAGGTGCCTAAGACTTAATTGTCTTTTCTGTTTGTCCTCTACTTTAATTCTTTCTATCTAAAGTAGGACTCTCTATACTTGACTTCTTATCTACTTTTGGAATCCTGCTTTAATGCATATGCATTTTGCTTTCATGCTTTCATGCATCTATATATTTCTTTCATGCTTTCATGTAGTTTTTCTGTTTTTGTTTGGTTGTTTATTTTTTATTTTTTATTTTTTTCAAAAATTGAAAAATTAGAAAAATACAAAAACAATGTGTGTTTGTGTACATTGGTACTTGTGTACCTTGAATGGCCAATGAAACAAAGTCTTCTAAACTTTGTATCTTTCGTAGCTTAGATGAACCTCTATGCACATCTAAGCAAGTGAGCTTTGTAGCTCGTGTTTGTGATGAGTAAGATTAAGTTATCTCTTGTACTTAACACTCGTATCACTCTTTTTTACGGAAATGACTAAAAAATCTTAAGAGAAAGGCATAAATAATCATCTCACCACTGTTGCCCGTCAATCATGAAATGACATCTGTATGCTTCGGTATAGCAAAAGTGCAATGTCAAAAAACTTAACATCATTGGGTATTTCTTTTCTCTCTTGTATGCCTATGAATGATATGCTTAATAAAAGAAAAATATGCACAGAAAAATAAAAGCAAAAGAAACAAAATGCTTTAAAACATGATTACAAGCGTGTATTCTAGGAGATGTGGGAGTTATAGGATGTACCTTAAAGGTGATAGTCCCCATCAAGTAGTTATGATCGTGTGTGAGTTAAATTGATTTACTTATATCTCAAATCTTCATAACATGTAAACACTTATGCAATCTTGGGACATTTTTCACACACAGCATGCAATATTCTTTGCTACTTTTGATACATGTATAGGTACAATGTGATTTTGCCATCACAAGGTTTACTTGTGTTAATGTATACTTACTAAACTATCTTCACTTGTTTTTGAAATATAAAATTGGTTAGACTTGTTTAGTGTCTGTGTGTGTTTTGGATCTAAATGCATGACATTTTCTTGATTGAGAGATGTTTTTGAGAAATTAAAATGTTATTTGGATCCTTGGTTGAGTTGCATGTTTGATTGCATCCATGTATGTGTTTTTCTCTTCTTGAAAAACTGCTTTTAAGCAATCTTGACGGCTCCTTGACACCTTTCCACAGCTAAGCTATCTATTGAGCTCTTCAACTTCTTTTTATCGCAATCTTGATAGTTTCTCGATCCATCGAGAAAGTTTATGTCTCCTCGATAGATGCTTTATAGTTCCTCGATCCATCGAGCCCCTTTTTGTTGTGGCCACTTCTAGACAGTTGCTTGATAGCTGGATCTTTTCAAGCATTTAAATAGGATCTGCGTGACTTTTTCTCATTTCTCCTTGATCTCTATCGATTGTTTTCTGCCTTTTCACCTCCCAAACACTTTTTTCTCACTCCAAACTTCATCCTAAAGGGTTTTTCGGCCTAGATCAAGTATTTCTTCGTTGGTAAGGGTCCTTAATCCTTCATTCTTCATGGATTTCATGCATTTGACCTAAGTTTTTGGGTGTTTGAAAAATTTTGGGGTTTTTCAAAATTGATGAAGTTTTGTGAAATTTTTGGGATGGGTCTTGCTTAAATGGCTTTAAATCATCATGCATTGCATTCCATTTTCATTATAACAATGTTTCACGCATCTTAGATGTGTGTTTACCTCGTTGTAATGATTGTGTGCTGGTAGGTTTGGATTAGGCTGAGCCCATGATGTATTTACTATTGTATATCACATGCTCATGAATTTTTATGCATACATACCTTACATTCTCTATATTCTTATATATTGATTATGATTGGTGCTTTATTGTTTCTCTCTCTCTCTCTCTCTCTCTCTCTCTCTCTCTCTCCCTTTCTTCTTGTTTTGGTTAGTTGCTCTATGGTACCTAAACGAAAATCTACTTCGTCCTAGAATCCTCTTCATTCTAGGGCATCTACCTGTTCTGATCCTACTCCATTTCATATTTGGTTCCGTGATGATAAAGCGTGCAAGGACTTTTCAGAGAAATTTTCTAGACGAGGCATTCATTCGGAACGCCAAGTCATTATATTAGACTTCTCCGATACTAACCTACCTATTGTCATTCACAATAGGGGTTGGGAGTCATTGTGTGACGTCTCAGTCACTTGTCCATCCGTGCTCATACAAGAATTTTACTCCAACATGCATGGATTTGATTATTTAGTATCTCATTTTTCTACTCGCGTTCGAGGTACGCACATCGTGGTCACTTCGGATATTGTACCCGACGTGCTCTATGTCCCTAGGGTAGCACATCCTGACTACCCTGGTTGTGATCATCTTAAGACCATGTCTAAAGACGAGCTTATGTCCGCTTTTGGTGAGCGTCCCTTTGATTGGGCTGATCGTTAGTTCATTCCTTGTTTGGCCTTTGCTAAAGGTCCTAGGTTCCTTAACATGGTTATGACTTTTGTTTTGCATTCTTTATCTCATTATAACTCCATTACAAAGCCCCATGCTTGATTTTTTCTTTTCCTTTTAGAGCATTTTACCATAGATTTTCCCTCTTATTTCATTCTTTCCCTTATAGATGTGTATAGAGATATGGTGACCTGTGATAAGCTCATCTTCTCTTTGGCTATCACGAGGATTCTACGCCATTTTTTGTCCCCTTTCCCGTTTTCGACCACATCCATGTTATGTGTGCCATAGACACCGCTACCGTTAAATAGAGCGAGGCGTAGCTATGTTGGAGGCTATTCGGGACGGCGATTCCTCTGGCTTCTACAACTCCATCCACATCCGCCCTCTCTTCTTTTCGGGTGATGTGACTCTCGAGGACATTATAGCACAACTTGTGCACATAGATGCTCACCTCGACACTTTCAGTGATGAGTTATGTCAGGTGAACACCTGTGTTAGTTGTGTTACACGACAACAGGCTGTCATGGGTGGCTTCGTTACTTCTCCTCCTCCTACTCCAAAGGCTTCTGAGGATGAGGATGAGGATGATGATGCCGATGCTGATGCTTTTGATGCTAAGGATGATGGTGCTAGCTCTTCTAGTGCTAATGAGATGTCTACTTGATATACTTACTCTTTGTCACTTGTAACAAAAATGGGAAGTAGTTTGAGGGTTAGTATAGGAGATTTTTGTTAAGGAGAGTGTTCATATCTCGAGGGATGTAGTGAGGATTTTTATGTATCTTTGTTTTTTTTTTTAGATACATTGTTCATGTACCTTAGATCTTGTGATCATATTGTGATGGCAAACCTTGTACTTGTTGATGATATGTATACATATAAGGTTGTTATTACAATTCTTTCACCTATCTTTACATATGTTGTTTCTTTTCTTTCTTTATGCACATGCTTCTTATATATTGTATGTAATCTTTTATTTCTATCTCATACTAAAATGCCTTGATGAGTTTTGTTTAAAGTGTTTCAAAAATATAAGTTGTCAAAGTCTTCTTGCCATGAACTCTCTTCTTGCAAAATTTTTCAAGAGTTTGTGTTAGGATAGATTTTACTGTATTTAACAACTGAGTATGAGTTGAGTGATTTATGACTTCTCTCATATGTTTATTTGTTTGTTGTGGTTTTGTCACAGATTTCCAAAGAGGGAGATTATTAGGACATATGTGATTCATGTTAGGAACATGTGTCAACATTTTATATATTGGCTAATCCTTTAACAAAACACATTTTACTTGTATTTGGATAGATTTAGATGTGTGTTAATACTTCAAGAAACAAGGTTTCAAGTTCAAGTGTTAGAACCATACAAATCTGTCCAAGAATCAAGTGAAGAAGTGCTGTTCATTAAAGCTCGACAGCTAGTATTTATCGAGGTTTAAAAGAGCTGTTTCAGCCCAAGGCTCAACAGTTGCTTGACAGCTAGGGTATCTGTTGAGATTTAGGAAGTTTAGTTTTTCAGAGCTGATTTTCATCCAATCTGTGAATGTATGTTTGGGCTTTCTTTTCTCATAACCCTAAACATATATACAAATTATTTTAAGGGCCGTCTAGAGTTGCGTGAGTATTGAGTAAATTCTTGTTCATACAAATTGTGACCAAAGATAGAATTTGCCCTAGTTCATCTTGAAGAAGTTGCTGTGTTTTTACATCGTAGGGTTTTGTTACAAAGCAACTTCATGATCTTCATTATGTGATGAACAGAAGAATTTTGCAGCCAACATCCTTCTCAAGTTGGTGATTAAGTCGCGTACTGGGATCTGCAAATCTATTGGTTATTCACGTACTAGGAGCCGTGCAATACAAGGAGAGATTGTCACTACAGAATAAGTCCAATTGGGTATTGGGATAAGGGTTCAACTGTAGGTTGGTATAAAGTACTGAGATTCCTTTACTTGTAACTGCTTGTTTTGATAATAGTGAATTCTCGGGAGTAGTGACCTTAAAATCACCCGGTGGGGTTTTTGCTTCGGAGGTTTTCCCCATTCGTAAACAAATCACCGTATCAATTTATTTTCCGCCGCATATATATTTAGTTGGTGATTTGTTTGTACTACCACATACATTGCATGTTAAATTAATTAATTAATTAAATTTGGCTAATTAATCAACTAATCCATCACAAGGGGTCAATGCATTTTTGGTGTATTAATATTTAATAGGATTTATACATATGGAGATTTCTTCATGATTGAAAATTTATTGTAATAAATAACAAAGATCAATGATAGCTCATATCTCTTAGTATTTCCAATTGGAACATCTAGAAATAAAATCCCTCTCTGGGTGTAATTATTGAATTTAATAACAAAAAAAAAAAAGAAAAGAAAATATATAATCAATAAATGTATTTTTTATAGATTTGATAATTGATTCATAATAACTATTATTTATAATCAAATCAAGACATTAATTGCTTAGCTAAAACTTTTTTTTGTTCCTAAACTTTGCATGAAGTTCTTTTTTCATCCCTAAACTTCCAAAAGTTCACTTTCTCTTTTTTAAACTTTTGAAAACATTTCAATTTTTGTCCTTCCATCAACATCCGTTAAATTTTATAAGGACAAAGTTTAACTACAAAATTGGTTGTAATCTACGGCTACAATTTTACTAAATATTTTTTTTTATTGGAGGTGAATTTTGACAAATCCACCATTAGATTACATTTTCTTCTTATATCCTCCATACTTGCATAATTTTTAGAAAATCAAAGATTAATAGTTATGTCATCAATAAATTGTTTAAATTGCGATTTTTTATAATTTAAAATTATGTATAAAATATAAGCTTATAGATTATAAAGTAAATAATATCTAATTGACACAAAATTTGACGTGTGTATTAAGAGCGTAAAAAATATGCAATCCAATAGTTAAATTTTCAAAATATATCATTTTATCAATGATATTGAATAAGGTTGTAATTTTAGGCTACAACCAATTTTGTAGTTAAACTTTGTCCATTTTGTCTTACATGTACTAACAAAACACTGAGGGGGTAGATTTTTAGCATTTTTTTTTTTTAGTGCAGTTAGATTTTTAGCATTAAATAATCTAATATAAAGCACTTATTTTTTTTGGAAAAAAAAAACAAATAGGACACATAGCACCCAATAATTGGACATTACAATTTCCATAGTTTGTTACGACACATAAGATACACCTTAATGAACCTTAACAAAATGATAGGAACTAGAACATTTTTAAAGTTTAGCAACCACCGTGCACCCTTGGTGTGAGGTCACTCCACAAGTATAAATGCTTGCGGGGTGTGGGGGGCAAGGGCTAGGGTTCAAGTTTCCTAGAGGGAACTTCACACACATACACGCTTAGATTAGGCTAGAGTAGAAATTCTATCTTGTATATAAAAAAAAGTTTAGCAAGGAAAACTTATTATTATTTTTTTAAGTTTAGGGACCAAAAACAAACTTCGTGAAAATTTAGAGACGAAAATAATATTTTGCAAAATCTTGGCAAAGCCCTTTTTTAAGTATTGAAATACTCTCTAATAGTCTTGAACTTTTGTAAATATGATTGATGACAAGAATTTTAACTAGTTGACCTACCTCAAACTCAAAAATAAAGATATTATTTGACTAGATTAAATGATAGAGTATGTTTTGCAAAATCTTCGTGTAGCTCTTTTTTTAATAAATAGCTAATGTCCCATGTGATTCGTAGTTCATTTTTTTGAATAATTTTGTAGGAAATTATCATAAGGCCCATGTATGGTATTTATTATGCTTTATTTGGAGAATAATTTTAATTTTAGAGTAGTGCTAGGGTTACAACAGTTTTTACTACATTAACTTTATAAATTAACGTGTCACCAAGCACAAAGAGACAATTCAAATATTCATTTTTTAGATGGCTAAAGTCTACCAATATCTTTTATTGACACATTAATATGTAAGTTTTATGTAGTAAAACTTATAGTACATTTAGCATTACATTTAATTATAAAGAGAGGAAATGCACACTGTTATAAGTAATATTGTTAAGAATGACAAGTATTCATATATTTTCCCTAATTTAAGCATACAATTATTTTTATATTCTAAATTGTACATTATTAATTTTTGTTGTTATCTTTTGTGGATTTTATTTCATTGTTGCCAAAGCAATTGAATTCAGGCAAGAATGTCATATTTCAAATTATTTTTTCTTATATTAATCTTAGAAAAATTAGGCAATTATAGAATGGGTAAATTATCCTTAACCATTATACAATGTGTTAATTTGATCCCTAACATTACATTTGTGTTAGTTTAGTTCCTAACATGCTGATGTGACTAATAGTCAAAATAAAAAAAAAAAATTTTATGCCACAAGAGATGCCAAGTGTACTAACAAGTGGATTAAACTTAAAAAAAAAAAAACTATTTTTCCAATTTCAACTTAAGAGAGAGAGTGCAATGTACACTCCATTAATAAAGGAAGAATGCTGCAATGTAAGGGTAGTGACGCTAGCAACCATGAGATCCTTTTTTTTTTAGAGAGTTTCAACTTATGGCGTCTGTTCTTGATGATAGCTATTTATTATTAGATCAAGACACCAATTGGTTTTTGGTGTAGGCGGGGATTGAACCCCATATCTCTTATTCAACCATCAGAAACATTACCAGTTAAGATAACTGAAACTCACAATAGCAACCACATGATCAGATCAACAACTTCAATTACAGTTTCAACCAACGGTTGCTAATTAAGAAGCACTGATAATAATGATCGGAGATTATGGGTGAAAACTCAAAAGCAAAAAGAGTGGTGTTGCTATTGGTTTTGTGTGCTATTTATGCACATGGTCATAACTAGTTGAATGTCACATAAAAGTAAAATTTTTATTTCGGCCTTTACTTAAGTTAACATTTTCCATTTATCATTTCATGACAGAAATTATTTTAACACAATACTAAAAGGTTAGAGACTAAATTGGCACTAATGAAATGTTAGAGACCAAATTGACACATGGTATAAAGGTCATAGGCTGAAAACATAATTTATCCTTATAGAATAAGTTGGGAGCATATTAAATGTATACTCCCTCTCTTACATAATAGTAGCTCTTAGCCTCCCACTAATAAAACTCATGACAAAACCCACCATTCATTTGAGAATGGGAAGTATGCATTTATATTAATCTTAGAATATTCTTTAATTTTCCAAAAAAATAATCATATAAATTCATTATACACAAATAATTAGTGCACTAATTGCAATAATTAACGCACAATTTATTTTTTTGATACAAGATAGAAATTCTACTCTAGCCTAATCTAAGTGTATGTGTGTGTGAAGCTCCCTCCTAGAGACTTGAACCCTGGCCCTTGCCCCACACAAAATTAAATACAAACTCTATTGATAATTTTTATTAATTATATAACACAAATTTAGGCTACTGCAATGATTAATCATGTCATTAAAAGAACTTAGGAAATGTATATTGTTAAAATTAGTATAGTTGAAAATATGAAAATATTACTTTCATAATGTAAACACTTGATTTTGTACCCATGATTTAATCAAGGAGAATGACTCGAATGACTATCCATGTACCCCAAAAATCATAATTGCATCACATGCATCAAATGTTCTTGCATTACATACATCATTTTGTCTTTATATTACATGCATCATGTCATTCATTGCATATCATAAGAATGATCTTGAGATTCTAACGGTCGCAACGATGTTTCCGGTTTTTAAATCGGACCTTCGGATCGAAGGATATCACATGATCAAGTTTGCACGGTCCATATGCATTGTGTCTAGGAGGAGTCGGCCACACACGATTAATTTAAATTAATTTTGATTAATTAAAAGATTAAAATTAATTAAATAATTTTGTAATTGGTTGATAATTAGTGTTTAAGATAGAGATGCATGCATAGGAATAAGAAGGATGATTGGATAACAATAAAATTGAGGATAATCTGAACTTTAATAAGATCTATTTCAAGGGATTTATCCACAAGATAATGGGTCAAGATAATGGTTCAAGTTAATTGTTCTTAAAAAGCCTGAATTATCCAAAAAAAGAGATTAAAATCATAAACGGAGGATGAAAACGCGTTTAGGTACAAGGACCAGTAAAAAAAAACCTAGAAGGAGAGTCTAATTGGCACTCGAACACGAAAGCACATTTGGACTCCAAGAGCCAATTCAAAAATTTTGGAGTGCTGAATGACACTTTAAAAGTGTAGAATTTTCCTTGGTTGGGTTTTGGCACAATGGCCTTCGGGTGATGATAACGCACACCTTTTTCGACCTTTTCACAAAAAGATACGTTTGGATTCAAACCCTAATCATCCATACCTGTTTTTTAGTGATTTCTGACCTCTATAAATAGAGGCTGAACCTCATAATTCAGCACCTTTTTTCTACGCTCTAGGAGGCATACGTTTTAGGCTCTCAAATTGCCCATATTTTCTGATCCCTTCTCTGAGTGTTGCTACTTCAATTAGGCTTTTGAGGTTTCAAAGAGAATTGAAAAAATTTCTTTGAACCCTAAAACATCCTCTCAAGAACAAAGAGTGCTCATGTAAGAGGTTATCTCTTAACCATTTTTCATATGATGTGATGATGCATGTTATATTTCTTTCTTTTTCAAGTAGTCATAATATGAATTGTTGATTGTTGTTGTTGTTGTTTTTTTTTTTATTTTTTTTTATGTGATTGTTATAATCTCTTTCTTGAATGTCAATAATTTGCATGTAAATAATTTTTTTTTATTAAAATAAAACAAATCTGCATCTTTTCTAGATGTAGATCTGAATTTTTCTCAATATAAAAACAGATCTGCATATTTTCTAGACGTAGATCTTAATTTTTCTCAAACAAAAAGAGATCTACATCTTTATAAGATGCATATCTAAATTTTTCTCAAATCAAAACTGATTTGTATCTTTCTTAAGATACAAATATGATATTTTAATAAATGCAAATTGTTGAAATAAAGAAAGAGATCATGCACTACTATGTTTGTGTTTGTTTTAATTCATGATTGCATAAATTCATATTATGAGTGAAACTCTGAAACTCACTTCTTAAAAAAACCTTTTTCATTCTTATTTTTTTATTTAGAAAAACGTATAAAAAACAGATCTGATTTTTCTGTCATTAAAAACCATTTTTTTAAGTTCTAAAAAATGGATCTGATTTTTCTGTTATAAAAATCATTTTTTTATCATCACAAAATAGATTTGAATTTTTATCTTTAGAAACCACTTTTTCTAAATATTACAAAATAGATCTGATATTTTGACAAATCAAGATCAATTTTTTTTACCAAACAAAACAAATTTGAATTTTTTAAACAAAAGAAGAGACTTCATTCATAAATAAATTTATGTGATTTAGTTTTTAATTCACATGTTCAACATATCATTCATGACATGCATAAAATGGTACATTGGTCACAAAAGTCTAGAAGACCAGGCTCTGTCCAGGCGAAATTGGTGCCCAACACCTTCCCATTACGTAACCTAGCTTCTGGATTTAGGTCTTTGGTTAAGTAGATCTAGCCTTGTTTTTGTTTCATTTTGGGTAGAATGTAACTAGGACAAAAAGCCTTGTAATTACATGGTAGTTTGTAACTAGGACCCAAAGCCATGTAATTTTTCAATTTTCCACTTGTGTAATTTTTTATTCAATCAATGAAGAGAATAATTTAGTCATATATTTATTTTTTCTTATTTTTTATATAAAGAATAAGTGGCGACTCCATACCATTTACCCAAAAAGAGAGGTGCCCTAAAAAGCACTCCAAAAATCTCTCTCTTTTTGAGAAGCAATTTTCCCGGTCTCTCACAGTGGTGACTCTACTGGGGATGTTGAGGGCTAAACTTCATATTAGACTTAAGTGACCAAATATGTACCATTATTTTGCATGATATAGTTGTTGTTTGTTTATGTTTGATGGGATGTTGTATGTATTGTTTGTTAAAATCTTTCCCTAATTGTCATTATGTGTACCATTCAAACAATATGTATGGACCTCTTTTCAACAACTTGTGGTGGTAATAACCATGGATCATTGGTTTTCATTAGATTTAGGTACCCAGTGGCAAACTCATTAACTCATCGCCTAAAGTTACTGGATCATTTCTTGTTGACTGTAAAGGACAAACCATGCCGTTTGAACCAACAAAATGTTCATTATATTACAAGTTGGGAGGTGTAACATCCTATCTATGGGAAACAATGAAACAACAAACCCACCCCACAATGTAATGACTTAGAACCTATCCTTAGGTCAGTTTAGTAAAAATTGCATGGCATGTTGTGTGTGTTTGTTTGCTTGGTTGGTTGATTCAGATGGTAACCTAGCTTTAATTGACCCAAAAGAACCTATTCTAGAGATAGAAAGAGAGAGAGAGAAAAAGCAAGAGGGGAGAATTTGGTCAAGATCTGAAGAAAGGCTGCAAAGAGGACCTAAGACCAACACTCAAGCCAGTAGCTCCAGTTCCAAGCTCATCACTCCCATCACGGTATGGAAGCCCATAAACATAGAAGAGACTTTGCTGCTACAACATCACAATCCCATATCTGACCTACAAGATACTTCAGACCCTAATCAAATTACCAAGCACCAACATATGGGGGGAGACACTTCAAACCCCAGTCAAGTAACCCAACATCTATGAATGGGGGGAGAGACTTAAAACCCTAGTCAAGTAACGCAACACCCATAAATGGGGGGGAGACACTCTAAACCCCAAGATACCGATCCTAATGACTCGACAAAAATTGCCCACATTACAAGGGGGGGGGGGAGACACTTCAAACCCCCACATTTGGAGACAGACAACCCAGAGCCAAATTCCAATAAGATTTCAACCTTTTGGATCAAAAGTTTAAGCCCATCAAGCCCACGGAAGATTCAACCCTAGTGAGCAAAGAAAGAATTAAAGGTGTTCTCAACTCCATCTTGGAAGGTCAAGAGAAGATGAATGAAGAGCTAGACCAAATCTCCTAGATAGCTAACTCTGCATTACAAGTCAGCTTAGGCAATCAAGCTATACTCTCTACCTTATGCAAGGATAATTCACCAGAACCCGAAGAGATTCCACACTTCCAATTTCTAAAGAAAAGAGCTAGGGATTTCAACAAGTTGTCTTTCCAACTGTCCTCTCCAATCAATAAGAACATGTCAATGGACTCAATGCCTAAGGAGGTAGTGCCTTATCACATTAGTAATGGTGCAGTCAAACGTCAACTGGCAATTGTAGGCATCAATTTTTTTTTTTTTTTCAAAACTACACATGACTTTTAGTGAAAGCCTTGGAGAAACTACAAGCAAAAGGATTACTAAAGCCATTGGATCCCAAGCTAATACCACATCCCGTGCCTAGAAGATACAATCTTAATGCTTATTGTAGATATCATTAAGGGAAAGGCCATACAATTGATGGATATTATGGCTTAAGGCATGCCATTCAAGATCTGATTGATCAACAAGTCATCACTCCACCTTCATCAGCCAGTCATCATGACTTTGTTTGAATTTTATTTTATAGGTTTTTTAGATTGGCTCTTTGATTTTATTTTTTATTTAGGATTTGCTTTCTAGTTGGTTATTTGCTCAATAAAGTTCATGTAGTGTTTGATACATTTGATTCATCATGTTATTCATATGTTAATAAAAAAAAAAATCAAATAATCAAAAAAAAAAATTGCACTGGGAGCATTGTGCCTTCTTAATAACCCTTTTTTATAAAAACCCTTTTTTGTATTCCTTCAGAGACTCCAAATTTTTCAAAAGCCTTCTTTTCAAGAGAATACAAGAAGATCCATTTGGCAAAACTTTTTCCAAATCATGATGATTAATTGCTCTACTAATCAATTTGTTCCAAAGAGGCATTTAACTTCATTCAATCCATGTAAGGAATTTTGCTAAACATTCAAAATATGATAAGAAAAGGTCCTAAACAGGCAATCAAAGAAATACATCCATTCATCCAAATTCCTTAAACCACATACACTCAGTCCTAATCTCTACAAAATTATTTTCACATCATCGGAGGATTTATACTTCTTTTCCAAGAAAAATTTATTAAAGGAGTTTAAGTCACTGTGCATACAAGAAAGCATCACTAGGGATAGGTGGCCGCCTTTGATAACCCACATTATTCCTTGACACCTATTACAATAATTATCCATTGCTAGCCAACTTGAGCCTTTAAACAGTTAGCCTGTTTTTCAATGAACCCACTAAAAACTTAAACCTTGGGTAGGGAAATTAAGTATGCATGCTTAAATCTCAGGATGAGAAAGTGTTGACCTTATGGATCCAACATCACTTGGTAAGGTTATCAATGGAGACAATGAGACCGATGAAGAGTTCATCAAGTTCAGTTCATTAAAGTTAGGTAGAAAAGAAATCCATCAAGGAGAGATAGGATTTTGCGAAAGCATCAAAAAAAGAGAAAAGGAGAAGGCCATCAATCTAGATTAGACTTTAAGCAAAAAGAGAGAGAGAGAAGTGAATACTGATTCATCAAAAGACATAAGAGACATGAGATTGCATGAAAGACCATTCAAGTTGAGAAGGATAAGCAACAATCAAGACTCATCAAGAGCAAAATCTAGTCAAATTGAGGAAGATGAGGAAAAGAAAATATAAGAAACATTTCATAAAAGAAGTGTGTTTAATCAAGTCAAGGAAAATGAAAGTGCATTTGAAAGGATAAAAGGGTATCAGGGAGAAATGCAAAATCATCCAAGTTAGATGGAAGTCTATCAAATTGGAAAAAATGCAATTGAATGAAAGCCAATAAAATTCCAAAAAAAAAAAAAAAAAAGAAGCTCGCTAGACTGAAAACCCAAAAGGGTGGTTTAGGCAAAAATTAGAAAAAAAGAGAGAAAAAAAGAGCCTGCAAGGCTGAAAACCCGAAAGGGCGGTCTAGGCAAAAGTTAGGGCAAAAAAAAAAAAAAAAAAAAAATTCTTTCAGAAACAAAAATGAGAGTGACTGATTTGACCACAAGATAGTATGCTAAGAAGACCAAAAAGAGGGAGTTGAAAGAAATCAAGACCAAATGAAAGGAATCAATGAAGACCAATGAGAAGATGATGAACATGACAAAGATTTTAGCACAAGAGTCAATGATGGGAGTTGTGAAAAAAATCTTACAATGCTTGAATATAAAGTATTGCATACTTGGGGAGATATCATAAGGGTTTTGAGCCTTTTATATCCTTCCTTTCAATAATCTGAACCCGACCTACATTACAACCTTTGAATAAAGCCCTCCTTGAAGTCCTGTTGATTGAAAGCACACATTTAGCTTTGATGATATTATCTCTTGGAGTAAGAAGGAAAATTGCTCAAGATTATCAAGCCCCATTGGTTAATATCTTTAAAAGACAAAGTTCACAAATTCTCAAGTGACCAAAATTTTTTCCAAAGCCCCAAACAATCACTTTGTTTGATCCCAACATAAAATAACTCTTAAGAGAATAAATTACCAAATTCTCAAAAATTTTCAAATCTTCAAACTTGGGATTTTTCCCTTTCTTGCTTATTCCCAACATGTGTGATGCCTACGCATTTCATTTTGACAGGCCACAAATGCGTTGACCCCTTGTGATAACTTAGATTAATTAAATTAGCCCAGTTATTAATTAATCAAATTAACAGATAATATCACGTGGCAGCACAAACAAATCACCAAACTAAGATATGCAGCGGAAAATAAATAACACGGTGATTTGTTCACGAATGGGGAAAACCCTAAGGCAAAAACCCCACCGGGTGATTTAAGGTCACCACTCCCGAAACTCCACTATTATCACAACAAGCAGTTACAAGTAAGGAATCCCAGTACCTCACCAACCTACAGTTGAACTCTTACCCCAATACCCAATTGGACTTGTTCTGTAGTGACAATTTCTCCAGTTTAATGCACGGCTCCCAGTATGTGACTAACCAATGTGATGCGCGGATCCCAGTACGCGGCTTACTCCTTTGCACGAATCCGAGTACGTGACTCACTCACCAACTTGAGGAAGAAAGAATGTTGGCTGCAAAGTTCTTCAAATCATCAGAGATGAACTAGGGCACGAACTTTGTCTCACAGATCACAATTTGCATGAAAGAGAAGAAGCAACTTGTATCTTGTGAATTCTGCTTGTTGCTTACTTTGACGGCCCTTAAAATAATCCTTTTATATGTCTAGGGTTAGGAGAAAAGAAGTCCCAAAGACACACACACGGATTGGACTTGAAACAGACCTGGAAATCTGTTTTCTTTAATTCTTGACAGATAGAGGTGTCGAGAGGTGTCGAGACAGCTGTCGAGGCTCGGGCTTAACAGCTTCTTTAAATCTCGATAGATGTATCTGTCGAGGTATCTATCGAGCTTTAAAATCCTGCACTTCCTTGCTTGTTTTTTGGACAGACTTTGACGGCTTCAACACTTAATCTTGAACCACTGTTTCTTGAAGTGTTTAACACATCCTAGATCTACCCAATTTACAAGTAAAGTGCGTTTTGTCTAAGGATAAGCCAATTACATAAAATAGCGACATATGTTCACAAGCTTGAACAACTACATATGTCCTAACAATCTCCCCCTTTGGCAATCCGTGACAAAACCACAACACACAAATGAAGATATGAGAGAAGTCATAAATCACTCAACTCATATTCACTTGATACATACAATAAAATCTATCCTAGCACAAACTCTTGAAAAACTTTGCAAGAAGAGAGTTTATGGCAAGAAGACTTTGACAACCTGTATTTCTGAAACACTTGTAAACAAAACACATCAAGGCATCTTTGTGTAAAACAGAAATAATAGATTGCATACAAGTAAAGAAACATGTGTATAAAGACAGAAAAGAAACAACACATGTAGAGGTAAAGAGTGAAACACATACATCATCACATATACCACTTGATAAGTATCATGTATGAAAAAAATGGTTACAAAACCAAAAGATACACGACACAAAAAAATATATCAATATTAATGTGTATCAAACTAACTCTCCCCCTAAGTTAGTTACAACAAAAACTTCCTTCCCTTTAACATGAAGTTCTCCCCCTAAGTCTATTACTCCCCCTGAGGAATGACATTCAATTCTCAAATTTCTCCCCCTTTTTGACACGATTGTCAAAGGGTATAAAAAGCCAAAAGACTTGACTGGAGAGAGACAGAAAACAGATAAAGAGGGAAAGAGGAGAACAAGGAACCATAGACCTACAAGAGAAAGAACAACAAGATGCTATGGACACAAAGGGAAAAACATGCAAAATAAAGAAGGATGAAATGCATGCAAGGGTATCTCGATGGATCGAGAGGTGTCGAGAAGCTATCGAGCATACCTCGATGGATCGAGAAGGTATCGAGGATCTATCGAGCAGACAGAAAGTTCCTCGATCGATCCAGCAGGTGTCGAGGTATCTGTCGAGACTGCGATAAGAAAAAGTCTATGAAGCTCGACAGACAGCTATGTGTCGAGAGGTATCGAGGAGGTGTCGAGATGCCTATAAAAGCAGTTTTTCAAAAGAAGAAAAACACAGACATGAATGCAATCATGCATGCAACTCAACCAAAGATACAACCAACACATTAAGCTCTCAAAATCATCTCTCAACAAGAAAATATGATGCACATGTATCTCAAAACACGCACACACACACTAAACAAGTCTAACCAATTTTATTTTTCAAAAACAAGTTAAGACAGTTTAGTGAACATACATTAAAGCATGTCAACCTTGTGATGACCAAATCACATTGTACCTGCACATGTATCAAGAATAGCAAAAAGTATTGCGTGTTGTGTGTGAAAACATCGCAAGATTGCATATGTGTCTCAATGTTATGACGATTTGAGATATGAGAAAATCACTTTAACTCACACACAATCATAACTGTTTGATGGGGACTATCACCTTTGAGGTACATCCTATAACTCCCACATCTCCTAGAAAACACGCTTGCAACCATATTTTAAAGCATTTTTAATCTTTTTGCTTTTTATTTCTTTGCATATTTTCTTTTAGCAAGCATATCATGCATGGGCATACAAGAGAAAGAAAAGAAATACCCAATGATATTAAGCTTTTGACACTGCACTTTTGCTATGCCGAAGCATACAGGTGTCTTATGACATTGCACTTTTGCTATGCCGAAGCATACAGATGTCATATTATGATTGGCGAGTAACAGTGGTGATATGATTATTTATGCCTTTCTCTTAGGATTTTCTAGTTCAACCCGTCAAAAGAGTGATACGAGTGTTAAGAAGAAGAGATTACTTAACCTTACTCATCACAAACAAAGAGCTACAAAGCTCACTTGCTTAGTTGTGCAAAAAGAGTGCTCATCTAAGCTATAGATGATACAAAGTTTGGAAAACTTTGTTTCAATGGCCATTCCAAAAGTTCGCATGAACTAATGCACACAAACACACACTGTTTTTGTATTTTTCATTTTTCAATTTTTTTTTTATTTTATTTTTATCAAGGAAGCAAAAAATAAAACACAAAACTGAAAACACACAAACAAAAACATGTTAAAGAAAGCAAAAACAATGCATAAAACTAGACTGACTCAAAACAGTAAAGAAACACACAAGTAATGCAACACACGAAAACAGAGAAAGAAGAAGAAGTGACTGAAATCACTTAGATCCCTTTGGCTTCCACACCTTGGAAGATCCTTTCCTATTGGTCGACTCTTGAACCGGTAAAGAGGGAGAAGAAAATGAACCGTTCAAGTTCGAAAGGAACATAAGAGCTTTTAGAATGTCTCCAAGAGGAGCGAGAGAAGACTGAAGCTGATTCTGGCTCCCAGATGCTATTTCGCCATTGCTCTGTTGAGTGGCAAGCCACTTGTAGCAATTTGGTCGAGTGTGACCGGCGAGACCACAATGATAACAGAGATGTGGCTTCTTCTGTTTGGCCTTTTGAGAGTTAGCCCTCTTATTCCTAGGGTTTCTAGATTCCCTTTTCTCAATTTTAGGGGGTGCTCCTAGGATAGACTTTTCCTTGTCTACGTTCTCACTAGCTAAATCAGTTTTAACATTATTTTTCTCAGTTTTAATGTTATTAGCCGGTGGAACAAAAACAGTAGTACTAGCAGAAGGAGTATTAGAGATAGAGAATTCATACCCCAATCCAGTACGATCCGAAGAAGATCTCTGAGCATCTAGCATCTTGTCCAGCTTGGCGCTTGACGTCCTCTCCAGTTGTGCTCTGACTTGAAACAGCTCTGCTTCAAGCTTCTTGGTCCTCTCAGCCAAGAAATTGTTCTCGAACCTCAGTGCTCCAATGGTTTGATTCGCTTGATCAACCTTTGTGGACAGCTCCTCACGGTCAAGTTCTACATCACTGAGCTTCTTGGTGGCTAGCCTATAGAGCTTCTCGTGTTTCTCAGAAAGCTTGTATAGCTTCTCATAGGCGGTATGGATATCATCTTGATCATCCATAATCTCAATCTTGGACTCCACCAATTCCTTCTCTTCATCCACATCTTCTGTAACCCCATCAGTAGGATTAACAGTGGCAGTGAAGGCACTCAAGATTCCGTCGTCCTCATCCTCGGAATTGTCCTCGGGCTCTGTGTCGCTTAAGGTAACAGCAAGTGCTTTGCTCTTCCCTATGCTCTTTAAGTACGTGGGACACTCTTGTTTCATGTGTCCAAAGCCTTGACACCCAAAGCACTTTGGTCCTGTGGGAACAGTGTACTGACCGCCATCCTTGACATCCTTCTTCATTTTCTCCGGATTCTTGAATTGTGAAGAACTGGACTGTCTACGGTCTTTGTTGAAACCCTTTCCATTTGCATTCTTCATAAACTTCTTGAACTTCTTGAATTGCCTTGTGATGTAGGATTTCATCTTGGAATCTTCATCATCTGACGAGTCATCCGTATCACTGCTTTTGGCCTTCAGTGCCAAACTCTTGCCCTTGTTCGACTTGCCTAACCTAGTCAGCCCTAACTCATAGGTTTGCAAGTTTCCAACCAGCTCAGTCAAAGGAATTCTGTCAATATCCTTCGACTCTTCGATCGCCGTGATCTTAGCATGGAATCTTTCTGGCAGCGATCTGAGCACCTTCCTTACTATCTTGGGTTCTGGGATGGTCTCCCCAAGATTGAAGGCTGAGTTCACTATGTCCTTCAGCTTAGCATAGAACTCATCAAACGACTCATCCTCCTCCATCTTTATTTCTTCAAAGCGTGTGGTGAGCCTTTGCAGCTTTGAATCTTTGACAGCCTTGGTGCCCTCATAGGTTGTCTGGAGGATGGTCCATGCTTCCTTGGCAGTTTCAGTTGAGTAAATTTTCTTGAACTCCTCATTGGTGACTGCACTGAATAGGGCATTCAATGCTCTGCTATTGAAGTTTGCCGCTTTGATCTTAGCTTCATCCCAGTCAGCCGGCGCCTCTGTAGGCTTGGTCCAGCCTATCTCCACAGCTTGCCACACTTTCTCATCTAAAGACTGCAAGAAAGCTCTCATGCGTACTTTCCAGTATGCATAGTTAGTGCCATCAAATAAAGGAGGTATAATTAAAGATTGTCCTCTATCCATGACAGCGGGGGTCAATGGATCACACACAATAGATTAAACCCTAATCAGAGTGTGCTTGCTCTGATACCACTTGACAGGCCACAAATGCGTTGACCCCTTGTGATAACTTAGATTAATTAAATTAGCCCAGTTATTAATTAATCAAATTAACAGATAATATCACGTGGCAGCACAAACAAATCACCAAACTAAGATATGCAGCGGAAAATAAATAACACGGTGATTTGTTCACGAATGGGGAAAACCCTAAGGCAAAAACCCCACCGGGTGATTTAAGGTCACCACTCCCGAAACTCCACTATTATCACAACAAGCAGTTACAAGTAAGGAATCCCAGTACCTCACCAACCTACAGTTGAACTCTTACCCCAATACCCAATTGGACTTGTTCTGTAGTGACAATTTCTCCAGTTTAATGCACGGCTCCTAGTACGTGACTAACCAATGTGATGCGCGGATCCCAGTACGGGGCTTACTCCTTTACACGAATCCCAGTACGTGACTCACTCACCAACTTGAGGAAGAAAGAATGTTGGCTGCAAAGTTCTTCAAATCATCAGAGATGAACTAGGGCACGAACTTTGTCTCACAGATCACAATTTGCATGAAAGAGAAGAAGCAACTTGTATCTTGTGAATTCTGCTTGTTGCTTACTTTGACGGCCCTTAAAATAATCCTTTTATATGTCTAGGGTTAGGAGAAAAGAAGTCCCAAAGACACACACACGGATTGGACTTGAAACAGACCTGGAAATCTATTTTCTTTAATTCTCGACAGATAGAGGTGTCGAGAGGTGTCGAGACAGCTGTCGAGGCTCGGGCTTAACAACTTCTTTAAATCTCGATAGATGTATCTGTCGAGGTATCTATCGAGCTTTAAAATCCTGCACTTCCTTGCTTGTTTTTTGGACAGACTTTGACGGCTTCAACACTTAATCTTGAACCACTGTTTCTTGAAGTGTTTAACACATCCTAGATCTACCCAATTTACAAGTAAAGTGCGTTTTGTCTAAGGATAAGCCAATTACATAAAATAGCGACATATGTTCACAAGCTTGAACAACTACATATGTCCTAACACATTTCTTTGATTATCTTTGAAGACTTAATAAAAAAAATTTTCAGAATGGAGAAGCAAATTTGATTACATGTTTTTAATGATTTTAGATCCTTTCTAGACAATGAGATCGAGTTAACAATTGAGCATTATGATTGGTTAAAGAGGTTTTTCAAAGGATCACATTTTGCTCATTTGAAAAGATAAAATTTCAAAAAAAAAAAAAAAAAAATCTCATTCTAATTAAATTTTTGTTTTTCCAAATATTTTTTTTTTTCAGAACTTCATTTTTTTAAACTTTTTTTTCGAACTACGTTTAGACCTGATCCTCTATGAAAGAGGTATGTAGGCAGCCTTTCCAAACGCCCAGTCATAAATCACTTACAAAACTTTTGTTTTTCAAAGGCTCAAAATCAAAACATTTTTTTTTTGGTGTGAATTTAGGCTAGGAGCATTTGTTTTGCATTAAGCATATCATCGATTTTCTAAGCGAGCATGTCTAAACTAGGGGCATTGGCCTAAAACATTTTTATAATAACTAAGCACTAACAAATTCATGAGAAGAATCTTTTGCAGGAGGTGGACATGGATCTTTCATTTACTCAACAATCATCATTAATCTTCAGTTTATATGTGCCAGTCGGCACTCCCATAGAGCCCATTGGCCCATCATCCCAGCAATCCTTGTTTTGCCCAGTTTTGTGATTTTGATATTGTTTTACTCAATTTTTTCTTTATTTAGGACCTTACACAATAAGATTTTTCAAAATTCACATTAATTTTTAAACTAGGGGCATTCGGCCATGCCTCATTCATTTTCGAAAAAAAAAAAGTATCATCATCATCATCTTTTTGGAAAAAAAAAAAAAAAATCATCATAACCAAGATTTCCAAAAATCATGCATTCATTTGAAATTAGGGGCATTCGGCTCCGCCTCATTCAAGTAAGTGAAATATCCATCAAAGTCAATCAAGATAAATTTAAATTAGAGCTACAAGATTTCATTAGGTGAATTCTAAACTTATCTTGGTTAAAGTCTCTCTAGGATCCAAGAGGCAAAGAGTTAAACATGGAAATTAATACAAGATTGTCTAAGGAACACTTCCTTTTCTTTTTTAGGAACGTAAAATACGAGTCATACATCATTGGGACTCCGAGTTCGCCTGTGAGAGGATCTTCTTGATCCACCTCTGGAGGAGCCGCCTTTAGTAATTCTTTCCTGACTTGTAAAAAAGCAAGGATCGTACTGATGATTTTCAAGTTCGAGGCTCCTAATCCTTTCCTTTAAAGCTCTCCTAGTATTGTCAGCAGTTTCCATTTTATGTGCTTGAAAAATTAGCAGAATTAAGTGTTAATTCCACCATCAAGCATAATTCAAGTAAGAGATGCTCAGAAAGAAACATGGCATACCTAATTTGCATCATTAAGCACAAATTGGGAGGATCAAGTGCGAGCCAACGATTGCAAGCCTTCTATCATCTGCATGCTTTCCTCCACAAGATCCACATCAACCTGAAGCACAACCCTACCAGATTAGAAGCCATTCATCAAGCCAAGAAGAAATAAGAACAAAGAACTAAACATTCAAGAACACACCAGATCGGAATATTTGGTACATGCTCTGGCCTAGTCAAAGGCATGGAACTGTATGTTTCATCAGGATTCATCACATCATACTGCCATGTCGAAAAATGAGGATAAGTTTCTACAAAGGAACTAGAAGACTACCAGCATGGTGAGGAGAGGGAATCTCTTCCTCTTCCTCTCCCCCTTCCTCTCCTTCAGAAGATGCTGGCTGAAAATACAACATGCAAGTATCAGAAACACGAAAAGGAATTTGCAGGGTAAAAGGGAAGAAAAATACCGTTTTGCCTACCAAGCGGCCCTATAGGTGATCTCGAACAAATTCAGAGCAATTTCCTTCTACTCCTGCAACAATATGGCCGTCATGGGCCCGAGTAATCTCTTCATCAGCTAGGAAGTCAGCCAACTGAACAGTAAGAAGAGGAATTGGAACTGTGGTAGGAGGATAGACATGTTCAATTTGGGGTAACACCTGATCACAAAGATACCAATACTTTCCAAGCCCACATTCAAACAATACTTGGTGGCCATTCAGTTCTAGAGCCCTCCCACACTTAGCATACCCCTCACATCCAACCTAAGGATTTAAGTTCATTTGAAAAATCACAAAAAGGAACTCAGAAAGAGAAGTGATTGAATCATAACCAAATGCCGAAGATTTAAAAGGAGAAGGAAGAAAGAACTCACATCATCAATGGTCAGATTGTTAATCACCAAGCACCAAATCTCCAAAGAATGCCTGGGAAGTATAGACAAACGATGTTTGGGCAACCAATAGAGAAATCTAGGAAAAATGCCCGCAACTTCCTCTCGAATTTCTGGACCAACCCTAAAATACTCATACATCCAAACCTAAAAAATTCACAACATCATTAGCACATAGCCAAAATAATTTTCCACTACACATAGTTAAATAAATACCAAACCTCACTTGCCATGCTGCCTCAGTCATAATTCCAGATTTGTTCCATTTTTCTCAAGCTCCCCAAGTAGTGCAGATTCATAGTACCTCCTAAGGCCTCGCTTGGGATGAGGGAATGGAATGGAATGGAAATGAATGAAAAGAATAATTTTAGAATATTCTTCCCTTCCCTTGTTTGGGAGTTTTAATGGAGGGAATGGAAAGTCCATTCCCTCGTTTGGGAGTTTAAGTGGGAGGGAATGGAATGGATAGGAGGGAACACTTATTCCTCTCTATTCCTTTAAAACCTCAAATTTTCATTCCCCCCGAAATTGGGAGGAATGAGAGGGAATAGAATTAGATTTAATGAATTTTTTACTAAAACTCCCAAAATACCCCTATTTATTCAACCATTTATTTTAAAACAGGGGTCTAATAGTAATATTGCAATAAAATGATTCCATTCCATTTCCTCCATGTTACTCCTAAACAAGATTACTTACATTCCATTCATTTTCATTCCTTTCCATTCTTTTATTTTAAAACATCCAATCAAGGTTACTTAATTCCATTCCATTCCATTCCATTCTTTTCCCTTACTTAAATTTATTCCATTCCATTCCATTCCATTCTTTTCTATTCCCTTATGATCATTTCATTCCATTCCATTCTATTCCCTTCCCTTATGAACTTCCAAGCGGAGCCTAAATCCGGACACAAGAAGGTCCTAATAAAAAGAAGCATGAACATGCGGGCATTCTTTGCCACAGACTCACATTGGGGAATATTCTCACATAGCCAAGACAAGGGGATGTTATTACTCTTCATTCTAGAAGGCACTACACCTAGAAGTTTTTTGAGTTCGGCTGAAGTAAAGGAATCATTGACAAGAATTCTTTCATCGCCCAACCTTAGACCGGTGATAACAGAAAAGTCACAAGGTGTCAATATTACCTCCTCAATATCTAGAAAATGGAAGGTGCAAGTAGTGTCCCAGAAGCGTTCTACCAAAGCAAGAAGCAACTAAAGATCTTTGTATTCATGTGTCTCATGATTTAATAGAGGTTCGAAGAAAGTATCAAAGCTCGCTTCATTGATGATGATTTTGAAGCTAGGAGACAAGGATGCCCATGCACCTCTCAACATTTGGAGACTACCTCGACTTTTGAGGCTCTGCAATACATAAATTCAGCTCATTAATTCCCATGACCAAAACCCACATGACCAAAAATTCCTATGCCTAAAACCACTTGACCAAAAATTCCTATGCCCAAAATGACATGTCCAAAAAATTTCCCATACCTAAAGTCACGTGTCTAAAAAATGTCCTATCACATGTCCAAAAAATTTCCCATACCCAAAGTCACGTGTCCAAAAAAAGATTTTTCCTATGCCCAAAACCACATGTCCAATTGTTTTTTCCCATAACCAAAACCAAATGATCAAAAATTTCCCATGACAAAAAGTTTTCCATAACCAAAACCCACATGTCCAAAAATTCCTATGAACCTAAAAGGTCAATGTCCCACAAAAAAAAAAAAAAAAAACCTACATGACCAAGAAAAATCTCTCAAGCTCATACGTAAATGAATTTTCACATAGAAAAAAATCATAACCACACAAATTTTCCAAGAATCAACATCACATGCCCAACAAAATTCTTTCAAAATATCATGCCCATAAAATTTTTCCATGTCCAAAATTTTTTTTTCCATACCCAAAAAATTTACCCACAAAATTTTGCCATGTCCATAAAACAAAGTTTACACATGCCAATAAACTTTTTCCATATCTATCATGAACAATGCCAACACTCCCAAAATCCAAACCAAAATTCATCCAACAACATCAATATTTACCTACATTGTCAAAATTCCATAAGCTACCCACATTATCCAAACTGCACCATGATCACAAAAATAATACCCCAAGAATGCTTCAAAGCCAACATTTTCCAACATAACCAATCAAGCAATGCCCCAAATTTCAAACAACCAAATGACAATATCTTACCATGAAACTTTCAATAAAACATGCAATAAATTTTTTTTTTTTTCCAAGCAAAGAAACCAAAGAAAAACTCACCTTGGTGTCTACATGACAATATGGAGCATAGGTCTTAAGGTCTTGAAGAAGTCCATCATCATCATCCCACTCAAATGTTGGATCATATTTCTTACCATGAGAAGCTAGAAAAGAAGACCATTGGGAAGAAGAAGCCATTTGGAAGCAAAGAAAATGGGTTTTGGAAAATGGGTTTCAATAAAATGGGTATATGATGAAAATGCTCAAAACACAAGAATCTAAAGAAATATTGATGGAGATGGATGAGGAAAACTTGAGAAGCTTAGAAAAGTGTTTTTTGCAAGAAGAGATGATGAAATCAAGAAGGAAATCAAGAAGAAAATCCAAGGGGAAGAAGAGAGTGAATAGTGACAATGGAGGAAGAGAAAAAGCAAATTCAGATTATCAAAGTAGAGGATATCCGTTTGATTATCATTCCAAAGCCAGATCGAAGTAGAGGGGATCCCTTCGATCAACATTTCAGTTCCATATTATCAAAATAGAGGAGATCCCTTTGATCATCATTTCAAAGCCAGATTGAAGTAGAGGATATCCCTTAGAACGTCATTTCAGTTCTAGATTATCAAAGTAGAGGAGATCCCTTTGAGCATTATTCTAAAGCCAGATCGAAGTAGAGGAGATCCGTTTGGTCATCATTTCAGTTCTAGATTATCAATGTAGAGGAAATCCATTTGATCATCATTCCAAAGCTAGATCGAAGTAGAGGAGATCCCCTCAATAATCATTTCAGTTCCATACTATCAAAGTAGAGTAAATCCCTTTTATCATCATTCCAAAGCCAGATCAAAGTAGAGAAGATCCCTTCGGTCATCATTTCAGTTCTAGATTTTCAAAGTAGAGGAGATCCCTTTAATCATCATTCCAAAGCCAAATCGAAGTAGAGGAGATCCGTTTGGTCATCATTTCAGTTCCAGATTATCAAAGTAGAGGAGATCCCTTTGATCATCATTCCAAAGCCAGATAGAAGTAGAGGAGATACCTTCGGCCATCATTTCAGTTCAAGATTATCAAAGTAGAGGAGATCCCTTTGATCATCATTTTAGTTCCAGATTATCAAAGTAGAGGAGACCCCTTCGATCATCACTCTAACGCTAGATCAAAGTAGAGGAGATCCCTTCGATCATCATTTTAGTTCTAGATTATCAAAGTAGAGGAGATTTAGTTGATCATCATTCCAAAGCAAGATCAAAGTAGAGGAGATCCCTTTGATCATCATTTCAGTTCCAGATAATCAAAGTAGAGTAGATCCCTTTGATCATCTTTCCAAAGCCAGATCGAAGTCGAGGAGATCCCTTCGGTCATCATTTTAGTTCAAGATTATCAAAGTAGAGGAGATCACTTTGATCATCATTTAAAACTAAAATCGAAGTAGAGGAGATCCCCTCGATCATCATTTCAGTTTCGGATTTTCAAAGAAGAGGAGATCCCCTCAATCATCATTCTAAAGCCAGATCGAAGTAGAGGAGATCCCTTCGGTCATCATTTCAGTTCCAGATTACAAAAGTAGAGGAGATCCCTTTGATCATCATTCCAAAGATTGAAGTAGGGGAGATCGCTATGATCATCATTTCAGTTCTAGATAATCAAAGTAGAGGAGATTCCTTTGATCATCATTCCAAAGATTGAAGTAGAGGAGATCCCTATGATCATCATTTCAGTTCTAGATAATCAAAGTAGAGGAGATCCCTTTGATCATCATTCTAAAGCCAGATCGAAGTAGATGAGATCCCGTCGATCATCATTTCAGTTCCAAATCATCAAAGTAGAGGAGAACCCTTTGATCATTATTCTAAAGCAAGATCGAAGTAGAGGAGATCCCTTCAGTCATCATTTCAGTTCCAGATTATCAAAGTAGAGGAGATCTTTTTGATAATCATTCCAAAGCCAAATCAAAGTAGAGGAGATCCTTTCAGTCATAATTTCAGTTCTAGATTTTTAAAAGTAGAGAAGATCCCTTCGGTCATCATTTTAGTTCTAGATTACCATAGTAGAGGAGATCCTTTTGATCATCATTCCAAAGCTAGATCGAAGTAGAGGAGATTCCTTCAGTCATCATTTCAGTTCCAGATTATCAAAGTTGAGAAGATCCGTTTGATCATCATTCTAAAGCCAGATCGAAGTAAAGGAGATCCATTCGATCACCATTTCAGTTCCAAATTATTAAAGTAGAGGAGATCCCTTTAATCATCATTCCAAACCCAGATCGAAGTAGAGGAGATCCCTTTAGTCATCATTTCAGTTCAAGATTATCAAAGTAGAGGAGATCCCTTTGATCATCATTCCAAAGCCAAATCAAATTAGAGGAGATCCCTTTGATCATCATTTCAGTTCTAGATTGTCAAAGTAGAGGAGATCCATTTAATCATCACTCTAAAGCCAAATCAAAGTAGAGGAGATCCCTTCGACCATCATTTCAGTTCTAGATTATCAAAGTAGAGGAGATCTAGTTGATCATCATTCCAAAGCAAGATCAAAGTAGAGGAGATCCCTTCGGTCACCATTTCAGTTCCAGATTAACAAAGTAAAGGAGATCCCTTTGATCATTGTTCTAAAGCAAGATCGAAGTCAAGGAGATCTCTTCGATCATCATTTTAGTTCTAGATTATCAAAGTAGAGGAAATCCCTTTGATCATCATTCCAAAGCCAGATCAAAGTAGAGGAGATCCCTGCGGTCATCATTTTAGTTCCAGATTTTCAAAGTAGAGGAGATGCCTTTGATCATCATTCCAAAGCCAGATTGAAGTAGAGGAGATCCCTGCGGTCATTATTTCAGTTCTAGATTATCAAAGTAGAGGAGATCCTTTTGATCATCGGTCCAAATGTAGATCGACGTAAAGGAGATCGCTTCGGCCATCATTTTAGTTCTAGTTTATCAAAGTAGAGGAGATCCCTTTGATCATTATTCTAAGGCCAGATCGAAGTAGATGAGATCCCTTCAATCATCATTTTAGTTCCAGATTATCGAAGTAGAGGAGATCCCTTCGATCATCATTTCAGTACCAGATTATCAAAGTAGAGGTGATTCCTTTGATCATCATTCCAAAGCCAGATCGAAGTAGAGGAGATCCCTTTGATCATCATTTTAGTTCCATATTATCAAAGAGGAGTAGATCCCTTTGAATTCCGAAGCCAGATCGAAGTAGAGGAGATCTTGTAGAGAGGGAAAATTCCCGGCCTATCACAAGTTGACACGTCATGCCACCAAGTCCGCCAGGTATGGCTAATTACAAAGTATCATATACTGCTACTAAAAATTTGCTAAATTCCAGGAACAGGAAAAAACATGCAAAATGCTAATCACATGGAGGCGCGTGTAAGCGATGATGCAAGCGAATCCGACTGTGTAAGCGATGACTCAAGCAATCCGGCTGTGTAAGCGATGACTCAAGCAATCCGGCTGTGTAAGCGATGACACAAGCAGACCAATCAAGTTGTGACATGTGTCACCAATCAAACTCCGCCACGTGTCGCTCACCTACCTCCAAAATCCTATAAATAGAAGCCTTCCTAAGGCATTTAGACACCAAGCTATCTAGAGCACAAGCTGCGTCAAAGAAGCATTCAGAAGTATTGAAACTCTGCTGGAATCAAGCCTTAAAGCCTCCAAGAACTTCAAGAACTTCAACCTTCGAATACGGCGAACATTCGAAGCAAAATCATCCAAACCACTCTCCTCGATCTTAGAGGTCACTGAAATTAAGCTCGAAAGCCTTCAGAAACCTCGACAAATCACAAATCCACAAAGCTTTACGGATTCAAGCCTCTAAAGCCCCGAAAAGCTTCCACCATAAACCTTAGAACACGAAGAACACACGAAGAACACGAAGAATACACGAAGAACACGCGAAGAACACGAAGAACGTGAAGAACAAAGGATTTCTAATAAGCTCATAGCCAGAAATTCATTGTAATTCTGTTTTAAAGATCTTCGATCCATCCTTCCGCCAAATTGAAGGATACTTTGTGTTCAAATCAAAACCACATCACAAATCTTTTAAGGAGATCGAATCAGAGGATTGTAATTACAGAGAATTGTACCACACTTTCATTAAATACAAATTCGTATTTAAGAAACTATTTTACTTGTTTGATTTATTTCGAACTGGGAAATTTAGTCGTCTACAGATCCCTTTGATCATTATTCCAAAGCTAGATCAAAGTAGAAGAGATCCCTTCGCTTATTATTTTAGTTCCAGATTATCAATGTAGAGGAGATCCCTTTGATCATTATTCCAAAGCTAGATCGAAGTAGAGGAGATCCCTTCAATCATCATTTCAGTTTTGGATTATCAAAGTAGAGGAGATCCCTTTGATCGTCATTCCAAAGCCAAATCGAACTTGAGGAGATCCCTTTGATCATTAATTTTGTTCTAGATTATGAAAGTAGAGGAGATCCCTTTGATCATCATTCTAAAGCCAGATCGAAGTAGAGGAGATCCCTTCGATCATGGTTTCAGTACCAGATTATCAAAGTAGAAGAGATCCCTTCAATCATCATTTCAGTACCAGATTATCAAAGTAGATGAGATCCCTTTGATCATCATTGTAAAGCCCGATCAAAGTGGAAGAGATCCCTTCAGTCATCATTTCAGTTCCAGGTTATCAAAGTAGAGGAGATCCGTTTGATTATCATTCCAAAGCCAGATCGAAGTAGAAGGGATCCCTTCGATCATCATTTCAGTTCCAGATTATCAAAATAGTGGAGATCCCTTTGATCATCATTTTAAAGCCAGATCAAAGTGGAGGAGATCCGTTCGATCATCATTTTAGTTCCAGATACTCAAAGTAAAGGAGATCCCTTTGATCATTATTCCAAAGTTAGGTCGAAGTAGAGGAAATCCCTTCAATCATCATTTTAGTTCCAGATTATCAAAGTAGAGGAGATCCTTTCGGTCATCATTTCAGTACCAAATTATCGAAGTAGAGGAGATCCCTTTGATTATCATTCCAAAGCCAGATCGAAGTAGAGGAGATCCCTTCGATCATTATTTCAGTACCAAATTATCCTAATAGAGTAGATCCCTTTGATCATCATTCTAAAGCCAGATCGAAGTAGAGGAGATCCTTTTGGCGATCATTTTAGTTCCAGATTATCAAAGTAGAGGAGATTCGTTTGATTATCATTCCAAAGCCAGATCGAAGTAGAGGGGATCCCTTCTATCATCATTTTAGTTCTAGATTATCAAAATAGAGGAGATCCCTTTGATCATCATTTTAAAGCCAGATCAAAGTAGAGGAGATCCCTTCGATCATTATTTCAATACCAAATTATCCTAGTAGAGTAGATCCCTTTGATCATCATTCTGAAGCCAGATCGAAGTAGAGGAGATCCCTTCGGTGATCATTTCAGTTTCAGGTTATCAAAGTAGAGGAGATCCGTTTGATTGTCATTCCAGAGCCAGATCGAAGTAGAAGGGATCCCTTCGATCATCATTTCAATTCTAGATGATCAAAGTAGAGGAGATCCTTTTGATCATCATTTCGAAGGTAGATCGAAGTAGAGGAAATCCCTTCGATCTTCATTTCAGTTCCAGATTATTATAGTAGAGGAGATCCCTTTGATCATCATTCCAAAGCTAGATTGAAGTAGAGGAGATCCCTTCGATCATTATTCCAAAGCCAGATTGAAGTAGAGGAGATCTCTTCGATCATCATTTTTGTTCTAGATTATCAAAGTAGAGGAGATCCCTTTGATCATTTTTTCATAGCTAGATTATCAAAGTAGAGTAGATCACTTTGATCATCATTCCATTCTAGATCAAAGTAGAAGAGGGCCTTAGATCGTCATCCTAGACAACACCATTTTCATGATCAAGATTGAAAAATCCTTTGGTCACTGCAATAGCAAAGAATCTTGTCCAGAGTCATCAACTACTAGCTAAGTCTGATATTTTCATTTTTTTTTTTTTTTTTTTTTTTTTTTTTTTTTTTTTGCGTCAAAAGATAAGGCTAGTTCTATGTTCTAATGTTTTACGTTCGAGGGCTAGGTAATCTTTGAAAGTTCAACCTTGATTAAATCATGGTCGCTAAAACCAGTGTCTTTGTTTTACATTGACATTCTTTTTTCAAGGTCTGTCAATGAGGGGCATTCTGTAGACACTCGATGTTGCACGCACGATTTAATCTAGGAGAATGACTCGAATGATCATCCATGTACCCCAAAAATCATAATTGCATCACAAGTATCAATATTTTCCTGCATTACATACATCATTTTGTCTTTATATTACATGCATCATGTCATTCATTGCATATCATAAGAATGATCTTGAGATTTAAATGGTTGCAACGGCGTTTCCGGTTTTTAAATTGGACCGACGGATCGAAGGATATCACATGATCAAGTTTGCACGGTCCATATGCATTGTGTCTAAGAGGAGTCAACCACACACGATTAATTTAAATTAATTCTAATTGGTCAAGCAATTAAAATTAATTAAATAATTTTTTGATTGGTTGATAATTAGTGTTTAAGATAGAGATGCATGGATAGGAATAAGAAGGATGATTGGATAATAATAAAATTGGGGATAATCTGAACTTTATCAAGATATATTTTAAGGGATTTATCCACAAGATAATGGGTCAAGATAATGGTTCAAGATAATTGTTCTTAAAAAGCCCGAATTACCCAAAAAAAGAGATAAAAAATCATAGACAAAGGATGAAAATGCGTCTAGGTACAAGGATCGGTTAAAAAAACCTAGAAGGAGAGTCCAATTGGCACCCGAACACAAAAGCACGTTTGGACTCCAATAGCCAATTCGACACTTTTGGAGTGCCGAACGGCACATTTGGAGTGCCAAAAGGCACTCTAAAAGTGCCAAATTTTCTTTGGTTAGGTTTTGGCCCAACGGTTTTCAAGTGACGATAAAGCACACCTTTTTTGACCTTTTCGCAAAAGGATGTGTTCGGATTCAAACTCTAATCATCCATACCTGTTATTTAGGGATTTCTGACCTCTATAAATAGAGGCCGAACCTCATAATTCAGCACGTTTTTTCTACACTCTGGGAGGCATACGTTTTAGGCTATCAAATTGCCAATATTTTTTGATCCATTTTCTAAGTGTTGCTGCTTCAATTCTGGTTTTAGGTTTCAAAGAGAATTGAACAACTTCCTTTGAATCCTAAAACTCCTCTCAAGAACAAAGAGTGCTCATGCAAGAGGTTATCTCTTAACCCTTTTTCTTATGATCTGATGATACATGTTATATCTCTTTCTTTTTCAAGTAGTCATAATATGAATTGTTGATTGTTGATGTTGTTTTTTATGTGATTGTTATAATTACTTTCTTGAATGTCAATGATTTGCATGTAAATAATTCTTTTTATTAAAATAAAACAGATCTGCATCTTTTCTAAATGTAGATCTGAATTTTTCTCAATATAAAAACATATTTGCATCTTTTCTAGATGTAGATCTTAATTTTTCTCAAACAAAAAGAGATCTGCATCTTTATGAGATGCATATATAAATTTTTCTGAAATCAAAATTGATTTGTATCTTTCTTAATACACAAATCTGATTTTTTAATACATGCAAATTGTTGAAATAAAGAAAGAGATCATGTACTACTATGTTTGTGTTTGTTTTAATTTATGATTGCATAAATTCATATTATGAGTGAAATTCTCTTCTTAAAAAAAAACCTTTTTCATTCTTTTTTTTTTTAACATATAAAAAACAAATCTGATTTTTTTGTCATTAAAAACCATTTTTTTAAGTTCTCAAAAATAGATCTGATTTTTCTGTTATAAAAACCATTTTTTTTATCATCACAAAACAGATTTGAATTTTTATCTCTAAAAACCACTATTTCTAAATACTACAAAATAGATATGATATTTTGACAAAATCAAAATCAATTTTTTTTACCAATCAAAACAGATCTGAATTTTTTAAACAAAAGAAGAGACTTCATTCATAAATAAATTCATGTGATTTAGTTTTTAATTCACATGTTCAACATATTATTCATGACATGCATAAAATTGTACATTGGTCGTAAAAATTTAGAAAACCAGGCTTTGTCCAGGTGGAATTGTTGCCTAACACCTTCCCATTCCATAACTTAGCCTCCAGATTTAGGTCTTTGGTTAAGTAGATCTAGCCTTGTCTTTGTTTCATTTTGGGTAAAATGTAACTAGGACAAAAAGCCTTGTATTTACTTGGCAGTTTGTAATTAGGACTCAAAGCTATGTAATTTTTCAATTTTCCACTTGTGTAATTTTTTATTCAATCAATGAAGAGAATAATTCAGTCATATATTTAGTTTTTCTTATTTTTTGTATAAATAATAAGTGGCGACTCCACACCACTTACCCAAAAAGAGAGGTACCCTAAAAATCACTCCAAAAATCTCTCTTTTTTGAGAGGCGATTTTCCTGGTCTCTCACACATAAATTTATATATATTTTTAATTATTTTGACTAATTCAAGAAAACAATTATTTTTAAAATTTTGTTTGAATGTGTTATTAAATTTGTCTTTGTATTTTTTTAGTTTTTTTTTTTTAATCGATACTAAAGTGACTAAAAGCATTCACACCAGTCTCCTTAAATATTTAGCTAAACTAATCCAAAAAACTCTACTTTTGCTAATTTATACGTCTATTATTTTCATACACATACATCAACCTCAATACTTTATTAACATTGAAATTTAACGTAGCGAGGATAGAGGCTCACTACATGTGTAGACGAGATTATCCTCCTTAAAAACTTTAGGTAATTTAGTGATGCTGATGCATGCTTGTTTTGATTGAGTTTAAATAAATTTTTTCTGAAATATTAAATTGGTGAGACTGATGTGAATGCCCTAAGCATGAGGAAAATTTTCAAATTTCAAATCAATATTTTTTTAATAAAAAAAATAGCATCTCAAATACATTATTTTATATATGAATTTTATAAAGATACAATATAAATTCATTTTTTAAAATTAAGTAGTGTGCCATCTATGTATAATATATTAATACTTAAAAATAAATGCATTTATCCCTTCAGCACATAACAAGTAATATATTAATATAAATGCAAAGTTTTGATACAGTGGAAGGCTAAATGAAAAGAATTGTATTTTCTTCTTAGGAAAATAATCTTTAAAAACTATCTTAGGTAAAAAAATTAGTCCATCATTTATAAAAAATTAATACACAATTTAAATGCATGTATTCTATTAATAATTTGTTTAATTACATATAGCACAAATTTATGCTACTATAGTGTTGGCTTATATATTTATTGTTAGAAATAAAGTCTACTTGGGCAATATAAAGTTTACTTTACATGGGTGATGTATAACATTCACTCCTTATCCTATTGTTATTGTGCTCATTAATGCAATCTTATCCCTTACATGATTTGGAGAAGAGAGAGATTTTGGTGAAGTCAGGGAGAGCGAGAGTGTTGATTGGGGGTTGTTCGGAGTGGAGGTGTTTGGAGATGGTGGTGTGGAGTTCTGGACAACCTACTATGGATATTCGTGTCATTGGTGGAGTTCTTAGCTCTTCTAGGTATTCTTCCATTTTTTTGGATTTGGGAAAATTGGAAAATGTTTGAATTGTGATGCAGCTAGTATTAATATTGATGCATTGGGAATGAGTTGAGGAGGAAATTGAAATCCACTTGATTTGTTTTTCTGTTTCCCTTGATTTTGATTTTTGGTTTGGAGATGAGATCGGCAGTGGAGCAAAATGGGGGATCCGGGTTGGTTTCAGAGAGTAATGTCAAATGTGGGTGTGCCGTGTGAGTTGTGACTGTGAGGAAAATTGGCCAAATTGGACAAGATCTGGACCTGATAAAATGGTCCAATCCAATTAAATAAGTAAATAAATTATAAATTACACTTCTAAAGTTTAGATTTTTTAGATTTTACACACTGAAATTTCTCTTCGTTAACAAAAGTAGCCCTTTCGTCAGTGTACTCGCCTCTATGGCCATCAAGTAACACGCTAGTAGTTGAAATGACATTGTTTTGAGAAGGTTGACTTGGCAAAAATAATTACACGTTAGGGGGCTGAAGTATGTTTGGCTGCTAGCATGTCACTTGACAGCCACGTAGATGAGTCCACTAACGGAAGGGCTTCTTTTGCTAATGAAGGGGAACTTCAAGGTGTAAAATTTAAATAACCCCAAACTTTAGGGATTTATTTTGCAATTCACAAAAAAAAATTACACATCAGACGACTGGAGTGTGTCTCGGTTGCCAATGTGTCACTAGACGGCCACGTAGGCAAGTCCATTAATGAAGGGTTGCTTTTGCTAATGAATTGGAACTTTACGGTATAAAATCCAATTTTTAAAATTTTTAGCGTGCAAAATCCAAACAATTCTAAATTTTAGGAGTGTACTTTGCAATTTATCAAAAAAAAAAATGTATAAGATTAGTAAAGATTTTTTGAGCAAAAAAACCAAAAAGAGGGAGTTGTTTTTAGTTTCTTTGGTCTGACCAAAAAATTGAACTGGTGACATCATAAATAAACAATGAATATTTTTTAAATTATAAAAATATAAAATACAATTATAACTAATAATATATAGTTTTAAAATATACAAAAAATGTGAGTCTTCACATCTTAAATTTAGAAAAAAAATCCACAACTTATGTATAATGAGTTTAAAATTATTAAGTATCAAATTAAAAATAAAAAAATAAAAAATTTGTACTGAGTTTTACTTATTGTTTAATTTATATGTTAATTTCTATTGTTTATTAATATATACTAAGAGTAATGATATAGACACAATAAAAATTCTCCTTGATGCAGAAAAAATATTTAATTCAAATAGTTATTTTGAAAATGCAAATTTTTAATAGAGAAAATAATGAAGAATTTTAATGTTTTTTTTAGAGAAAAAATTTTAATGTATAAACAATGCAGATTTTTAAAAACAGTGCAGATTTATTATGTTAAGAACAATGTAGAAAACAAGTGTAGTGAATAGTCCATAATTTTATGTAGAAATTAGTGCAGAAGAATAATGTTTTGAAAAACATATCTTTTTAACAAATTAAATCTATGAATCAAGCTTTAATCAACAACAAAAAATCCCAGATCTAGGATACTAGAGCATGTGATTTTACTATTTTAAATTAAAAGTGTGGAAACACATTTGTTATTAGGAAAAATCCTAATTTTAAACATGCAAACATACTATTTGAATAAAAAAAAACCTAGAAATATAAAAACTATGAAAAATTAAGCAAAACTTAGATCTAGCGTGATAAACAAATTAGAATTAACCAAGAACATGAAAATAAAGTATGCTTGAATCTAAAAGCTACGGTATTAAAAATGAAGAGGTTTAGAAACCTTACATGCGATTATGGCTGAGTTTGGATAGTTGAACGTGTCCAGCGTTCAGCATTTTTTTTTTCCTACACACGGGTTTCAACCAGGGACAAGGGGAGGGACAAGGGGCACTGTTCATCATTGTGTGGGTACTGTTCATGCACTGTTCATAAACAGTACATGCACTTTTCAACTCCTTTTTAATTAAAAATGTGACCTGCAACACTATTCACACATTTAAAAATTATTTTGTTACAGTATTTTTAGTTTTCAGCTTTATCCAAATGGACCCTATATCTAGGACCAAAGTGATGTAATTTTTAGTTATTATAAAAAAAATGTACAATTTCAATTCAACAATAAAAGTGATGCATCTTTTTCAATTTTTATTTTTATTTTAAAAAAAATTTCCAATTAAATAAGTGACGACTTCATTATTAAACCCTTGACCTAGGAGAGATGATAAAAATAATAGAACCTCCAACAAAACTCAACCCAATCCATTCCTGAGGGTTATGCCAAAACCTATTGAGGGTTTGGGCCGAGCCATGGTCTCTCACATATAATAGTTCAGTTTTTACTAGCAAAACATTCCATTTTAATTATGGTTCCTATTAGTTTATACTACCTACGAAGTATATTGCATCAATAAACCTCAAGGGAAATAGTGTCATTTTGTCCATAGTTTGGGCAAGAATCATTTTTTTTTTAAAGAAAAGAAAAAATCCATTAGTTTGGAGGGATTTAACTTAACTGTTACGTTTATACAAGCCTCAATAGAGGATTATTATTTCAAAAAACCCCAAAGGAGGGTTGTGTAATTTATCTCGTCTATATATATATATTAATAGACAAAGCTCAGAGAAAATCTAATTAGATTTCAAATTGGAATTCATTAGAATCTGGTTTTGAGCCACTTATCCAATTTAATTTAAATTAGAAATTTTTGTACTAACTAAATTAATTCAGTGTAAAAGTTGGATTTCAATTAGAGTTAATTTTGCACCATGTGTCTTATCTAATTTAAGTTTTTAAATTTTTGTGCCATATGAGTCAGTTTAGTGTAGAAAATGAGGACTCCAATAGAAATAAACCATAAAAACCTAATCATACAACTAGAAACAATTCAAAATTATAAGTCATTTATCTAATAACCATGACTATATACGGTCCATTACTAATTAGGTTATATATATATATATATTTATATATGTCCTAAACCAAATTTTAGAGAAAATTTAATTAGAATCAAAATTGGATTTTGCTTTTGTTAGATTTTTATACAAATTAAATTGTTTAGATTTTTGCTGTTATTTTTTTCTCTAAACTAATGAGCATAATTTTTATAAAGTTTCTATTAAGATATTTTGTATACAAAGATATTGAACGTAACAAACTGTAATTAAGCTGAATGATCCCATGCACCTATCTGCATTCAATTTAGGATATGCTATTTGACTAATTTATTATTTTATTTTGTGTCGTATTTAGTAGAATTTCACATACAATAACTGTGAATTGATATTGTATATATATGCAGTATCTAATAGTGATTTTCAAAATTATATACATAATAACAATGTAATAAGATATTTGGTGTAACCATTATCATGAAAATTGCAAGGTAAAATTATTTTAGTACCTCCAAATTTCCTAGTCAACTACATGTCTAATAATTTAAGCTAATACCAATAGCACCACTACAATTCATTATTTATTTGCATGAGCAGGGGTTACGTACCAGTTAATTAGTTATATATTCAAAATAGTCCTATATGACTCTATGCTATCAGGCAAAATGGGTTGAGCTAGGTAATGAAACCAAGGCCTAGAGTCTTGGTTGATTCCATTAAAAGGTTAGCTAAGAAGTTAAGCTGGGCCAAAATTAAGCCCATGCCCAATGCAACCATCCCTCTCAGTTTCACTAAGTCAACAACCAACCTAGCCACTTTTTTTTTTTTTTTTGATAAATGGGTATCAAACCAAACCCGCCACTTTAGAAGAAAGATTCGAGGAAATATATAGCCCTTAAATAACCAAGTTCAACTTTTGTTTACTTATGAGAAGGTCAACTTGATTCTAACAGGAAAAAAGAACAAAGGAAGATCATAGAATATTTAAGCAACGATGTCACATTACTGTTATGACTTATTGATGCAACAACCGTATACAATGGAAAAAAAATGCCAGGAAACACAATAATTATTTTGTGCTGTGGATAATATACAGGCTAATATTATTTATAAAGAATGTCTCTCCATTCTTAGCCCAAAATCATGAAGAAAATTAAAATGACATCAATTTAAAGCGTCTTGGTAGCTTATGAAGGGGGTGACTCGGGAGACCCTACGTCACTTCTTCATCTCATACCTCAATAACTTGCGAGAAACAATAGCTTCTTCCAAATGGGGTGGCAGAGGAGGCTCTTCAGGATTTGGACCTGAAGGAACCTCATGCTTAATCTCATAATTTAGAGAACCAAAATCATTAGAAACAATAGCTTCTTCCAAAGTGGGTGGCAGGGGAGGCTCTTCAGGATTTGGACCTGAAGGAACTTCATGCTTAATCTCGTAATTCAGAGAACCAAAATCATTAGAAACAATAGCTTCTTCCAAAGGGGGTGGCAGAGGAGGCTCTTCAGGATTTGGACCTGAAGGAACTTCATGCTTAATCTCATAATTTAGAGAACCAAAATCATTAGAAACAATAGCTTCTTTCAAGGGGGATGTCTGAGGAGACTCTTCATGATTTGGACCTGAAGGAAGTACCCTCTTAATCTCATACTTTAGAGAACCATAATCGCCATAAGCAAAAGATAGTGAGAGAAGAGTGAATATTATGAACAAAGAAACCTTGAAGGAATCCATTGTATTACACAAGCTCTCAATGTTTGTAATAATAACAACATTTTGTTCTTATATAATGGGAATTTAGGGTATGTCGTGTGAGATATGTTCTTCTTCTTCATAAAGAAAACCAGGCATGTGATTTTAGTATGGTATGTTGAAAGGCTATAATAAAATATATATTTCCTTTTATATATATATATATATATATATTTAATAGGATTTAAACATAAGATTTAATATCGTAAATCATGTACAAAGTGCTTGGGGGGTTTAGGGGAAAAAGGGTTTGAGCTGTAGGGTTAGTAGTATGTTGTAATTATTTCTAAAAAAAAAAAAAAATTGTAAGTTGAAAGGTTCTAATTAAATTAATGTATTTCCTTATTTTTATATATATATTTAATAGGATTTATACATATGGTGACTTCATGATTGAAAATTTATACTAATAAATATCAAAGAGCAATGATAGCTTATATCTATTATTATTTCTAATTGAGACATCCACGATTAAAATCCCTCCTCTGGTTGTAACTATAGAATTTATTAACAAAAAAATTAAGAAAATATATAATCAATAATTGTATTTTTTATAGATTTGATAATTGATTCGTAATAATTATTATTTATAATCAAATCAAGACATTAATTGCTGAGCTAAATCAAGACATTAAATCAAGACATTAATTGCTTAGCTAAATCAAGACATTAAATCAAGACATTAATTGCTTAGCTAAATCAAGACATTAATTGCTTATTCATAATTATTATTTATAATCAAATCAAGACATTAAATCAAGACATTAATTGCAAAAAATTCATTTTTCATCCCTAAACTTTCAAAAGTTCATTTTCTCTTTTTTAAAATTTTGAAAACATTTCAATTTTTTTCTTCCGTCAACATCCATTAAATTTTATCTGGACAAAGTTTAGCTACAAAATTGGTTAAAGTCTACGGCTTCAATTTTACTCAATATTTTTTTATTGGAGGTGAATTTTGATAAATCCACCATTAGATTATATTTTCTTCTTATATCCTCCTTGCTTGCAAAATTTCTAAAAAATCAAAGATTAAATCATCAATAAATTGTTTAAATTACAAAAACTTGCAATTTATCGTAATATTCGATTGATACAAAATTTGACATGTGTATTAAGAGCGTAAAAAATATGCAATCCAACCATTAGATTTTCAAAATATATAGTAATATTAATGATATTGAGTAAGGTTATAGTTTTAGGTTACAAAAAATTTTGTAACTAAATTTTGTCCATTTTATCTTACATGTACTAACAAAACATTGAGGTGGTAGATTTTTAGCATTTTGTTTTTTAGTGCAATTATATTTTTAGCATTAAATAATCTAATATAAAACACTCATTTTTTTGAAAAAAAAAATCAGGACACATGGCATCCAATAATTGGTCATTAAAATTTTCCATAGTCTTTTGTTTTTTTAATAGTCTTGCTTCTTCGGAAGAAAATCCTTACTTTTTCACCTTTTTTTTTTGGCTTGTTTGTTTGTTTGTTTTGTTTTTTTTTTTTTTTTTTTTGGCTGAGGAGAAATTGTGAGAAAATGTGGTTTCTTTTTTGAAGGAGATGAAGAAGCAAGATTATGTTAGTAATGAATAATAAGATACACCTTAATGGACCTTAACAAAATGATAGGAACTAGAACATTTTTAAGAGTTCAGCAAGGAAAAATGATTTATTTATTTATTTTTTTTTAAAAGTTGAGGGACCAGATACAAATATCATGAAAAGTTTAGGGACAAAAATAATATTTTACAAAATCTTCACAAAGCCCTTTTTTAAGTATTGAAATACTCTCTAAAAATCTTAAACTTTTGTAAATATGATCGTTGACAAGAATTTTAGCTAGTTGACCTAACTCACACTCAAAAATAAAGATATCATTTGACTAGATTAAATGATAGGAGTACATTTTGCAAAATCTTCGTGTAGCTCTTTTTTAAATAAATAGCTAATTTCCCACTTGATTCATGGTTCATTTTTTTGAATAATTTTGTAGGAAATTTTCGTAAGACCCATTTATGGTATTTATTATGCATTATTTGGAGAATAATTTTAATTTTAGACTAGTGTTAGGGTTACAACAGTTTTTACTTCATTAACTTTATAAATTGATGTGTCACCAGTCACAAATAGACAATTCAAAATTTCAAATATTCATTTTTTAGATGACTAAAGTCTATCAATCACTTTTATTGACACATCAATATGTAAGTTTTATGTAGTGAAACTTGTAGTACATTTAGCATTACCTTTAATTATAAAGATAGGAGATGCACATTGTTATAAGTAATATTGTTAAGAATGAAAAGTGTTCAAATATTTTCACTAATTTAAGCATACAATTATTTTTATATTCTTAATTGTATGTTATTAATTTTTGTTATCTTTTGTGGATTTTATTTTTGTTGCCAAAGCAATTGAATTCAGGCAAGAATGTCATATTTCAAATTATTTTTTTCTTATACTAATCTTAAAAAAATAGGGCAATTATAGAATGGGTAAATTATCCTCAACCAGTATACAATGTGTCAATTTGGTCCCTAACATTACACTTGTGTTGGTTTAGTTTCTTATATGTTGACGTGACTAACAATCAAAATAAAAATGATTTTTATGCCACACGTGATGCCAAGTGTACTAACACATGGATTAAACTTAAAAAAAAAAAAAACCATTTTCCAATTTCGAATTAAGAGAGAAAGAGTGCAATGTACACTCCATTGATAAAGGAAGAATGCTGCAACATAAGGGTAGTTATGCTAGCAACCACAAGATTTTTTTTAGAGCGTTTCAACCTATGACATTTGTTATTGATGATAGTTATTTATCATCAGTCCAAGACTCCAATTGGTTTTTGGTGTAAGTAGTGATTGAACCTTATATCTCTTATTCAACCAACAGAGACTTTATTAGTTGAAATAATTGGAACTCATAATAGCAACCACATGATCTAATCAACGACTTCAATATTATATTTTCGACCAACGGCTGCTAACTAAGAAGCATTGATAATAATGGTAGGAGATTATGGGTGAAAACATAAAAGCAAAGAGAGTGGTGTTGCTATTGGTTTTGTGTGCTCTATATGCTCATGGTCATAACTAGTTGAATGTCACATAAAAATAAAATTGTTATTTTAGCCTTTAGTTATGTTAACATTTTTCATTTCTCATTTCATGCAAAGACTATTTTAACACGATACTAGAAGGTTAGAGACTAAACTGGCACTAATAAAATGTTAGAGACCAAATTGACACATGGGATGAAGGTCATAGACCAAATAAATAATTTACCTTACATAATAAGTTGGGAGTACTATAAATGTATATTCCCCCTCTTACATAATAGTAGCTCCTAGCCTCCCACTAATTAAATTTATGACAAAACCCACCATTCATTTGAGAATGGAAAGTACACATTTATGGTAATCCTAGAATATTCTTTAATTTACCAAAAAAATAATCACAGAAATTCATTATACACAAAAAATTAGTGCACTAATTACAATAATTAATGCACGAAATTAAATACATACGCTATTAATAATTTTTTTTTAATTATATAACACAAATTTAGGCTATTACAGTGATAAATCATGTCATTAAAAGGATTTAGGAAAGGTAAATTGTTAAGATTAGTATAATTGAAAATATGAATAATATTACTTTCATAAATTTATAAATATTTAATTATTTTGACTAATTTAAGCAAACAATTATTTTTTAAATTTTAATTGAATGTATCATTAAATTTATTTTTGCATTTTGTTAGTTTTTGTTTCAATCGATACTAAAGTGACTAAGGACATTTACATCAGTTTCCTCAAATATTTTGCTAGACTAATCCAAAAAACTCTAGTTTTGTTAGTTTAGCTATCTATTATTTTCATACATATATATTAACCTCTATACTTTATCAGCATTGAAATTTAATGTAGCGAGAATAGAGCCTCACTTCATGTAGAGATGAGATTATCATTCTTAAAAACTTGAGTTAATTTAGTGAGGTTGATGTGCGCTTGTTTTGGTTGAGTTTAGATAAATTTTGTTTTGGTTGAGTTTAGATAAATTTTTGCTGAAATATTAAATTGGTGAGATTGATATGAATGCTCTAAACAAGAGGAAAATTTTTAAATTTCAAATCAATGTTTTAAAAAAAAAAAAAAATAGTATCTCAAATAAATTTTTTTACATATAAATTTTATAAAGATACCATATAAATTTATTTTCTAAAATTAAGTAGTGTGCCATCTATAGATAATTAATACTTAGAAATAAATGCATTTACCCCTTCAGCACATAACAAGTAATATATTAATATAAATATAAAGTTTTGATAAGGTGGACGGCTAAATGAAAAGATTTTTATTTTCTTCTTAAGGAAATAACCACTAAATTTATCTTAGGTAAAAAGCTAGTCCATCATTTATAAACAATTAATACATGATTTAAATGCATGTATTCAACTAATAATTTGTTTAATTACATATTGTACAAATTTATGCTACTATAGTGTTGGCTTTTATATTTATTGCTAGAAAGAAAGTCTACTTGGGCAATGTAAAGTTTACTTTACATGGGTGATATATACCATTCACTCATTATTATTGTGCTCATTAATGCATTCTTATCCCTTAAACCCAACAGGCATCCTGAGACTATATATATTTGGGAATGTTTTGATGTAATTTGTATAGAGTTAGGACATATCAACTTAAGATGGATGATGACTACTTTGATACAAGTATTTACATATATTTTCCTTATTTCTTCTTACTCTGTTTTATATACTTTCTTTATTTTATAACATACATAAGGAAGAATGTCACATTCCAAATCATTTTTTTATTGTTTTCTTTTAAAATAAGTATCAAATAAAGTCTTTATTATATAAATTTTATAAAATAAACATATAAATATCTTTTATAAAAATAATTAGTGCACCATGTATAGATTATTAATTTTTGAAAATAAATGCATTTACCCTATTTATACATGACAAATATTTAATACATTGATATAAATGCAAAATGAAGATAATCCTCCATAATTCTTAGGGGAAAATAATCATAAACATTCATTTTACAAAAATAACTAGTGCGTCACTTCTAAATAATTAATTCATGAAAATAAATGTAGTTACTACTATAATACTTTTTTTTTTTTTTTGAGAAAGTACTCTATTGATACTTTGTCTAATTACATAGCACAAATTTAAGCTATTATGTTTTCTCAAAAAAGAAAAGAAAAAACCTCCTATAATGTTGGTTCATATATATATATATATATATATATAATTACATGTCATTAAAAGATATAAGAAATGTAAATTTTTAATATTAATAGAATTTTTCCCCTCAAATAAAAAGGAATTTTAAATATATACTAGATTGTAATCTATGTTAACGCACAAATGCATTCAATGATAGTAATGCTAGAATATTAGTAGATCTATTCCGCCCATAATGGGAGTGGACTAGGATTATGAACTTATAATATGACTTGGTCTTTCCTATGTGAATGAAGTGATCACGTGGACTTTCACGGAAAGTAATATAAATGGATCACTTTGCCTATATCGGACAACCTCTTCAAATCATTCTGTGGATTCCTCCCAAAACATTAATTGCAAGTACATATAAAGCCTAGGTTATGATTTTGATTAAAAAAATTAGCTTTAGCATGAAAAGAGTTTGAATATCACCAATACCACAAAATTTACTTCCAACTTGATGGGAAAAAAATGAACTTTAAGTTGAAAAGTAATTCGATATCATTAACAACACAAACACACTTATAATTTAATGGAGAGAAAAATGTTAAACTTGAAAACTATTTGAGTATCATCAGCTACACAAAACTCAATTATGATTAGATGAAAGAGATTAACTTTCAACGCGAAAAGTGTTTCAATATCATCAATTACACCAAAAAAAAAAAAAAATTCCAATTCAAAATATAATGAAAACAACCATAAACTTTAAGTTGAAAAGTGTTTCTATTGGCGCCGGCTGAATTGTAGAAGTAATAGATGTGGTCGCCTAAGGCCCCAAGTAAAAAAAAAAAAAAAGACCCACAAATTTTAACCAATAGGGTTATTTATAATCAATAAATAAAATAATATTTTTTTATCAAATGAAAAGCAAACAAAAATGAGAGACAGATACTATGTCCACAGTATTTCTTACAACAATTTTATAACAAATGCTAAGTAGCAAGTTGTTATAGCCTATTATTGATGGTAAAAAAATAATTATGGTAGCGTTTTCAAATAGAAAACAAGAAGCAACTTAAAATCTAAGTTTTGTTGTCAAAAATATTGAAAATATTGCACTTCTAAAAAATAAAGTAATAATAAAAGTTGAGTTAGCAAACTTTTACTAGTTTTCATCTAGGTCTACCATTAACACCGTTTTTTTACTTATCACTATCAATCTGCCACATCAACAAGTTTGAAAATTTTTGTCAAATTTTTTGTATCTATAAAATTTCTAAAAAAAAAGAAAAAATTCTACATAGTTCATATATATATATATATATATATATATTTTTTTTTTTTTTTGATGGGGTACATAGTTTATATTAATTAGTAGTAATTTTACATCTAAAACAAGATAATCAATTTTTGCCTTAGGCCCTTATATGCATCAAGCCACCTCTGGTTTCTATATTATCAACTAAAAATAAAATCCACTTACGATTTGATAAAGAAATTAACCTTTAACTCGAAAAGTGTTTATCATAAACTACACAAAACTCACCTAAATAGCTGGTCGTGACTCCTCAATTTTGGCATCAAAAGTAAGAAAATTAATTTAATGCAAAATTGATGAACTCTAGAACTAAGGAAGGAGAGGGAAAAAGGATAAAAAATTATAAAGAGAACCTAAAGGGTTTTCTAGGGATTATAGAGCAAATCTCTTTGCTTTTCTTACCAAATAACTCACTTGTCACAAGAATTAAAAAATTAACCTAGACACATGGTGCATAATTGGACTTTAATTATAAAATCTACTTAGATTTTTTCTTAGATTTGATTTTGAATATACATTAGTGTGTAATCCCGTGCATATGCTCTTGTACAATTTAAAACATTCACAATTACATGATTAAAATTATACCATTTTTTGAGAAGAGGTTGAAATTATACACGATATTAGCTTACGCCTTTTAAAACAATATAGATATATATATATATATATATAAATTTAGAATTTAATTAGATTTAGACTCTTTGATTTTCGCATCCAATAATTCACTTGCCACAAAAAAAAAAAAAAAAATAGATAGACATGTAGCGCAAAATTGGACACCAATTGAAATTCAATTTAGAATCTAATTGGATTTGGACTCTTCAATTTTTATACTCAACTAGTACGTAACCTGTGCTTATGCACAAGAATGATGAATTGTAGTGGTGCTATTATTGTTATTTTGAGTTATTAGATATATAGAACATTAGTTCAATCAGGATATTTGGATGTACTAAAATGATTTTTTCTTGCAATTTTAATAATATTGGTTATGTCAAGTTTCTCATTGCAGTATATAATTTTGAAAATCATTATTGGCCATTACATATACAATATCAATTCACTATCATTGTCCGTGAAATTCTATTGAATCTAACACAGAACAAAATAATAATTTGGTTCAATAGTATCTCCTAAATTGAATGGGGATAGGTGCATAAAATCGTTTAGCTCAATTATAGTTTGTTACGTTCAAGATCTTTACATAAGAAATATATAAATAGAAACAGTATAAAAATTATGCTCATTAGTTAAAAAAAAAAACTAAAAGAAAAAATCTAAATAATTTAATTTGTATGAGAAGCTAACAAAGGCAAAATCTAATTTTGATTCTAATAAAATTTTCTCTAAAATTTGGTTTTAAATATATATATATATATATATATATATATTACAAAAGTTTATTTATATTGGATCTCTTGTTTTCTATATTGAAATAACTCATTTGACACAACAATTAAATAAATTTAGATTAGATGAGACACATGGTGCAAAATTAGACTTCAATTGAATTTTAATTTGAAATCTAATTGGATTTCTCCTAGTTTTGTCTATATATATATATATATATATATATATATATAGACTAGTATGTAACCCATGCTTACGCATAGGAATGAAGAATTATAGTGGTGCTATTGATGTTAGTTTGAGTTATTAAATATATAGGACATTAGTTCGACTAGAACATTTAGAGGTACCAAAATGATTTTTCCTTTCAATTTTAATGAGATTGGTTATGCCAGTTTCTTATTACTCTGTTGTTATGTATATAATTTTGGAAATTACTATTGGACACTACATATACAATATCAATTCACTATTAGTATCGGTGGGGGGTAAAGGTGTCAAAACACCATATGGGCCTGGGGCCTGGTTCGAGGACGCCTGCTCTGCTGAAGGGACCATGAGTTGGGAATAGGGTCTCCTAGAACTAGGGCCCAGAAGCCCGCCGACCAGGCCGCTAGCCTGTTGGATGAGGATCCGAGGAGAAGGCCCCCTCGGACATAATGTCAAGGACAGAACAGGGTAGCAAGGCGCCCAGGGAAGAGCTCCAAGAGCTCGGCGAGTTATCCCAAGCCTTAGTGGGACGTCGAGGTGGGAGACAGGGAAGATGTGCACTGCATAAAGCTGCTGCCACCGCATTAAAGGCCTTCCACCTACCCGCCTGGCCGCATTAATGGGGAAATGACTCCTGAGGGGACGGTGGACAGCTTTCTGAGCCTTGGGGAGCGTTTTCAGGGAAAAGACAGATGGGAACCAGGGATGGGGAGTATAAATAGAGAAGGATGGACCATAGGAAGGAGATCCGGATTTTCTCTAAGAAAGGAGTAAGTCACACACTCTCTCTCTCTCCCAAAGAACAGAACGTTAGCCAGCACAGAAGCTCCTCGGCTCACGTCCGACGAGGGAAATAGACCACTCCATCAGCCAGCTGCATGCAAGAAGCGGACTTGGACCTCACCCCATAGCCTTCTAAAGCACCAAGAAGTCTAGGCTTTAAGCCCATTCTCTACAAATTCTATTGTAAAGGCCACTTGGGCCGGCCTGGTCACGCGTATGGGCCCAAAGCCAATTTTGTGTCCTTACAATTGGCGCCGTCTGTGGGGAGCCTTGATAAAAGGGACTGGAAGCATCATGGAAGGTTCAGGTTCACGTCATGCAGAGTCTAGGGGATCCCAGCGCGAGGACCAATTTGCACGATTAGAGCGGGAGGGAGAGCGCGAAGCCAGCGTGCGCACTGAACACACTCGCGGGAGGAGCCATGCACGCGATGGAAGTAGAGCCTCCCGCGAAAAAAGCATCGAGACCCTGCAAAGGGAGGTTGACCATCTGAGAAAGAAGCTGCGCGCCGGGAGAAACGAAGGCTTACGCCATCCCCTTCAGACTAGTCCTCAGCGGATGTTAGCAGTGGCTCTGACACCTCCAGGTCGAGGACCCCCCCTTATGAGTCCTCATCCCAGGAGGACGAACACCGTCGCCAGCCCAAGGATAAAAAGGACGTCCTCTAGGGGCCTGGCTAACAATGCACTGAGCAGGGCGTTCCATCAGATTTCCAAGTCACCCTTCACACGGAGAATCGAGAAGGGAAAACTTCCAAGGCGGTTCACTCAGCCAACCTTCACAATTTACAATGGCAGAACAAACCCAATGGAACACGTGAGCCACTTCAGCCAGAGGATGGCGGTGCACTCAAAGAACGAGACCCTGATGTGCAAGGTCTTCCCTTCTAGCCTGGGACCCGTCGCGATAAGATGGTTCAACGGCCTAAAGGCGGGCTCTGTTAACTCCTTCACGGAGCTCACCAGGGCATTCGGCTCGCGGTTCATCACGTGCAGCAGGATCCCTCGACCTCTAGATTTGCTGTTGTCCATGGCCATGAGAGAGGGAGAGACCCTTAGGGCATATACCGACAGATATTGGGAGATGTACAACGAGATCGATGGAGACTTCGACGAAGTTGCCATAAGTACCTTCAAGGTCAGCCTTTCGAACGAGCATGACCTGAGGAAGTCACTAACCAAGAGACCTGTCAAGAGCGTGCGTCGCCTCATGGACCGCATTGACGAGTACACGCGGGTGGAGGAGGATCAATTGCAAGTGAAGGCTAGGATGAAGGTTATCCCTCAAGAAATGAGGGATTTCAGGTCGGACGGGTACAGCAACAGTAGGCCGAGAAGAGAGTTTGTCGGGCAACCTCGTCGGATGCCAACATAGGTGGTCGGTGTTGTGTTTCGCGAACCCATACAGCTGGTGTTTGAGAAAATCCGCCACGAGCCTTATTTCAGGTGGCCCAGCAAAATGATAGGTGATCCCGCGAAGCGTAACCAGAACCTCCACTGCCAGTACCATCAAGAGCACGGCCATACGACTGAGAACTGCAAGAGCTTACGGTACTACCTAGAACAGCTGACGAAGGAGGGAAAGTTGAGACAGTTCGTAGATGAGCACGAGGGGCTGAGAGAATGCCCTGGGCCGGCAAGCCAGGGCCACCATGCCCCGAGACCTCCTCTGGGGACCATCAACGTGGTTCTTGCTGCTCCCGAAAGGACTGGCTCGCGCCTTTCCAGGGTGATGAATGTGGCGCGAGCCCCTGCTGGGGGCTCTAGCTCCAAGCTAAAGAAGATTAAGGGCAATGAGTCGCCCACGCTAGCCTTCTCGGAGGCAGACAAGGAAGGGACCATCCAACCCCACGATGACGCACTAGTCATAATACTAAGGATTTGAGGATATGATGTAAAAAGGGTAATGGTGGACCAAGGAAGTGGCACCGACATCATGTACCCCGACCTATACAGGGGGCTGAACCTGAGGGAAGAGGACCTCTCGGCGTACGACTCGCCACTCATAAGCTTCAAGGGAAAGGTAGTGGTCCCCAAGGGGCAGATCAGGTTGCCCGTACAGTCGGGCCCAGCAGTGGTAGAAGTAGATTTCATTGTGGTGGATGCCTACTCCCCTTACACAGCCATTGTGGGGAGGCCTTGGCTGCACCTCCTAGGGGCTGTCTCCTCCACCCACCACGCTAAGGTGAAGTTCCCTTTCGGCAGCCAAGTCGAGGAAATTATCGGGAGCCAGTCCGCAGCAAGGCAGTGCCTGACCGCCGCAATTCTGCGCAGGCCGGACCTCGAACCCTCAGCCCCGACTACTCCGACCTCATAGCAATTAGCCCCTTCTGCCACCCCTAGAGGGACAGTGGCAGAGGAGCCCGCGTGTGAGGGGTTAGACAGGGTCCTCGTAGACAACGACCCAAAGAGGTTCTTCCAGATTGGGGCTCAGCTGCCGACTGAAGAAAGGGAAAAGTTGGTCGCGCTCTTGAGAGGGAACCTCGATGTGCTTGCATGGGATGAGCATGAGATGCCTGGAATTGACCCAAACTTCATATGCCACCAGTTGAACGTTAACCCGGCGACAGTGCCGAAGAAGCAACCTCCTCGGCCCTCTTCCGCGGAACACTCCGAGGCCGTAAAGGAGGAGGTCATCAAGCTCAAGAGGGCTGGGGCTATCAAGGAAGTGTTCTATCCCGAATGGTTGGTGCACACAGTCGTGGTGAAGAAGAAAAATGGGAAATGGAGAGTGTGTGTAGACTTCACAGACCTCAACAAGGCCTGTCCCAAGGACCCTTTCCCAATGCCACGCATAGATCAACTAGTAGATGCGACGGTCGGCCACCCTCGCATGAGTTTCCTGGATGCCTTTCAAGGGTACCATCAGATACCTTTGGCTTTAGAGGACCAGGAGAAAACTGCTTTCGTGACCCCCACCAGTAACTACCATTACAAGGTGATGCCTTTTGGTCTGAAAAACGCAGGGGCTACCTATCAGAGGATGATGACCCGGATGTTCGAGGCACAGTTGGGAAAAACCATCGAGGTATATGTAGACGACATGGTTGTGAAGAGCAAGGCCATATCGGACCATGTGGCCGACCTAGATAACACGTTCCAGACTTTGCGGAAACATAAGTTACGACTGAATGCCTCCAAATGCTCCTTCGGTGTGGGGTCTAGTAAATTCCTGGGCTACATGCTTACTCACAGGAGTATTGAGGCCAACCTTGAACAAATCTCCACAATCTGTAACCTGCAACCGCCTCGGAACCCGAAGGAGGTCCAGAAGCTGGCCGGAATGACGGCTGCCCTCAGCAGGTTCATCTCCCGATCTGCGGATAGATGCCGGCCGTTCTTCCAGTTGCTGAACAAATGGAAGGGATTTGAATGGACCGAGGAGTGCTCCTTGGCCTTCCAGCAGCTGAAAGAGTACCTATCTCGGCCACTAGTTATGTCCCGCCCCGATCCAGATGAGGTCCTCTTTGCATACCTTGCAGTGGCCGCCCACGCAGTTAGCCTGGTTCTGATACGAGACGACGACGGTAAACAGAGACCGGTTTACTACGTGAGCAAGTCTCTGCAAGAGGCCGAGATCCGGAATTTATCGTTGGAGAAGGCGGTCCTGGCCGTAGTGCACGCGACCCGCTGGCTCCCGCACTATTTTCAGTCTCACACGGTCGTCGTGCTAACCCAACTCCCACTCAAGTCTGTGTTGCGGAGTGCGGATTACTCCAGCAGGATCGCTAAATGGGGAACTTTCTTGGGAGCCTCCGACATCAAGTACTTTCCGCGTACATCTGTGAAGGGGCAAGTCCTGGTTGACCTGGTGGCGGAGTTCACTGAGCCTTCCCTAGAGGAAAGCCTAGGGGGATGTAGCTTGGGGGGAACGCAAGTCGGCATAGTCTCGCACGAGAAGCCTCTGGCATGGGAAGCCTATGTGGACGGAGCGTCCAACCAGAGAGGTTTGGGAGCTGGGATAGTCTTGATATCCCCGGATGGCGTTGTCATAGAAAAGTCTCTGAGGATAGCGTTTCCAGCCACCAACAACGAGGCCGAGTACGAAGCCTTGCTGGTGGGGATGGACATGGTTCGGAAAATAGGGGGAAAGGCGGTGCGGGCATTCTCAGGCTTGCAGCTAGTGGTCGGCCAAGTGGAAGGGAAGTTGGAGGCCAGGGAACCGAGAATGCGAGAGTATTTAGCCCGCGCCAAGCACCTGCAGGCCAAGTTCGAATCCTTCGCACTATCGCACATCTCCAGAAGCGGAAACATCCACGCAGATTCACTGGCTACTCTGGCAACCTCCTCGACACAGGGCCTTCCTCGGGTCATCCTCGTAGAGGATCTGCTCAGGCCAGCCGGTCCGGGCTGTCAGGCCATCCAGGTCCAACAAGTCGGAACAGAGCCCAGTTGGATGGACCCCATAGTGTCTTTCCTCAAACACGACATGTTGTTGGAGGACAAGACTGAGGCCGACAAGATCCGCAGGAAAGCTCCTCGGTTCTGGTTATCCGAGGACGACAAGCTCTATAAACGCTCGTTCTCAGGGCCCTACCTGCTGTGTGTTCACTCGGAGGGGACGGAGCAACTCTTGGAGGAGTTGCATGAGGGAATTTGTGGTAGCCACACGGGCGGCAAGTCTTTAGCTCACAGGGCCCTCATGCAGGAGTATTGGTGGCCGAACATGCATAGAGAATTACAGGAGTATGCGAGGAAATGCGACCAATGTCAAAGGTTCGCGCCCAATATCCACCAGCCTGGGGGTGCGCTTAATCCGTTGGCCAGCCCTTGGCCGTTTGCACAGTGGGGATTGGACATAGTGGGACCGTTTCCGAGGGCGGTGGGTAACAAGCGATGGCTGCTCGTCGGGACAGACTACTTTACCAAATGGGTAGAGGCCGAGGCACTCTCGAACATCCGGGACGTGGACGCGAAGAGATTCGTCTGGAAGAACATCATCACCAGATTTGGGATCCCGCGTACCCTCGTCTCGGACAATGGATTGCAGTTCGACAGCAAAGCCTTTAGGGAGTATTGTGGGGACTTCGGCATCACGAACAGATATTCCACCCCAGCCTACCCGCAGGGGAACGGGCAAGCTAAAGCGGTCAACAAGTCGATAGTCAATGGGCTCAAGAAAAGACTTGACAATGCGAAGGGCAGGTGGGTGGATGAGGTACCGCACGTGCTGCGGACTTACCGAACCACGCTACGAAGATCCACGGGCGAGACCCCTTTCGCGATGACATATGGTGCTGAGGCCGTGATTCCAGTGGAGATGGGGTTCCCGACGATGAGGGCGCGGTCTTTCACCTCAAACGTTAATGACGACATGCTGCTGAAGGGGCTGGACTTGGTGGAGGAAAGGCGGGAAAGCGCTATGGTCAGTCTAGCTTGCTACCAACAGCAGCTCAAGCAGGGGTACGATTCCCGCGTGCGGTCCAGGCCTCTCGCTCCGGGGGACCTAGTTTTGAAAAAGGTCGTCGGAACTGCTAGGGACCCATCATGGGGAAAACTGGGACCAAACTGGGAGGGGCCCTACCGTATCACCTCAGTGGCCGGCATAGGGTCATATTATCTAGCCGACCTGGAAAACAAACGTGTAAAACGACCATGGAATGTAAATAACCTTCGAAGGTATTACTACTAATGAAAAGCATGCCTGCCCTGTATTCGGATATCATTATGTTATATTGGTTGTTAATACTATAATCTCTATCAATTTTTATTAAATGTTAATGTCAACCTCGGCTAAGCCAGGTCCTCGGACCTTCTGCCTTGGGAAAATTTAACATACAATCAGTTCTTGTTATGTGTTAATGTCAACTGGGGCTAAGCCAGGTCTTCAGACCTTCTGCCTTAGGAAAATTTAACACACGCATCAATTTTTATTAAATGTTAATGTCAACCTAGGCTAAGCCAGGTCCTCGGACCTTCTACCTTGGGAAAATTTAACATACAATCAGTTCTTGTTATGTGTTAATGTCAACTGGGGCTAAGCCAAGTCCTCAGACTTTCTGCCTTAGGAAAATTGAACATACGTATCAATTTTTATTAACTGTTAATGTCAACCTAGGCTAAACCAGGTCCTCGGACCTTCTGCCTTGGGAAAATTTAACATACAATTTATTGATTTTAAATGTTAATGTCAACCTAGGCTAAGCCAGGTCCTCGGACCTTCTGCCTTGGGAAAATTTAACATACAATCAGTTCTTATTATGTGTTAATGTCAACTGGGGCTAAGCTAGGTCCTCAGACCTTCTACCTTAGGAAAATTTAACACACGTATCAATTTTTATTAACTGTTAATGTCAACCTAGGCTAAGCCAGGTCCTCGGACCTTTTGCCTTGGGAAAATTTAACATACAATTTATTGATTTTAAATGTTAATGTCAACTGGAGCTAAGCCAGGTCCTCATACCTTCTGCCTTAGGAAAATTTAACATACGCATCAATTTTTATTAAATGTTAATGTCAACCTAGGCTAAGCCAGGTCTTCGGACCTTCTGCCTTGGGAAAATTTAACATACAATCAGTTCTTGTTATGTGTTAATGTCAACTGGGGCTAAGCCAGGTCCTCAGACCTTCTACCTTAGAAAAATTTAACATACAATTTATTCATTCTAAATGTTAATGTCAACTGGGGCTAAGCCAGGTCCTCAGACCTTCTGCCTTAGGAAAATTTAACATACAATTTATTGATTTTAAATGTTAATGTCAACCTAGGCTAAGCCAGGTCCTCGGACCTTCTGCCTTGGAAAAATTTAACATACAACCAGTTCTTGTTATGTGTTAATGTCAACTGGGGCTAAGCCAGGTCCTCAGACCTTCTTCCTTGGAAAAATTTAACACACGTATCAATTTTTATTAATTGTTAATGTCAACCTAGGCTAAGCCAGGTCCTCGGACCTTCTGCCTTAGGAAAATTTAACATACAATTTATTGATTTTTAATGTTAATGTCAACTGGGGCTAAGCCAGGTCCTCAGACCTTCTGCCTTGGAAAAATTTAACACACAATTCATTCATTCTAAATGTTAATGTCAACTGGGGCTAAGCTAGGTCCTCGGACCTTCTGCCTTAGGAAAATTTAACATACAATTTATTAATTTTAAATGTTAATGTCAGCTGGGGCTAAGCCAGGTCCTCGGACCTTCTGCCTTGGGAAAATTTAACATACAATTTATTCATTTTCAAATGTTAACATCAACCTAGGCAAATCTAGGTCCACGGACCTTCAGCCTTAGGAAAATTTAACACGCAATTCAGTTTTCGATAAAGTACTAGTTGGTCTTTTGAGCAATTGTGAAACTGCGTAAAGACGCTTTTTGTACATTAGCCCATTTGTGTCAGCAATCAAGTGCAAGAAATTAAATCACACAAATAGTAAACACAATTCACCAAAAATTCAATTATGCCATCAAAGCAAGTTAATGAGGTTTGCTAAATACTGTTCGGAATGGAATTAAAGAAAGGAAATTACAAGGAAAAATGATTAAAGTCTACATAAAAACAACAAATGAAAGGAAGAGTCTGCGCAAGACGGCGAAGGGGAGGGGATGGAGGCTGCCTATCCCTTGATCTTCAACGGGGGCTCCTTCATCGGCCTGGACACGGTCTCTTTAGTCTGGCCTTCCACCTCGGTTCGCTCTGGCACGACCTCGGACGGGTCCTGGACTTGCTTCCCCTTGTCCCTTGGCTTGGGCGGAGGCGAGGCCTAGCCGGCTGGCACGCCCGACCCCTTTTCAGCCCCATCCTTGGAGGCGACAACCACTTCAGGGGGTGGGACTTGCCGCGGGAAGGAGAGAGGCAGCGTCGGGGCTGTTACCTAGGGGGCGACCAGAGTCATCGGAGCGTCCTCGACGGGCATGATATCCTCGGGATACCAGACCTTCTCGGCTGCCCTCAACTCGGAGCCGGCAGGGACTCCCGCAGCATTTAGGGCCTCAGCCTAGACTTGCTGGCAGTACTCCCTGCACAGCTCGCCTAGCTCCTCGGTCAGACGGTCCTCTGTCGCCTCGACCCCCTAGTTGTAGGCGGCCTTTGTAGCGGCCTCCACCGTCTCCTGGATGGTGCAAGCTGCTTCTTGGGCTTGCGCAAGCTCTTTCCTCAAGTTCGAGACCTCCTGTCCTGATTTGGCCAGGGCCTCGTCCCTTTGCTGCAGGAGCTTGCGCTGGGCCTCCGCCTGCGCCGTTGCCGTCTTCAACCCCGCATCCAAGCTCCTCCTCTCATTCTGCTCTAAGGCCAGCCTGATGGCCAGGTCGGTCTTCTCTGCCTCAACGCGGCTTAGCTCCCTTCTAACCTCGGCCTTGGCCGACTGCTCGGCTCCGACCTAGTTCTGGTAGTGCTCCACCATCGCATCAGTAGCAAAAGCCTCCTGGATGGCCTGCGAAGAGATTCCAACAGAAGCGTGTTAGGTGCAAATTAGCACACATGGGGACTGAAACAACAACAAAAACCTAAATGCTCGGCGCTTACCAGACCCAGGTTTCTCTTAAGGGAGAGAAAGAGGCACGTACGGCCCGTCCTCCCTAGCTCCTCCATGTCCCTAGGTAGAAGGAGGGGCTGCTCCAGCGAGTTGGCAAGGTGGAGGGCGTGACCTCTTTGGAAGTCTCGGATGCTCGCTTGGGTGGATATCGGAGCCCCGTCCACTTCCAAAGGGGGAAACCAGCTGGACTCCCCTCGGCGGACCTTGGCTTATCCGCGAATTTCCCCACTTTCAACAGATGAGGCCCGTCCCCCACCCTTAGCCATTTGCTGCTGCAGTTGCCGCTGGTGCTTCTGCTTCTTTTCCCTCTCCTGGTTCGCTTCTTCGCCCTCATTCTTCCTCTTCTTTGGGACGACTGGGGCAGGAGGGAGCAGGTCGGAGGGAGGAGGGGGCGGAGGTGGGAGCATCCTCGGTTGGGACCCAGAGGCGTCGCCCTTGGAGACTGGGACCCCCCTCTTCCTGGCAAAGAGATCTTTTAAAGACGTTATGTCGTCGTCTTTTTCAGAAGAGTCCTCTGGCTGTGCAATAACCAACCCCGCGATGCCAGAGTTCCTGTCCGAGGTGCCCTCTTCCTCGTCCGAGATGTTGATCACGTGGCTCACTAACGGTCTCTCGGCATCCTCTAGGCGGAACCTATCAATCTCGCCGCCGAGGGATAAGGGGGAGGCCGCATACTCTTCCCGGACTACCTGGTCCTTTTGCTGCACTGCCAAAGGAACGGCCTGGACGGTCTGACCGTATAAGATGGTGGAAGGCGCGTCCGGCAAGGCTCGGGGGGTAAGGAACTCGGGGTAGAGGACTTCTATTCGCGAACGCCTCCGGTGGCCGGCGAGAATGGCGTCGTCAACCTCACTGAAAACCTTTGAAATGGGGTCGTACCCCAATATGAGGTGGGCAGCCCTCACCTGCAGGTCGTCATTCATGAAGACCTCGGATTTCAGAACCTTGTTGAGGTCCGGGATGTTGACGTCACCCAGACGCAGAGACGTGTGCTGCTTATTTGCAAGAAAAGGGACAGGGTGAACGGACATGATTAGATACTCGTGGCAAATCAAGTAAAGAAGACAACAAACGACAATAGATCTATGGAGGGGAGTAAGAGAAGACGAAACATTGTAAACCAGGACTCCTAAAATCCTAGGGAATCACACCTGGGTGTCCCTCCCTCACTGGGCAATGGAGGCCGTCATACCACCTCCCGGTGACGATGAGATAATCGTCCTTCATGCCTTTGTTGGACTTGGGTAGACAAGAGATGAGCCTGACAGTGCTCGACCTCGACTTGGGGTAATAGCCGGCGTCCTTCATCTGGTGGCACTCGTACATGTAAACGACGTCGTGCCACGTGAGGTGCAGACCCATTTGCTCTTTCAGAGCATCGACACAACCTAAGATTCTAAACATATTGGTCGTACACTGGTCCGAACACAACCTATGGTTGTGAAGGTACTCCAGGGTCACTTCCCTCATGGGGAGAGTCATCCTGCCCTCCAGGAAGGCGATTATGGGGATAACGACCTGCCCTGCCTTCCTAGAGGCCGCTACGGCCCCAGAGGGGCAGTATTCTAGGCCCACATCCGAAGGGATGTGATACTTGGCCCGGAATCCCTCCATGCCGGAGGCCGTATCAACTAGACACTTAAATCTACCCATGGATTGTAGTGAGGAAGAAGAAAGGTTGAGGAGCGAGCAGGAAAAGGTTCATAGGAGTAAGAAACTTACAGAAGGGAGATGTGCGTACTTTGAGAACTTCTGTGAAAGAGAGAAAGAGATCGAGTAGCTCCACAAAAAGTTGGCCTCTGGGAAGAAATGACACACCTCGCGATTACCGAAGCATTTTTGATGATTATGGAGTGGCAGTTCGCAAAGAAAATCCCGTTCAAAGTTTCAGGAGTAAACCCGGGCCGTTGGATCACCATCTCACCGTTGAACGTGCTCGACAGGGAGTTACTCAGCGCAATTAATGCAGGCGTTGCGCGCAACGAAGCGTCAGAGACTTACCCAGAAGGCGCGAGCGGGCTCCGCACATGTGACAATTTAAATGTCACGTGGAAGGAAGTTTCGCAAATCAAAAACCCATCTGCCTCCTCGGATCGGAGTCAAATGACGTTTTGAGAGGCTATTGTGGGGGGTAAAGGCGTCAAAACACCATATGGGCCTGGGGCCTGGTCTGAGGACGCGCGCTCTGCTAAAGAGACCATGAGTTGGGAATAGGACCTCCTAGAACTGGGGCCTAGAAGCCCGCCGACCAGGCTGCCAGCCTATTGGATGAGGATCCGAGGAGAAGGCCCCCTCGAACATAATGTCAGGGACAGAACAGGGTTGCAATGTGCCCAAGGAAGAGCTCCAAGAGCTCGGCGAGTTATCCCAAGCCTTAGTGGGACGTCGAGGTGGGAGACAGGGAAGACGTGCACTGCATAAAGCTGCTGCCACCACATTAAAGGCCTTCCACCTACCCGCCTGGCCGCATTAATGGGAAAATGACTCCTGAGGGGATGATGGACAGCTTTCTGAGCCTTGGGTAGCGTTTTCAGGGAAAAGACAAATGGGAACCAGGGATGGGGAGTATAAATAGAGAAGGATGGACCATAGGAAGGGGATCCAGATTTTCTCTAAGAAAGGAGTAAGGCACACTCTCTCTCTTTCTCTCTCCCAAAGAACAGAACGTTAGCCAGCACAGAAGCTCCTCGGCTCACGTCCGACGAGGGAAATAGACCACTCCATCAGCCAGCTGCATGCAAGAAGCGGACTTGGACCTCACCCCATAGCCTTCTAAAGCACCAAGAAGTCTAGGATTTAAGCTCATTCTCTACAAATTCTATTGTAAAGGCCACTTGGGCCGGCTCGGTCACGCGTTTGGGCCCAAAGCCAATTTTGTGTCCTTACAGTATCCATGAAATTCTATTAAATATAACACAAAATAAAATAATAAATTGGTTCAATAGAATCTCCTAAATTGAATGGAGATAGGTGCATTGAATCATTTAGCTTAATTACAGTTTATTACGTTCATGATCTTCACAAACAAAATATATGTTGGAAAATTTAGACCCCAGTTGAAAGAATTAACAAGTTTTTAACCCAAGTTATTAATTAGGTGTATTATGAATAAAACTTTTCAAAACAAACAAACATCAATATCATGTCAAAATCATATGCAGCGGAAAAGTAAATAAGACAAGATATGATGACCTAGGAACACCAATGAAACTAACTAGTTTCACAGTAAAAAACCTGGGGGGAAACCTTCCCGAAAAGCAATTCACTATAGTAAAGAGAAGTTTCAGATTTAGTACAAAACTTTTGTCCCTAGACTCTACAATCCCTGTAGATGAACTTACAGCAGAAACCTTCTATCGTTTCAGAACCTCTGAACTTTTCAATACATGAACGCCACCCTTTTATGCACGGATCCTAGTACGTGACTCACTCCTTTGTACGAATCCCCGTACGTGACTCACTTCTTTGCACGAATCCTAGTACGTGACTCACTCCTTTGCACGAATCCCAGTACGTGACTCTACAATCCTCATAGATGAACTTATAACAGAAACCTTCTACCGCTTCAGAACCTCTGAACTCTTCAATACATGAACGTCACCCTTTTATGCACGGATCTCAGTACATGACTCACTCCTTTGCACGAATCATAGTACGTGACTCACTCCTTTGCACGAATCATAGTACGTGACTCACTCCTTTGCACGAATTCTAATACGTGACTCACTTACTAACTTGAGGAGGAAGAAGAATGTTGGCTGCAAAGTTCTTCACTTCATCAACAATGAAGATCAAGAAGCACTTGGTTACAAAACCCTAAGGCGCAAAGACACAGTAGCTTCTTTCAAAGAGAATAAGGCTTCGGTCATCTTTTGCATATATTCTCCTTGTATTCTTTTACGTGACGATCTCTAAAATAAGCCTTATATATGTCTAGGGTTGTAAGAAAAGAAACCCTACACAAATACATAAACATGGGCTGAAAATCAGATCTGAAAATCTGAATTCCGTAACCTTGATAGCTGGTCGATCGATCTAGAAGCTGTCGGGCTTCATTCATTAAATCTCGATAAATAGCTATCTGTCGAGCAGCTGTCGAGCAGTTGTTCAACTATGTGTCTAGCAGATATCTAACTATCTATCTAGTTTTAGTGAACACTTTTTCTTCACTTGTTTCTTGGCCCAATCTTCATGGCTTTAATAATAGACTTGAACAACATGTTTTTTGAAGTATTAAACACATCCTAGATCTACTCAAATACAAGTAAAGTGCGTTTTGTTAAAGAATTAGCCAACTACATAAAATATGTCCTTAACAATATCTAAAATAGAAATTGTATAAAAAAAATATACTCATTAGTTTAGAAAAAAAATAACAACAAAAATCTAAATAATTTAATTTGTATGAAAAGCTAACATTAATATATGTTGGGGCCCATTTTAGAAGATTGGATGGTGGGGTGGGGCCCATTTTAGGAGTATATATGGAAGCTTTTTCTCTAATAATTGTTAATGGTTAAAACATTAACAATGGGTTATATAGTAGTAAGGTCTAAGTGTTCTTAAGGCATCTATTGGTCATCTATTTTAAGAAACTTTTTATGAGAAATTGAAAAAATTGTATCAACTACAAGAAATTGGCCCAAATAGCCCAAACTACAAGAAATGGGGCAGGATCCAAGTATCAACTTTTAAAGGAAAAAGTAAAAAGTTGAAGGACCTAGAAACTTGAAGAAATGAACAAAAATTCCCACAAAATGACCCAACACTGACTACACTCTAGCCAGACCTGCGAAAACCTTCCCTAATAAAATATAAACCTCTCTCTCTCTCTCTCTCTCTCCCTCTCCATTGTCTCTCCCTCTTAATCTTTCTGTACTAGCTTGCTTACCTCCACCTCGATCCACCGTGCTTGGTCTCCAAGAAACTTAGAGTCTTATCGGCCCATCACTAGCAATCAATATAAATTAGTTAAATTCCTCGAAACATTGTTTTCCAACCACACCCAAAAACAAGTGAAATTTTTTGTCCATCTCCATGTCGAATCTTCCCAGTCCCAACTCCACCTCCACCTCTTTCCCTGTCAGACCCACTTCACATCAAATTTTCATTGGACTTTATAGCACATTATTATCGTCTTAGTGGACTTAATAATCACATGATATATTGCCTAGGTTTTGCCTTAAAATTGTTGCAATAGTAACTTAAAAGTTTTAAATTATTGCATTAACAATAATAAGTTGCAACAACTTATAATTTTCAGTTGCAGTAAAAGATTTAATGCATTTAGGAATTTTTTTTTTTGCAATAACTTAAAATGAAGAAATTGTATAAATTGATATCAATTATTTTTGCAATCTATTGCAACCAAAATTTTGAACTAATAGCTTATTGCAATAATTTGATATAAATTTTTTTTACAATTTATTACAATGACAAACATGAAGCTGCAAGAAATATACCATCACAATAGATATCAAGTTATGTTTCCCAAAAACATGTGAATTTTTTTTTGCAGAAGAGAAAGAAAGAATTTTCATCTCTATGTCGAATCTTCCCAACTCCACTGCTTTCCCTAGCGGACCTACTTTGCCTCCCTTTTCGGCAACAGAATTTTTACCCATTGATCCCACAAAACAAACCAAACATGTGTTGCGCATCAGCCCTATCGGCCCTAAAGAACTCGATCCCAACTAGACCATTACCATCGCCACTTGGATGATCCTCGTGTGTTTAAGTCATGGTTGCCTTTTGGTTAGAGTATTGGTCCACCACCACCGTTGGTCCACCACCACCACCATCATCAAGTCCACCACCACCACCAGGAGCACCAGTAGCAGTGCCACAGCGAGAGCAAGAGGTGCTGGTTTGTAGGTGTATGTGCACCTGAGAGATAAAAAAGGCCAAGTGGAGGTGAAGCTAAAAATTAGTTGCAATGTATTTTCTTTGTGTGCGAGTCATAAAATTTATAAAATTCTAATGACTCTATCTACGGACTATAATTAGAAAGCAAATTATGTATTGTTAATTTCTTAGTTATAATATTATTTATAAGTTGTGGATTTGTTAGTTTTATTTTCTAAATTTGTTGGTAAGGCTCTTGGTCCCCTTGGATTTGATGTTATTTTAGTTGGCGTATGTCCAAGCTGTGCCTAACATGGGAACCATACCATTGGATGGTAAACTATAGATATTAGGTTATTGCAATGGTATCTTTGTTGCAGTTTCGTGTTTATCATTGCAATAGATTGTAAAAAAATTTAAATCAAATTATTGCAATAATAACTTCGTTGCAATAAGCTATTAGTTCAAAATATTATTGCAATAGATTGCATAAATATTTGACATCAATTTATACAATTTCTTCATATTGAGTTATTGCAAAAAAAAAAAAAAAAAAATCCTAAATGTATTAAATCTTCTATTAAATGAAAATTATAAGTTGTTGCAACTTATTATTGTTGATGTAATAATTTAATACTTTTAAGTTACTATTGCAACAATTTTAAGGCAAAACCTAAAGCAATATATCATGTGATTATTAAGTCCACAAAAATGATAATCATGTGCTATAAAGTCCATTATGAAGATTTGATGTGAAGTGAATCTGGCAGGGAAAGCAGCGGAGTTGGGAATGGGAAGATTTGACATGGAGATGGACAAAAAATTTCACGTGTTTTTGGGTACGGTTGGAAAATGGTGTTTCGAGGAATTTAAATAATTTATATAAATTAGTGGCGATGGGTCGATGAGACTCTAAGTTTCTTGGAGCCCAACCACAATAAATCAGGGTGGAGGTGGAGGTGGAGGTAGTTGAGCTAGTAGAGAGAAATTGAGAGGAAGATATGATGGGGAGGAGATATATATATATATATATATATATATATATGGTTTATAAGGGAAGGTTTTAGCAGGTTTGACTAGGGTGTAATCAGTGTTGGGTCATTTTGTGGGATTTTTGTTCATTTCTTCAGGATCTGGGTCCTTTAACTTTTTTGCATTTTCCTTTAAAAGTTGATACTTGGATCTTGCTCCATTTCTCATAGTCTGGGCTATTGGGGCCCATTTCACCCCAATCATTTATCAAGTCCATGAACCATTGACAATTCCTAACCATGAAACAAAGGAATGATTAACAATTTGATGGGTAACCTTTTAGAAGCCTATGCCTCCCTTGTTCATCATTTAAAACTTCCAGAAAGTTACCTATGCCTTTAGGATTTTATTTACAAAGTAGAATGACTCCATGAATATACGCTGCAATGAAATCACCACATACAACAGCTTCTTCAATCAATCTTTTTCCTTTAATGACTTCTTGATTCAAGAAGTATTTGTATGTTCCCATTATGAGTAGTGCGTGGGGATTCTTTGCTTCATAACATAAAAAAATTAGTTTTTTTTTTTTTTTTTGCTTTGTCATGTAGTAGGACTGGATGACTGAAATATGGAGTGATTCGAATTCTTTGGAGGATCAATCTATTTTTTGTTAATTCGTTGAAGCTTTTGCGACTGATTAAGAAAAAGGAAAGAATTGAATTAATAGATTGCATTACTTATATAGAGGGAAATAAATTAGTATATATACATTGAAAAAGTTGTTTTGTTATACCTTAACTTGATATTTCCTAATAATGTTGCTAAATCATTTCCCACCCTTGAAAATATTTCCACCAACATGTCATTAGGAAGATTGGATGGTGGGGGTGGGGCCCATTTTAGAATTACCCTCTTTGAACTGGATTTTTTGTGGTGCAAAAATACCTTCATTAATGAAAGGTAACTTTAAGGTCATAAATGTCAAATAACAAATTTAATTTTGAATTAAAAAAGATAATTCCTAAAATTTTGGATTTTTTTTTTCTTCACATTCATGTTTTTATTCCCTCAAATTTAGCCTTCTTTTAATTCATTTTTCATCCAAATAAAAGTAAAACACCCCCAATTTTAAAAAAATAATAAAAAACTAACTCTTAAAATTTAGCATTCTTTCCCCTCATGTTCATCTTATTTTTTCTACCCTAAATTTTCTCTATATCACTATACCACTTTTAAACACACGTTCAAAAAAGACATTACCGTTACCGGTTATCTCTAAAGTTTATACTTTTTATTTGTTTGAAAAATAAAAAAATATATAGATATATATATTTATATATATATATATATATATATATATTTCCTACGCGTGCTTAGAGGCTAGTGTGTGTGTGTATATATATTAATTAGATACAAAAAAAGATATTAAATCTATGCCAAATGGCTTATGAGTCACCCTTCCCATAAAAAATAAAATGCCTATGACCATGAATGTGGTTTTATAGCACGTTGAATGGAGAGAGGAAATAATAAAATGCGCCTGAAGGTAATCCACCACCTTAAAAAATTATCCTTCTAATCTTCCTCTCTCTCTCTCTCTCTCTCTCTCTCTCTCTCTCTCTGTGTAAACATATGCATCGTTTTCGTGAGTTTTTTTTGGGTGTTTATATTTGATATTTCTTTGGTATGAGAAAGAATAAATGGAGTTTGTAATGTTTTAGACTCCTTAACACAATATATTTAACCTAGTTATTTAGCTAAATGATTACTTAGATTAATTATTCAGTTTTAGGTTAACACATATAAATCATATCATGTAAATAATGATGAAATATAAAGAACACAATAAAATGATAACTCAGGAAAGCCTAACCGGTAAAAAACCTGGGAGGATTTAACCTAGCTATCCTTAAGGTAAAAGGAAATTCACTATGTAAGAATTGAAGTTTTTACAATAAGACTTAGACCACTAACATCGTATTGCTACTTCATGTAGAAACTTACTACCACGACCATGTGACAGCTTCGATTCCATGAACTACTTCTTTCCTTGATTTGGTGCAACTATAAGTTCTCCTACTTGTGACTTTGAGACTCTACTAAAAGGTTTAAGATCTTCTTTAAAGTTCTTTATGTAGCAACTAAAATAACCATCAAGTTCTTGATATGAATCTTGATCTTGATAGCTCTATGTATGTGTATGAAGGTAAACACCTCTCAGATCTCACAAAAGATTCATCACACAACTTGACAAAGACTCTAGAGAGCTTTTGGGTACAAAACCCTAGATCTACAAAAGGGACACACTCTTCTCTCTCTAAAAAGCCTTTAAAAAATGTAGTTAGGGTTTCTTTCATATATTAGAAGAAGTAGATCTGAAATCCTAATCCTTAATGGGTTTGAACTACTGTTTGGCTGCACTTAAAATTTTTGCAAAAAATTCTTGATCCACAATTCTCGATCGATCAAGACTTGTGGAAATAGAACATTAATTTTCTGTAATTACTTATTTCCAAACTTACCTTAAACCAAACTTTAATCAAGTCTAAACCTAGACTAAATGTTTTGATTATGGTTTGCCAATATAATACATATTGAAGTTCTAATACATTTGTACGTTTTTAGACCCTTTAAAACACAAGTCGTTTAACCTAGTTATTTAGCCAAGTAATTACTTAGATAAATTATTCAGATCTAGGTTAACACAAACAAATCATATCATGTAACGCACTGCGGAAATATAAAAAACACACGATATGATAACCCAGGAAAACCAAACTAGTAAAAAACCTGGGGAGGATTTAACCTAGTTATCCTCAAGGTAAAATAGATCCACTATGAAAGAATTGAAGTTTTCACAATAAGACTTAGACCACTAACATCCTATTGCTACCTCGTGTAGAAAACTTACTACCATGACCACGTGACAGCTCCGAGTCCATAGACTACTTCTTTCTTAGATTCGCAGCAGCCAAAAGTTCTTCTACTTGTGTTTTTCTTTAAGCTCTTGAAACAGCAACTGAAGAGATACCCAAGTTCTTGACATTAATCTTGATTTTGATAACCCTAAGTGTGTATGAAGATAAACACGTTTAGATCTCACAGAGGATTCACACACATAGCATATTAACAACATCTAAAAAGTTGCTAAGGTTTTTCTATTTATATGAAACATAAAACATAAAACCTTACACATCAAACCGGGCTTAGGTTGAGTTGGAAATTCTACAGAAAAAACAATCTGCACGAGGTTCGATCAATTAAGTCTAATTTTTGATCGATCGAGCCTTGTAGATTTTGTCCAATAAATTCTGCAACCACTCGATTCCAACTTTACATGTAAAAAAACTGTGAGCAGTCTAAATCTAGACTCTAAGTTTTGATCATGGTTTGCCAACACTTACACATTGAAGTTCTAATACATTTAGTTCCTAAAGTCTTGGAACCTAACAATCTCCCCTTTTGGCAATCCATGACAAAACACATCACAAAACTAAAATGTTCAAAGTTACAAACAGCCCATTTAAAAATCAACATGCCCAAAAGCAATTCAACCTAACTACTATCTATCAGTTGCCAATGTAGAGAGTAGCACGACTGAACAAACCTGTAACTTGTATCTTCTTGAAACATTCAACAAACACATAAACACATGTGTGGTAAATACAAGTAAAAGAAAATAAATTCTTGACTTCACAAAACATAAATAAAAGATATATACCATGAATAACCTCATAATATAAATCAATAACCAATGTATCACATGTGAAACAAGAAACAATTAAACAAATCAAAACAAAGTGTCTTCCCCTAACATATATAACCAATATAAAATAAATACATCAAAGAAATGCCTAAATACAATCTAGCTCCAAAACAAAAACAACTCCCCCTATTAGCATGCCTACGTACTCCCCCTTTTTGTAATGAATTGCCAAAAGGCAATCATGAATCATCATCAAAAGGTGGAGGTGGAGGAAAATGTCTAGCACTCACCAAATAAGCTCGTAAAGCCTAAAACTTAGCAAGCACATCCCCCAAAATCTGTCATTGAGCTGCCTGAACGGTTAAGACAGTGTCTAGCATACTTCATAGAGAAGCATTGCTCGAAGAAGAAGGTGGAGGATCAATAGTAGCTATTGGGTCAAGAAACTCCTCAACAATAGGATCATCTAAAGTAGAAGGCCTAGATGCATCTATAAAAGAGTTAACTCGAGGGCGTTTAAAGCTAGCTTTCATCTGAGCTGCTCTTTGCCTAAGAAAGGTGGCACCTATGGGAGCTATGATATGTACTGGTTCAGATGCGAGAAAATCCTCTGAACCACAAATGTAACAAAATCCTATGAATAAAAACAGGGAAGAAAAGTCCATGTGACTTAGAACTACTCCTATGAACCTTAACTAAAGAATGAATGAAAAGAGACAAAAAATACATAGGAGTATCAGTCACAAGAGCATATAAAAAGCACATCTCTCAATAGAAATGGTGTGCAAATGAGAGACAAGCTAAATCGAGTGACAAGAAATCCGAAAAAACAAATAATTGAGCTCAATAAGCTCATGAGAGGTGATATGAGGATTAGTACCCCAACTAATGGAAGTACCGGTGAGATATGACATAATGTCATCAAGAGGAGGGGTCTCAGAATAAGGATACGCAGGCTGTTGTACCTAAGGTATCCTAAGAGCAGAGGCCACAACTGAAGGAGTAATGGTATACTCTTCACCCCTTATCCAATTCGTCACATAGTGAGTGTTGAAGGCATCGGAGTGGACAAAGAGGTTCAAATAAAACTCTCTAATCAAGGCAGCCGGATGAGGGTACTCTATATCCATAAGAGGTAACCAGCCCCTGCCCTAAACGTTCCTCCTATTCTCCCTATCAAGCTCATCTAAAATCACTTTTCTCTTAGCCCAAATAGACTTAAATATATTAAGTTTCTCATAGGTCTCTTGATTTTTCTGGACCCTAAATCTCTCACTATCGAAAGCTGGGATAGAAGGGGTGGATTTCCTGTTGGCTCTAGTCTTCCTAACCATGATGCTAAGGATTGGAAAGCAAAGAAAAAAAATAGAAACAAAAAAAATAGAGAAAACCCATGGCAGACTGCATTGAGAGGGTTAGACAAAATAAATATAAAAAATAACAATATATATGATGCATGACATGAATGCACATATGATGCATGCCCTAATGCATATAAATTTTTTCATTTCTACATTATAAACCAACCATTGACTTGAACATAGATTTTTAGAACAAAAACCCCAAATTTTGAAAAACCCAATTTCAAAAATCCCAACAAATTGATCAATGTATCATTACACTAGTTAGATAACATCATATAGTGACATAATTAATCAATAAAACAAGTCAATTTCATCAATTTTATCTCAATTGAACAAAATCTCCAATTTCCTAAACTTTCAAGCCCTAGAATTTCAAAATTTTTCCCAAATCACAAAGTGAATCAAATTAATGCATGGGAATCATGTTAATAACATCTAGAGACAAAAACCCAATGATCAAATGTGAAAGAAAAGAACTTAGAAATAAAAAACCCCAAATTTTATGAGTTCAAAAATTTCAACTAAAATGCATGAAAAATGTATATAAAATGAAAAAGAAAGGGTAAAAGAGACTTACAAGCACAAGAAGACAAAAACCCGTGAGAAATTTTAGGCAAAAAACAACAAATTTGGCTTGGATTGGATCGGTTGAAGAGGAACAGTCAAAAAGTTTTTGAAAAGATTTGAAAAGTGTGAAGAACACATGAGAGAAAAACCTTTTTAAAAACTCATAGTACGAATTTCGATAGGTCGAAAATTAGATTCGATCGATCGAAAATCAATTTCGATCGATCCAATAACAATCGAGCCAGGCAGATTCAAGCCTTAATTTTTATTGCATTTTCGATCGGTCGAGCAACAGGTTCGATTAATCTAAAATCAAGAAAACTCAGATTTTTGAAAAACAGAGCATTTTAATGCAGAAAATCCTCAAAGCACATTGGTTTATGAATTAAATGCATATGTATGAGATTAAAAGTTTTTCAAAAACGCTTAAATTCAACCCAGATCTCCCAAAAACAAGTTTTTCAACTAATTTGTTCTTAAAACACAGCCATTAAACGTATTTTGCATTAGAATCTGGACACATTTTATCTTGGATGGCCACAATAAGACTACACACAATATTATGTACTAAGTTTAACAAAGAATAACTTGTGTAGTGTGTGCAACTAGTAATAACTTGAGATACATGTGAGGTGATATGAAGATAGTAATCAATCACAATTTCTACAAAATTCATCACATAAGTTTGAAAGAGACTATCACTTAAAGAGTTACATCATATAACTCTCACATCTCCTAGAAAACAAGCTTGCAATCATGTAAGTTTCTTGTTTTGCTTCATAATGTACACACCAATTTTATTTGATTTGGAAATTATTATAATAGCCAAGATAATTTCCATACCAATTTATTTCATTGTGAATTGATTATAGCTCAATAATATACACACCAATTTTAGCATTAATCTGAAGCCACAACTTATGTTCTTTTGGTGCATGTGCTACACTTTCTCGAGCACAAAATCTTATAATATGCACTAAGGTATTTATGATTGGCTAGTAAACAATGGTGAGCTGGTTATTTATGCCTTTCTTATTAAGTTCAAGCCCAAAAAATAAAAAACATGTGACTTTAAGATCAAGATCAAATGATCAAAAACTATAAACAAATCCCACACAACATGTACTACAAAGCTAAAACTAGCAAAGTACAGTAAAATAAGCTCATCCAAGCTAAACAAGGTACATAAACATGTTGTGTAAAGATAATATAACCAACTTTGATTATAAGTCCAAGAAAAATAATGCAAAACACATTTTTCCTTCATTTTCCTTTTTTTTTTTAATTTTTTTTTTGAAAAGAATAAAAAACACAACTTATCATGCATGAATGTTATGCAATGCAAATCCTAAAAGAAACCAAAACAACAAAAGAAGAATGGTCATAAAAAATAGAGAGATGAAGTACAAGGACCATGTTAGAAAGACTCAATTAGATTGAGCCTTTTGCATTCAAAACCTTTTAGATGCAACTCTAGCATTGGAGTTATTACTCTTATTAGAATGATGAGCAACTCCAGGATTAGAATAAATGTTTAATCCCTTTACCAATTCACTAATAAGTACCATAGGATCTTGTGCTTGAGGTACATGTACTTTTGGCTTATTTGCTCGCTTTGCAGCTTGCAACTTGAAACAGTTTAGATGAATATGTCCAGTCTTTCCACAAAAGTGACAAACCCATAAAGGTCTATCATGCTCCTTATCCTTAGGGAGAGCAGGATTCTTAGGCTTAGACTCTTTAAGATCAGCCCTAATCTTCCTAGGAGGTGTAATTTCTACTGGTTTGACAATCTCACTCACAGGAGGCTCAAAAGAAGGAAAAAAAAAATTTATGGAATGAGTTTCAGACATTGAGATGCTTTCTACAAAACCTAGACCAACTTTGTCTAAAGGAGACTTCTGAATACTCAGCATGTGATCAAGCTTAGAACTAGCAGACCTATTAGTTTGTTCTCTAGTAACAGATAATTCTAGTTCCAATTCTTAATCTTATCAAGCAACATCATGTTCCCAGTCTTCACTTTATCAATTATATACGTTTTTAGACTCCTTAAACACAACCAGATTAACCTAGTTATTTAGCCAAGTGATTAACTTAGGTAAATTATGCAATTTTAGGTTAACACATATCAATCATATTATTGTAAAGTGCGGAAAATAAAGAACACAACAATATGATGACCCAAGAAAACTAAACCGATAAAAAACCTAGGAAGGATTTAACCTAGCTATCCTCAAGGTAAAACTGAATCCACTATGAAAGAATTGAAGTTTACACAATAGCGACTTAGACCACTAACATCCTATTGCTACCTCGAGTAAGAAACTTACTACCACAACCTCGTGACAGCTCCTAGTCCACGGACTACTTCTTTCTTGGATTCCCAGTAAGCACAAGCACTCCCGATTGTATATCTTTAAGCTCTTGAATTTGCAACTGAATTGATCACCAAGTTCTTCACATAATCTTGATCCTTGATAACCCTAAGTATGTGTGAAGGCAAACACCTCTAAATCTCCCAAAAGATTCACACACACAGCATAAAGAGCATTAGCAATAACTCTAAAAATGTGGCTAGGGTTTTCTCTTTTATACCTAGCGCAAAACATAAAACCCTACACATAAAACGGGCTTGGGCTGAGTGAAAAAATTCTGCAGAAAAACAATCTGCACAACTTGCAATTAGTCGAGTCTAATTCTCAATCGATAGAGCCAAGCAGAATTGCATAGTAAATTTTGCAGCAACTCGATTCCAACTTTACATATGAGACACATACTTTAAGCAATCTAAATAAGAATAAAATGTTTTGATCATGGGTTGCCAACATTACAAATTAGAGTTTTAATACATTTAAATCTAAAGGTCTTAGAACCCAACAAACTCCCCCTTTGGCAATCCGTGACAAAACACAAATATAACAAAATGCTTAAAGTTTACGTATAAACAGCCCATTAAAAAAAACATAGCCCTACGTAACAAATTCAACTTAACTACTATCCATCAGTTGCAAGTGTAGACAGCAGCACGACTGAATCAACTTGTATATTCTTGTAATACTTAACAAACATATAAACGCATGTGTGGAAGATACAAGTAAAACATCATAACTTCTTGATTTCACATAAACATAAACTATAAGACATATATCATGAATAACCTTATAAATATAAATTAATAATCAATGTAGTACAATGTGAAATAAGAAACAAACAAAAAAAATGTCTCCCCCTACCATATATAACCCATATAAAACTTAACACATCATGAGCCAAAAAAGTTAAATACAGAGTGAAGCACTTAGATACAATCTAAAAGCTTCACAGCTCCAAACAACATAAAATCTCCCCCTAACCACAAAAACTCCTCTCTACACCATATGCACTTCCCCTTTTTGTGACGAATTGCCAAAGGGCACTCACTCATCATCAAAAGGAGGTGGCGGTCTAATACTCTCCAAATCTACTCGCAAAGCACAAACCTCATCAAACATGTCCACCCAAAGCTGACCATGAACCGCCTGAATAGTCATGACAGTCTCCAACATGCGCCGAATGTTTGAATCATCCAAAGTAGATGGCGGAGGAACATCAAAAGCAATAGTAGGATCGACAGACGCCTCAGCAAAAGTATCACCTGTAGAGGAGGGAGGAGGAGGAGGTATGACACTAGAAGACTCAACCTTAGGACATTTAGAGCTGGATCTCCTCTGAGCAGCTCGCTGCCTAAGAAAGGTGGCACCTATAGGAGCAATGATATGTACCGGCTCAAAAGTAGGAAAGTCCGCTAAACCTAGATGCAAAAGAATGCGATGAATAAAAAACAGAAAGAAAAGAGTATGAGTAGACCTTAATCAAAGATCATATGAACAAATGAGGAAAACTCATAAGAGCATCGGTAACAAGGCATACAAGAACACACAACCCTCTAAAAGGATGGTGTGCAAATGAGAGATAGGCCACAAAGAATGACAAGCAATCCAAAAGAAAAGATAGTGAATCTCAGTTAACTCAGCAGACATGATTCGAGGATCAGAACCCCACTAGATAGAAGAACCAGTGATGTATGACATGATGTCATCAAAAGGAGGAGTCTCACCATAAGGATAAATAAGATGCTGAACAAGAGGCACCCTAAGAGCAGCAACCACTATCGAAAGGGTAATGGTGTACTCATCACCACGAATCCAATTCCTCACAAGAGTGTCATCATCATAGGAGTGGATAGAGAGGTTCGAGTAGAACTCTCTAATCAAGGTAGCCGGAGGGGGTTGAGAAATATTTAACAAAGGTAACCAACCCCTACGCTCAAAGTTCCTTCTAATCTCGGGATCTAGCTCATCTAAAAGAACCTTTTTCTCAGCCCAAATATTCCTCAAAAGGTTCAACTTCTCATAAACTTCCTAGAGTTTCTCAGTAAAAAAACCTGTCATGCTCAAAAGAAGAAGGAGGAGATGAGGGGGCTTGCCTATGAGCTCTAGTCTTCCTAGTCATGGTACTAAGAATAGGACAAGACACACGGAAAAGAACAAAAAAAAAAAAAAAAAAAAAAACAAGAAAAACCAAGGGTAGACTGCAAGTTAGCATAAAACAAAATAGAAAATAACAATCTATATGATGCATGAACAATGTAATCAAATGATGCATACTCTAATGTAGTGAGAATAAGTTCAATGTAACTTTTAAATCACAAAATTGACTTGAGCATAGAGTTTGTATCAAAAAATCCTTAGTCTTGAAAAACCACTTGTACAAATTTTCAAGGAATTGACCAATTGATCATTAAACAAGATAGATAACACAATATAATGATCATATTATTCAATCTAATAAGCCAATTTCATCAATTGAAAAGTAATTGAACAAAATCCCCAAATTGGGTAATTTGAAGCCCTAGAAATTTCAAGATTTCAAAATCTACCAAATTGATCAAATTAACTCATCAAAAACCGTTGTATAACATCCCATAACAAAACCCATTGATCAATTTCACAAAAAAAAACTTGAATCAACACAAAACCCAAAAAAAAAAAGGTTCAAAATGCCCTCCTAAATGCATGATTTAATGCATGAAAAGAGAAAATAAATGAAAAAGGAAGGGTTAAATGGTCTTACCAGCCTTGGAAGAGAGAAACCTTGCAAAAAGATTGAAGGAAAATGACAAAAATCTTGATTGAAGCCTTGACCGATCAAATAGAGAGAGAAAAAGTTTTAAAAAAGTTGAAAAGTGTTTGAGCACATGAGAAAACTCATGATTTTAAAAACTCTCTATATGACTTTCGATCGATCGAAAATGCTTCGATTGATCCAGCACCAATCGAGCATCGATTAAAACAAACAGAGGCTGACCAAAATTTTAATCGCAATTTCGATTAGTCGAGAAACAACTTCGATCAATCGAAATTCTGGAAAAATCAATTTTTTGAAAAACAAAGCACATTTATGTAGAAACTCCTCAAAGCATAGAATTTTATGAATAAAATGCATGAGGATGAGATGAAATGCTTTTCAAAAACACATGTTTTGAACCCAGTTTTCCCAAAAACTAAGAATTTCATTCAAGTCACCTTAAATTCTCAAACTTCAAAACACATTTTGCATTTAAACTCAAGGAAGTCTCAATCTTGGATGGCCAAACCAAAATCACACACAATAACATGTACAAAGTTTAGCAAAGAGTAACTTGTGTAATGTGTGCAACTAGCAGAAACTTGAGAGACATGTGTGGTGATATGTGAATAGTAATTAAGCACAATTTCTACAAAATCCATCACATACATTTAAAAGAGACCATTCCTCAAAGAGTTACATCATATAACTCTCGCATCTCCTAGAATAAAAGCTTGCAATCATGTAAGTTTCTTGATTTGCCTCATTATATGCACACCAATTTTATTTGATCAGAAAATTATTAAGAATTAGTCAGGATAATGTACACACCAATTTTATTTGATTGATTTAATTATAGTCCAATAGTGTACACACCAATTTTAGCATTAGACCGAGGCTACACCTTGTGTTCTTTTTGTGCATGTGCTACACTTTCTCGAGCACAAAATCTTACGATATGCACTAAGGTGTTCATGATTGGCCAATAAAAAATGGTGAGATGGTTATTTATGCAATTCTCAACAAGTTCAAGTCCGACAATCAAAGGCATATGATTTCAAGATCAAGTTTATGTGATCAAAAACTATAAACATCTTACCAAACAACATGCACTACAAAGCTCAAACTAGTATAGTGCAATAAAATAAGCTCATCCAAGTTAAACAAGGTCCATAAACATGTTATGTAAAAATAATATGGCCAACCTCCTCCAAAATGTGGAAGGAAAAAGCCTTTAAGTGATTTAGTCACTTTTATCTCTCTCCCTCTATTTTTGTGTTTGTATCACTTGTGTGTTTTGCATTATTATTTTGAGTCTGTCTAGTTTTTATGCATTGCTTCACTTAACATATTTTTGTTTGCTGGTTTTCAGTTTTGCTTTATTTTGTTTTCTTTTTCTTAAAAATAAAATAAAAATTGAAAAATTAGAAAAATACAAAAACAGTATGTGTTTGTGTACATTGGTACTTGTGTACCTTGAATGGCGAATGAAACAAAGTTTTCTAAAATTTGTATCTTTTGTAGCTTTAATGAGCATCTCTATGCACAACTAAGCAAGTGAATTTTATGACTCGTGTTTGTGATGAGTAAGATTAAGTAATCTCTTGTACTTAACACTTGTATCACTCCTTTTGACATGAAGAACTAGAAAATCCTAAGAGAAATGCATAAATAACCATCTTACTACTGTTGCCTACCAATCATGAAATGACATCTGTATGCTTCGGCATAGCAAAATGCAATGTCAAAAGCTTTACATAATTGGGTATGTATTTTCTTTCTCTTATATTCTCATGCATGATATGTTTAAAAGAAAATATACAAAGAAAAATTAAAGCAAAAAGAATCAAAATGCTTTAAAATATAATTGCAAGAGTGTTTTTTAGGAGATGTAGGAGTTATAGAATGTATCTCGAAAGTAATAATCCTCATCAAGCAGTTATAATTGTGTGTAAGTTAAATTGATTTACTCATATCTCAAATTGTCATAACGTGTAGACACTTATGCAATCTTGAGATGTTTTTCAAACATAGCACGCAATATTCTTTGCTACTTTTGATACATGTACAGGTACAATGTGATTTGGCCATCACAAGGAATATATGTGTTAATGTATATCCGCTAAACTGCCTTGACTTATTTTGAAATATAAAATTGGTTAGACTTGTTTAGTGCGTGTATGTGTGTGTTTTGGATCTGAATGCTTAACATTTTTCTTGACTGAGAGATGTTTTTGAGAGCTAAAATTGTTGTTTGGATCTATGGTTGAGTAGCATGCTTGATTACATTCATGTCTGTGTTTTTCTCTTCTTGAAAAACTGTTTTAAGCAATCTTGACAGCTTCTCGATACCTCTCGATAGCTAGGTTATCTATCGAGCTCTTCAGCTTCTTTTTATCGCAATTTCGATAGCTTTTTAATCCATCGAAAAAGTTTCTGTCTCCTCAATAGATGCTCAATAGCTTCTCGATCCATCGAAAAAGTTTCTATCTCCTTGATAGATGCTCGATAGCTTTTCGATCCATCGAGCCTCTTTTTCTATGGACACCTCTAAATAACTTCTCGATAGCTGTATCTGTTGAACTTTAAAGCTCGACACCTCTCGATACCTCTCGATCTATCGAGAATTATGAACTTCTATTTAAAGAGTCAGTGCGATTTTTGCTTCACTTTTCTCGATCCTTTCTAACCTCTCACCTTCCCAAACACTTGTCTCTCACTCCAAACCTCTTTCCTAGTTGATTTTCGACCTAGATCAAGCTTTTCTTCTTTGGTAAGGGTCTTTAATCCTTCAGTCTTCATGCATTTCATGCATTAGACCTAGGTTTTTGGGTTTTTGGAAAATTTTGAGGGGTTTTTCAAAATTTCTGAGTTTTTTGCAAAATTTTGGGATGAGTTTTGTATAATTGATCCTAAATGATCATACATTGCATCACATTTGCATTATAACAATGTTTCATGCATTTTAGATGTGTGTTTACTTTGTTGCAAACTTGTGTGTTGGTACGTTTGGATTGGGCTGAGCCCATGATGCTTTGAAGTTTGCATGTCACATGTTTATGTATTTTTCATGCATAGGTACCTTCATTTCTTTATATCCTTATATTGAATTATTGGCTTTCTTCTGCTTGTCTCCCTCTCTCTCCTTCTTTCAATCTGCATTATGGCACTTAAGCTTAAATCCACTCCATCTAGGAACCCTCTTCGTGACGGGGCATCTTCCTCTAATCCTTCTCCTTTTCATCTTCAGTTACGTGATGAGAAAGCCTGTAAGGACTTCTCGAATAACTTCTCTCGACGAGGCATTCATTTGGAACACCAAGTCATTTTGTTGGATTTCTCTGATACTGACCTTCCTACTGTTATCTACAGTAAGGGTTAGGAGTCACTGTGTGGCATCCCGATCACTTGTCCTTCCGTGATCATACAGGAGTTTTACTCCAATATGTACGAATTAGATTATTCAGTACCTCATTTTTCTACTCGTGTTCGAGGTACGCGCATTATGGTCACTCCGGATATTGTATTCGAGGTGCTTCATGTCTCGAGTGTGGTGCATCTTGACTACCCTAGTTGTGAGTGTCTTAAGACATAAGACGAGCTTATGTCCTTGTTTTGTGAGACTCCTTATGATTAGGGTGATCATTGGAACAGCCGTTGCTTGACCTTTGTTAAAGATCCAAGATTTCTAAACATGGTGATGACTTTGTTCTCCATCCTTTGTCTCACTATAACTTTATCACAGAGCCTCGTGCTCGATTTTTGTTATCCATCCTAGAAAACCTCTCTATTGGCTTCCCTTATCATTTCATCCTCTCCCTTATAGATGTCTATAAGGATACGGCGACCAATGATAAGCTCATCTTTCCTTTAGCAACCATGAGGATCTTTTACCATTTTTTTGTCTCCTTTTCCCCTTCCGATAATTTCCTTGTCATATGTGCCATTAATGCGACGACTGTCAGACGGAGTGAAGCCCAGCTTCGACCAAAGCGGCCACGAACTGAGATGGTGACACCTCGACCAAGATCGACTTTTTTCTTCTTTGGGTAAGGGTCTTTAATCCTTCAGTCTCATGCATTTTATCATGCATTAGACCTAGGTTTTAGGATTTGGAAAATTTGAGGGGTTTTCAAAATTTGGTTTTTTGCAAAATTTTGGGATGAGTTTTGTATAATTGATCCTAAATGATCATGTGCATTGCATAGCATTTGCATTATAACAATGTTTCATGCATTTTAGATTTGTTCTAGCTTCTTCAACTCCATCCACATCCACTCCTTCTTCTTCCACAAATGGTGTTACTCTTGAGGCGATTAAGGCGCAGCTTCAACACATAGATGCTTGCCTTGACACTCTCAGTGATGAGTTATGGCAGGTGAACACTCGTGTCAGTCGTATTTCCCGACGGTAGGCTCGCCTTGGTGCCTTCATTAAATCTTCCACTCCTTCTCCAAAGACTTCTGAGTATAAGGACGATGATGGTGGCTCTGATGGCGGTAATGATAAGGATGGTGGTGCTAGCTCCTCCAACAATGATGAGATGACTGCTTGAGTTATTTGCCCTTTGTCATTTGTGACAAAAAGGAGGAGTAGTTTTAGATATGAGAGTAGTCATGTATTTAGGGAGAGAGTTAGCATAAGAGATTTTTGTTAGGGGGAGTGTCTATACTTTGAGGGATGTAGTGATGACTTATGTATCTTTTCTTTTCTTTATCTTTTAGATACTATGTTCATTTGCCTTTAGTCTTGTGACCACTTTGTGATAGCAAATCTTGTACTTATTGATGATATATATATATATATATATATATATATATTAAGGTTGTTATTACATTTTCACCTATCTCTTTATGTGTTGTTTCTTTTCTCTCTTTATGCATATGCTTCTTAAATATTGTATGCAATCTTTTATTTATGTTTCATACTAAGATACTATGATGAGTTTTGTTTAAAGTGTTTTAAAAATATAAGTTGTCATAGTCTTTCTTGCCATGAACTCTCTTCTTGCAAATTTTTTCAACAGTTTGTATTAGGATAGATTTTATTGTATTCAACAAGTGAGTATGAGTTAAGTGATATATGACTTCTCTCATATGTTTATTTGTTTTTTGTAATTTTGTCACGGATTACCAAAGGGGGAGATTGTTAAGACATATGTGTTTCATGTTAGGAACATATGTCATCATATATTGGTTAATCCTTTGACAAAATGCACTTTACTTGTAATTGGGTAGATCTAGGATGTGTTTAATACTTCAAGGAACATGGTTTCAAGTGCAAGTGTTAAAACCATGCAAGTCTGTCCAAGAAACAAGTGAAGAAGTGCTGGTTTTTAAATCTCGACAATTAGCTCGACATCTAGTATTTTGATAGAAAATAACATGTTTGTATCGCATACAAAACATATTCAGGGGAAAAATATCGGATCTACTTCATTCATAAATGTTAACATATACTATGTAAGTTTCAGAATTTAAGAACAAGAGAGTGTACCTTGGAGTAGTGAATTTTAAAACTGGAAGATCAGAAGCACTTGTGAACACTTTTAATCTTCACTTCAATTCCACTAATACCTAAGAAGTGTGGTCTCTCAATCAGTTTTCAAAGGGAGAATGATAGAGTGTCTCACTCTCACATACACACCATTTCACAATGATGTCTATCTTTTTCATAAATAAAAAATCCTATATGTTTTTTCCTTTGTATCTAATTGATTATCTAATTGGGCTAGCCTTTTGGGTCTTTCCAATTGGGCTTAATTGTGTAGCTCAGAGTGGGATCAAAAGGGACCAATACGACACTAGCTCCAACGGGCCTTGGACTTTTCTATCAACTCTTGACAAGTCCAAAGTTACCATTAACTATATTTAATATCACTATATAAATATAGTTGTACTATAGGCCTTATTTATAAATTATATCTCAAGATTTTATTATACATGCAACCTCTTCATAAAATATTCGTAGTAATACAAAGTCATGAAAGAAGATTGCCGCTTTGTAGATTACATCTTAATTCCTTGAGTACCCGGTTTAATCCTTTAAGTTATTCATCATATATTTATGAAATCTAATTCCATAAATATATACTTTAGTAACTTCTTACTAAAGTGGTTATGCCTAACTCTCTGAATAACCAAACCCATTAAACTTATCTCAAGGGAATATTTTGTATCTTCGTTAAGAGACTATGAATTCCATCTTGAGAATATATGTTCCATCAACACTAAATGTGGTTTCCCAATATATTGAGGTTTTGACTGTAACTTTAGATCTCACTTCTGATATATCAAAGTAACCTACACTTCATGATTAAGTCCATTATCCTCTTAGGATTAAGAGTTCATGTAAATATAAGTCATGATTTTATTATTCATTTGACAGTTGTTAGGAGAATAATAAATCTCACAGCGGTCCAGTTCAATATGTTTTAACTCTTAAAACATATCAACATACCAACTAGAAATCTCAATTTCCATGATCAAGACAAATCATCATAGTTGATATGTTATAGTCTTTGCAGATGAAATGCCCAACTTCATCACCGACTACGAACTAAAATTCTGAATTTACAAAGAACTTGTGATTTATATATTCTGTGACTAAATCAAATAAATCACATACTATGCATCTCATGGACTATATGATAATGTACCAATATTCATGTCATCATTATTTTTAGATAATAATAAAACAAGTTTATTATACATAACATTAAGTCATACATAATGTCATACATAGCATCATACAATAGGATTTAAGGGCACACATCCTAACATCTATCGAGGTTTAAAAAGTTGTTTCAACTCGATACTCGACAGCTGCTCAACAAATAGAGTATCTATCGAGATTTATGAAAAACATATTTTCAGCTCTGATTTTCATTTCAATCCGTGAATAGATGTTTGAGTTTTCTTTTCTCACAACCCTAAACATATATAAGGATTGTTTTAAGGGCCATCATAGTTGATGCACATCAATGCAAAAGTTTTTCATAAGCATATTGTGAACAGGAGACATATGCCCTAGTTCATATTTTTTTTGAAGAAGCTACTGTGTTTGTACATCGTAGGGCTTTGTGACCGAGGAGCTTCCTGATCTTTATCGTGTGATGAACTGAAGAACTTTCCAACCAATATCTTTCTCAAGTTGGTGATTAAGTCACGTACTGGGATCCGCACATCTATTGGTTAGTCATATAGTAGGAGTTGTACATTAAAAGTAGAGATTGTCACTATAGAATAAGTCCAATTGGGTATCAGGGTAATGGTTCAACTGTAGGTTGGTATAAGGTACTGAGATTCCTTTACTTCTAACTTCTTGTTGTGATAATAGTGAATTCTTGGGAGTGGTAACCTTAAAATCACCAGGTGGGGTTTTCTCCTTGGAGGTTTTCCCCATTTGTAAACAAATCACTGTGTCAACTTTAATTTCCGCTGCATTTTATTTTAGTTGGTGATTTGTTTGTGCTGCCACGTGATTTGCAAGTTAATTTGATTAATTGATAAACTTGACTAATTAATCAATTAATTCATCACAAGAGGTCAATTCATTCTTGGCCTATCATTTATTATAGCCCAATAATGTACACACCAATTTTATTATTAATCTGAGGCTATACCTTATGTTCTTTTTGTGCATATGCTACACTTTCTCAAGCATGGAATCTTACGATATGCATTAAGGTGTTCATGATTGGCTAGTAAACAGTGGTGGGATAGTTATTTATGCATTTTTCATTAAGTTCTAGTCCTAGCAATCATAAGCATGTGACTTCAAAATCATAAGCATGTGACTTCAACATCAAGATCATGTGATAAAAAATTATAAACAATTCCTACACAATATGCATTACATTGCTAAAACTAGTAAAGTGCAGAAAAATAAGCTCACCAAAGCTAAACAAGGTACATAAGCATGTTATGTAAAGCCAATATGCCAAAATTGATTACAAATCCAAGATATGTAATACAAAAGAAATAAAAATCTTTTTGGTTTCAAAAAGAATTTTATGACCAAAACTAAAAGCACACATTATGCTAAATGATTAAAAATGCAAATTTAATGCATGATAGTGCTTAACTAAGCTATAGAGGGTACACAAATAAGAAATATCAATTTCTTAATTAACCTATGAGTATATGTGCAAACTAGTATATACTTATACAAAATCATATTTATCTCAAAATAATTATGCACTTAGTTGAGCAATACATACTATTCAAGTTTCTTCACAATGTCAAGCATGTTCTAAATCAAGAGAAAGATATCATAATTCATGTAATCCTTAAAAAAATAAAAATAAAACAAGGTTCAAAATAATTTTTTTTTGTCTTTTTGAAAATTTTCAATGTTTTTGGATTTTTTTAATAAAAAACAACCTAAGAAAATAAAATAACCGAAAACTAAAAGAAACCATGTCCACAATTAATTGAAAGAATTAAATCAAGGCAAAGTAAACAACACTCACCTTAGCAAATATTTTCTCACCCATATAGCACGAGTCTTTGGCTTTGTAGGTGAAAATCCTTGAGAAGCAAAGTCTATTTGAGGGATTAGATCAATCTTTTGAGAAAGACTAAAATCCTGCAATTTCCTTTCACAAGCCAACAAGCTTAAATTTTCAAAAGCATTTGAAACAATTTCTTTGGACTTATGGTAGGAGAAATATCATCACATATCCTAGATTGAAATATAGATAGTTTAAATTTCAATTTATGACAATTAGGATGAATGTGACAGGAGACACCACAAAAGTGACAAACATGAATAAATTTAGGAACATCAATATTCCTAACAGCAAATCTAGTCTCAGATTTTGGTTTTTGCCTCAACAAAGAATAATTTGGTCTAATATGACAAACAGCACCACAAAGGTGACCAGGTAGGCACAAAAACAGATTTCGTTTGCACACTAGCAGTAGATTTAGACTTAGGTTAGAAACTTCAACGTCTACATCAGAACTTCTGCCTTTTTCTATCCTAGCAAAATAAGTCTTTTCTTTATTATTCCTCTTGGAAGGAGTGATATAAACTTTTTCAGCTTTAGGCTAAAGAGAAATAGAAACACTTCTGTTATCAACAGTAGGCTTGGCACTAGTCAATTTTCCAAGTTTAGCTTTAGAATCAACTAACTCTTGTTCCAAAATTTTCATTTTTCATCTTGAGAGGAAATTTGATTTCTTAAAAATTCATTCTTTTTATTAGAATCATCTAATCTCACAATCAATTCTTCTTTTTCAAGATTAGCCAATTTTAACTCTTCCTTAACTTTCTTAGCAATTTTCAAAGATTTAGATAATTCCTTATGAAGAGTTTCACAAGCATAAAAAATATTAACAGAAGCAATAGTGTCCTTTTTATTCAAAACATCACAGTAAAAAACAGTAAGACACTTAAAATTATCCATGATAGCAGGGATCAAGGATCAACTTTTAGATCAATTCTTAGATCAAAAGATCTAACACAAGAGCTAACCTGCTCTGATACCACTTGTAAAGTTTTATACCCCTTAACACAATATATTTTACCAAGCTATTTAGCAAAGTGATTACTTAGATAAATTATTCAGTTCTAGGTTAACACATATAAATCATATCATGTAAATAACGCAAAAATATAAAGAATACACAACATGATAACCCAGGAAAACTAATCATTAAAAAACCTGGCGAGGATTTAACCTAGCTATCCTCAAGGTAAAAACAGATCCACTATGAAAGAATTGAAGTTTTTATAATAAGACTTAGACCATTAACATCCTATTGCTACCACGTGTAGAAAACTTGCTACCACGTGTAGAAAACTTACTACCACAACCACATGATAGCTCCGAGTTCACGGATTACTTCTTTTCTTGATCTGCTGCAACCACAAGTTCTCTACTTATGACTTTGAGACTTCACTCAAAGGTTTAAGATTTTCTTTAAAGTTCTTGATGCAGCAATTAAAATAACCATCAAGTTCTTGATATGAATCTTGATCTTGATAGGTCTATGTGTGTGTATGAAGGTAAACATCTTTTAGATCTCACAAAAGATTGATCACACAACTTGACAAAGACTCTAGATAGCTTTTGGGTACAAAACCCTAGATCTACAAAAGAGGCACACTCTTCTCTATCTAAAAAGCCTTTAGAAAATGTGCTTAGGGTTTTCTTTATATACTAGAAGAAGTAGGTCTAAAATCTTAATCCTTAATGACCTTGAATTGCTGTTGGGCCGAACTTAAAATTTTGCAAAAAATTCCTGATCCACGATTCTCGATCGATCGAGTCTATTCTTTGATCAATCGAGCCTTGCAAAAATAAAACATTAATTCCTGCAATTACTTGATTCCAAACTTACATTAAACCAAATTTTAAATAAGTCTAAACCTAGAATAAATATTTTGATCATGGTTTGCTAACATAATACATATTGAAGTTCTAATACATTAGTCCCTAAGGTCTTAGAACCAAACAGAGTTGTTCTCTAATACTTCATAAACCTAAAGGGAGATTGAAAATTATTGACTACTCTAGGAGCACCATAAATGAGTACTCCTCTCTCACATGAATTGTAAGTCTCACTATAAATATAATTAGTGTAACCCATAATTATGTGAGAAGGGGGAGTATGCATTTATGATACTCCGGGAGTACCCAACAATTACCCAAAGGAGAAATGACAAAAATTAACTTAAGGAGCATTGGGTAAAAAATGACTATGTTTTGGCATTTTAATGATTGAAGTTGAACGGATTGTTTTCGGTTTTTGATGTGTTTTTTGAATTTTTGGTTTTTTAAAAGAATCGAACTGGATTAAGGTTTAGTTCTTGATTGAATCGGTGGAACTTTAGTTTCCAATTAAACTGGCCAATTTGGTCTGATTTTTAAAATCATGGTTGAGATGATAAATTATTTTTAATAAATGAGTAAAAAAGTTATTTAGTAGCACTGGCGTAGCCACTTAAGGACTGAAGGGGGCTTGGGCCCCCTTAAAATTTTTGAAAAAATTAAAAGAACTTCTTTTTTGGGAAATACCCAAAATAATTTGAAAATTTTTAAATAACCTTATTATTTTGGCCCCTGATACCTGATAATATAAATATATATTTAAGAAAATCTACCACTATCCACTCTTGGCACGATGGTTACTTCACAAGTATTAAGTGGTTGTGAGGTGTGGGGGACAAGTGCCGGGGTTCAAGTCTCTAGAAGGAAGCTTCACACACATATACACTTAGATTAAGCTAGAGTAAAATTTTTATCTTGTTTTTTTTAAAAAAAAGTCTAAAAATAAACATAATTTTTACTTAAATAAAATACAATCCATAAATATAAATATTAACAAATTTCAATAATTAAACATTCAGCATCTTTAAAATGAACACATAGGTATTGAACAATTACCTTAACAAATAAAAGGGAAAAAATTATAATCTTCCTCTTGACACATCTAAGGCTTATTTGTACACAACAGTAGAAAAATTGAAAAGTCAGAAACTTTGTTGATGTGCTTAATCTCATTATTTAGAGAACTAAAATCATTAGAAACAATAGCTTCTTCCAAAGGGGATGTCAAAGGAGACTCTTCATGATTTGAAATTGAAGGAAATTCCCTCTTAATCTTATACTTTAGAGAACCAAAATCACCATAAGCAAAAGACAACGAGAGAAGAGTGAATATTATGAACAAAGAAACCTTGAGGGAATCCATTGTTTTACACAAGCTCTCAATGTTTAGAATAATAACAACATTTTATTCTTTTATAATGGTAATTTAGGGTATCTCGTGTGAGATATGTTTTTCTTCTTCATAAAAAAAAACAAAGCATGTGATTTTAATATGGTATGTTGAAAGGCTATAATAAATTCTATATTTCCTTTTTTTTTTATATGAGTTTGAATTTGGTAAGGATGGGGTGCAAAATCCATGTTTTACACCATCTGATAGGCCAAAAATGTATTGACTCCTTGTGATGAATTAATTGATTCTCTCACATGCAATGTACGTGGCAGCACAAACAAATCACTAAATAACTAAATATGCAGTGAAAATTAAATGACACGGTGATTTGTTTACGAATGGGAAAAACCTACACGACAAAAATCCTACCGGGTGATTTTAAAATCACCACTTCCGAGAATCCACTATTATCAAAACAAGCAGTTATAAGTAAAGGAATCCCAATACCTTATACCAACCTACAATTGAACCCTTATCTCAATACCTAATTGGACTTGTTCTGTAGTGACAATCTCTCTTAGTATTGCACGGCTTCCAGTATGTGACTAACCTAAAGATGTGTGGATCTCAGTACGCGACTTGATCATCAACTTGAGAAGGATATTAGATGCAAAATTCTTCAGTTCATCACACAATGAAGATCATGAAGTTTCGTGGTCACATAAACCTACGGTGTATAAACACAGCAGCTTCTTCAAGATGAATAAGGGTAATCAGGTTACTTGTGGAATTGTGCTCTTGTGTAACTGTGCAACCTATGATGGCCCTTAAAATAATTCTTATATATTTTTAGGGTTGTGAGAAAAGAAAGCCTAAACACATACTCATGGATTGGATGAAAAACAGGTCTAAAAAACTGATTTTTATAAACCTCGATAGATACTAACTGTCAAGCTTTAATGAACAATACTTCCTTACTTGATTCTTGGATAGACTTGCATGGTTTTAACACCTGAACTTGAAACCTTATTCCTTGAAGTATTAAATATATTCTAAATCTACCCAATTACAAGTAAAGTGCATTTTGTCAAAGAATTAGTCAATACATAAAATGTTGACAGATGTTCCTATAAAGTTGTAATTTACAACTAAAATGCTTCATAGCTTCTAGATTAGGTGTGAGTGAGTTTTAACATTGTTTCCAAACTCATGTTTTAGTCTAGAGTCTGTTGTAGGGTGTTTTGTCACAAAATAACCAAAGGGGGAGATTGTAAAGTTGTAATTTACAACTATTTTTTGTTGGCTTTAATTCCGTGCCAAATTAGATTGTAATTTTGTTCAATCTTTTGTACCTTGCATTTTATGTGGGATTTATTTATAAGGGTTGTGTGTGAGAGAGAGAATGTGAAGAATCAAGGCATCTATTGAAGACAAAGGAGTGTTCGCGGGTAGCTCATAACTAGCCATCCCGCGAAGTGATGCATATGCCCAACACATGACTGGAATGCGAAGAGTCATAACAGATGGTGACAACTGGTTTTTGCTAGTGTCTCGTGGGTAAGGCCTTCCTGCGAGATACCCGCAAAACAATCTGTTTTGCTATTTTATCCTATTTGCTCTACTATATCCTCATACACACTATATATATCATCATTACCCACATATTGAATAGAGAACTTTTCAGAGAGAAAACCCAAACCCTTGAGAGTGTGAGATTGTCATACCCACAATTCTCTACACCATCAATTGTGGTTTTCCTCTACTCCAACCTCTCCATTTCCAAATCCTTGAGAAGTTGATAGTCCAAACACTTACCACACTCATATTGAGTGTCCAGTGAGGTTTTAGTGCTGCTGGGAAGTATTAGAAGAAGCCAAGATTTTCAGATTCAATCGGGCACATTGCGGGATCCGAAAAGCTAAACAAGACACGGTTCCGAGAAGCCTTGTTGGAGTAGGAGCTTGAAGGGCTTAGTTGCACTAGGTAGACTAGGCTTGGAGGGTCTCTTGCTATTCGTGTATCCCAACTTATTGTCTAGTGGATCGATTTACCGCTTGGAGGGCAGCAAAGAGGTTTTTCGCCAAGTTCTTCGATTTCCTCTTCGATAACACATCGGAGTGTTATCTTGTGTTTGCATCTCTCTTCCCTACTCTTTTAGCTTTCATTTTATTGTTGTGTTTTGTTGAAAATGGCTTAGAGTAGTTGTATTGTTTGTTCGCTCGCATTTACTTTATTCCGCACTTAGTTTAAGTTAGAGTAAAATCAACCGAGCCGTAATTTATTATTTTGGGGTCTAAATAGCTCTTATGTTTCTAACACAAATCCGAGCTTTTAATTGGTATCAGAGCGGGTGCACTTGTTGTGGTTTCATTACCTAAGTGCTATCCAAGACCCCTTTTTTAATGGATCAGTCACAATCCACAATCTCTCAATGCTCCACCATACTTTGATGGGAGCAACTATGCTTTTTGAAAAGTCCGTATGAGGGCATTCCTTTGTTCTATAGATGAGTCTATATGAGATTCTGTTAAAAATGGGTATGCTAGACCCACCACAGCCAAATCCGAATGGGACAAGGTAGCTCTTGCTTTGGAAAATGCCAATAGCAAAGCAATTAATGCTATCTTTTGTAGTGTGTCTACTGATGAATTTTACAAGATATCGGATGTGAAGACCACTAAAGAATCTTGGAAGATTCTTGAGACTACCTACGAAGGTACCAAGAAAGTCAATGACACAAAACTCCAAATTCTTACCACTTGATTTGAAGAGCTCAAGATGAGTGATGATGAGTCGTTGGACTCATTCTATGGGAAGCTCAATGAAATTGTGATTGCCAAGCTCAATCTCGGTGAAAAGATTGAGGTTGCTAAAGTGGTGAGAAAGATCATGAGGTCCTTACCGGAGAGCTACCATGCGAAGGTTAGTGCTATAGAAGAAAGCAAAGATTTGAATGAGATCAAGATTCAAGAGCTAATTGGATCTCTCCAAACATATGCACTTGGATTGCCTTCTCAAAAGCCAAGCAAATCACTTGCACTCAAAACCATCAATGAGAGAATGGACGACTCTTCCAAAGAAGATGATGTGGAGAAAGAAGTAGCATTCCTTGCAAAGAACTTCCAAAAATTTCTGAAGCTGAAGAACAGTGAGAAGTCTTTCAGCAAAGGAAAGTTTTCATCATCTAAAGATGGTAGGAAGGAGTTCAAGAAGAAAGATGGGAATGACTCTCAACCCCTCTCCAAGGAGTTATGTGTTTTGAATGCAACGGCTATGGACACATTAAGAAAGAATTTCCCAACTACTTGAGAAGGAAGGGTAAGGTGTTTACCACTACTCTTAGCAACTCCGAAAGCTCAAATTCAGACACGGAAGAAGAGTGTGACAATGATAGGAACTATAGGGCCTTCATGACAATTACCTCCGTTGAATCTAAGGATGATTTGACAATTTGGTAAATGAACTTGGTGAGCATTCCGAGGGTGAGGATGTTGAAGAATCGAAAGATGAAGATGTACGCCAAACTAAAGGCGAGAGCAACCTTCAAGAAGCATGTGATTCTTTGCTAGAAGATTGTGGAAAATATGTCAAGGTTGTGAACCATGCTGTGAGAAAAATGAAGAAGATTGAAAAAGAGTATAGGTGTACTCTTGTGTAACTTAAAGAGGCAAAATGTGAAGTAGAAGGACTTAAGGGAGAGCTGGTTAAAGCTTACTTTAAGATCAAGTTTCTTGAGCTTGAAATAATCCAGGCTAATGTCAAGGTTGAGCGTATCTCCACCAAGAAACTTGACAGTATGTTGTCCTCACAAAAATCCTCACATGACAAGACCAGTTTGGGTTATACCGGAGAAGGAAGCTCCAGCAGTGAACCTAAGAAGGAAGTGAGGTTCGTATCAACCAAAAGTATCGAGAAACTTAAAGACGTGACGCTTGGGACTGAGACCCCTGTTGCTGAGAAGAGAACCACTGATGTAAAACCAAAAGATAAAGGGAAATCATTACCTAAAAATCAGAGGGGGCCTCAAGTGAAGCATGTGTGTCATCATTGTGGCGTTCAAGGGCACACAAGACCCAACTGTTTCAAGCTTCATGCTCTCAAGAAGGCTAACACCATGCATGGCCAAGAAAGTTCAAAGAAGAGACTAAAAGGAATACAATCTAAGGGAGAAAATGAAGGATATCTCATTGGAGATGTCATGGAAATGCTGAAGAACATCTCTCTATGCCTTACTAGCTTCACTTCGAGGTTGGAAAGCTATGTTGGTCGTGCACCTCCGTCCAAGACTCTCACCCAAAACATTCGAAAAGTGTTGGTGAAGAAAGGTACCCATGCATGATTATTCCCTATGCCCATGCATTAATTCTTTCAATGTTTAGGGTCAAAGGTTCATGCATCATGTCATTGCTTCCGATTCATAGCATGTTTCTTTTGCTAGCTGCTATTTTTTTTTTTTTTTATCTTACTTTTCCTGTTATGTTTTTTAGTGTGTTAAAAAATTTAAAAACTCATAAAAATTGAAAAATCTCCAAAAAGTTTGATCACTTGTGTTATGCGTTTCTCATGTGAGTTTGGCCTAGTACCTTTTGTATTAATGGCGTAGTGCAAATTCGAGCTTAGCTTGTTTTGTATGCACATCTATCTTTGTGGGAAAAATCTTGAAATCTATATGTAATTGTTGTAAATCGATCTTCATACTTGCCATGAATGATTAGTCAATAGTCTTGTTGGTCTTGATACATGCATAGACTCGTGCCTATATCTTTTTGTTAGGACATATGTAGTTCAAGTCTGTGAACATATGTCACTATTTTATGTAATTGGCTTATCCTTAGACAAAACGCACTTTACTTGTAATTGGGTAGATCTAGGATGTGTTAAACACTTCAAGAAACTGTGGTTCAAGATTAAGTGTTGAAGCCGTCGAAGTCTGTCCAAGAAACAAGCAAGGAAGTGCAAGATTTTAAAGCTCGATAGATACCTCGACAGATACATCTATCGAGATTTAAAGAAGCTGTTTAGCCCGAGCCTCGACAGCTGTCTCGATACCTCTCGATACCTCTATCTATCGAGAATTAAAGAAAACATAATTCCAAGTCTGTTTCAAGTCCAATCCGTGAGCATGTCTTTGGGACTTCTTTTCTCCTAACCCTAGACATATAAAAGAATTATTTTAAGGGCCGTCAAAAGGGGAATCACATGATACAAGTTGCATCTTCTCTGAGAACTCGTTGTTCATGCAAATTGTGATCTGTGAGACAAAGTTCGTGCCCTAGTTCATCTCTGATGATTTGAAGAACTTTGCAGCCAACATTCTTTCTTCCTCAAGTTGGTGAGTGAGTCACGTACTTGGATTCGTGCAAAGGAGTAAGACGCGTACTGGGATCCGCGCATCACATTGGTTAGTCACGTACTGGGAGCCGTGCATTAAACTGGAGAAATTGTCACTACAGAACAAGTCCAATTGGGTATTGGGGTAAGAGTTCAACTGTAGGTTGGTGAGGTACTGGGATTCCTTACTTGTAACTGCTTGTTGTGATAATAGTGGAGTTTCGGGAGTGGTGACCTTAAATCACCCGGTGGGGTTTTTGCCATAAGGGTTTTCCCCATTCGTGAACAAATCACCGTGTTATTTATTTTCCGCTGCTTAACTTAGTTTGGTGATTTGTTTGTGCTTCCACGTGATATTGCATGTTAATTTGATTAATTAAAAACTGGGCTAATTAATTAATCTAAGTTATCACAAGGGGTCAACGCGTTTGTGGCCTGTCACTTTTCCTATGTTTTTATGTTTTTGCCATATAGCTCAACTAATGTCAAATCTCGAAAAGAGATATTGAGCTCAAAAGCCATCACACATACTAGTATTTGACAAGGAAAAAGGGAAAACGACTTGTATTGAAATGTATGGTGCCTAAAAAAAAAAAAAAAAAAAAAAAAAAAAAAAAAAGCCAAAAGCTTATTCACAAAGTTGAAATATCATAAAGTTCAGGCATCGATCTCAAAATGAGATGTATTTTGTTCAAAAATTACCAAATGTTATGATTTGTAAATAAGCCAAATGAAAAGCTTCAAAGAAATGTAATCATTTTCTTATGGGAGATTATATATGTTCATTTCTATAATTGAGATAGTCCACTTGACTTAGTACTAGTTGTGTATAACTTGATTGAATTGATCATTGAAGCTTCACTCTAGACTAAGGACTATTCCACATTTGATACTCACACACAACACACAAGACTTTGATCAATGAATGCTTATTTCATTTGTACGATTGTGAATGATCAAATGTGATGTGTATATTCAATTGCTTGTCGATCAAATCCAAAAAGATTTTTGAGTATTTTATATGTTTTTGAAAGTGTTTTTATACTTTAGTGCTTTAATGTTTTTGTTCAAAATGCATTTTTGTGTTGTTCTTCAAAAACTAGTTCAGGGGCATTTTCGCGAGAAGCTTGCGACTAAGAGCTTCCCGCGAAAAGAGTTTAAGGGAAATCTAAAAATCTCATTTTTCATATAGAGAGTATCGTGACTATCTCGTGACCAAGCTCTTCCCACGAAATGAGTTTTAGGCAAAAACTGGAAAACACATATTTCATACAGAGACTTTTGTGATTGCCTCGCGACTATTTCATGACTAAAAGCTTCTCGTGAAAGTGTTTGAGCTTCAGTGGTGTTTTTCGCGAGTAATTTCGCGACTATCTAATCCACGAAAAATGCATGTTTTCAGTTTTATAAGACTGATGTGACTAGGGCCCTGTTTGGATCAAAAATTTTGATCACTCAATTTCCATCACTCAATTTTCATCACTCATCACTCATCACTTATCACTCATCACTCATCACTTAAAAATACTATACCCGTTTGGCACCATCACTCAGTTTCCATCACTCATATTTTTCACACTATTTGTAGGTCCCATGTCTGTCAATCAGTGCAGCTTTTTCCTTTTTTTTTTTTTTTTTCTTCCTGGGTTCAGTTTTCATGTCAGTATGTTTTTTTTTTTTTTTTTTTTTTTTTTTTTTTTTTTTTTCAGTACAGATCACCCAAACCTAGAAAAGAAAAAAAAAAAAAAACCCAAAGTTAAGACCGAACCCGAAAAGAAAAAAAAAAAAAAAACGTTAAGACCGAACCAAAAAAAAAAAAAAAAAAAAAAAAAAAAGTCAACTGGTCAAAAGTTGCGGCTGTGAGTCCTCCAATGTGTGTTTAATTACAAAAATGCCATTGAGTTATGAGTTATGGAAACTGAAAAACAGCTAAAATGTGTTTTCAGTTTTCATAACTCATAATTCAAAAATCAGAGAATTGAGTGATGGAAACAGAGTTATGGAAATTGAGTTATTTGCTCCCAAACAAAGTTCTTACTATGGGTCCCATCATTTTTGAGTTATGAGTTATGGAAATTGGCAATCCAAACACCCCCTAAGCTTTTATAAAACTTGTAAGTTCCCTCCTTTGCCTCACTCGAACCATTCTCAACCTAAATTCTTTTCACAAAACCCTCAAATTTTAAGTTCAAATCTCTGTAAAATCTCTTAAAAGGTATGTTTCTTAACATTCTTTTAAGATTTTCATTCTAAATTATGCAGAATTTGTGTTAGGGTTCTTGAATTGGGGATTTTTGAAAAAGGGGTTAGGAACTATGATTTTTGGGAAATTTTTTTCAAAATTTTGATTGGCCTGAGTCCCATTTAGTTTGTGTGTATCTGTGTTGGCCCCTTGTGGCATTTTACTCTTGTATTTAGGCAAATTTCTTTGTGTTCATGCATTGTCCATACATGTAGAACAGTGTTGTGTACTAAGTGTTTGAAAAAATGTTCAAGTGACATTTTTTTGTTGATTTGGACTCAAATGAGTTCCAATGTCTGGGTTTAACCTTGATTGAACATGCTTGACATGTTTTGAACATTGGGTGTGTGTTTTACACACTTTTCGCAATTTGTGCCTCAATGCCATGCCATGCATCACCTAGGCACACACTAGGCACACTCATTGCATCACTTTGTGCACACACATGCACAGTTGATATATTCTTGCATTTTGCTAGTGTTTATATGGTGCAAATCTTAAAGCATGAAGTTTTAACACTGTTATGATCTGTTTAAAGTATTTGTGCTTATTTGTTTTGGACTAAGTTGAATCTAATCAAATTTTGTGGTCTGTTTTGTGTTTTTGAATTTCCTTTCTATTTTTTCTGTGTACAAGTGCAGATGTCTCCTACCAAACATTCAGCGTCCAAGAAATCCTCCAAGCATGCTCGCACGGATTCTGACAACTTCAAGTCTGTTGAGGCAGATATGGCTTACAATGACTGCTACAAGTGAGCTACAATAATTATGGAGAGAGTTGTCCGATTGGATGCCCTTGAAGACACTTTCATTCCCGATGTGTTCAAGGAGAGGACATGGTCGAAGCTATTAACTCCGAGTGGAAATGTGTACTCGGAAATCATTAAAGAGTTCTTTTCCAATGCTAGTGTGGACGGAGACCATATTAGTTGCTAGGTGAGACACAAGGAATTTGTGATTACAAGAGATTCAATCCAAGACTTCCTTGAAGTTTGTCTTCCTTCTCAGCCGATTATCGAGCAATACGATGATCGTTTGGAATCCATTGAGGAAATGGTAAAATGGTGGTACACCAACCAAGAAGTTTATGAACACAATCCCATTCAGTATGGAAATGAGGACTCTTGCTTATGTGATGATCCACAATTTGTATCTGGTCACCAACCTGATGACATTGTCTGCTCCAAGGACAATCTTCTTGTACGATCTCTTCACTCACAAGGAGATTGATATTTGTGGACACATCTTCCACCTCTTGACTAAGAGCATTGTGAAGCAGAACTCCAAAATAGTCATGCCATTCCCCTCTCTCATTATGGGTCTCATTGCAAAGGCAAAGCTCAAACCTCTGAACGGTCTCACTATTGTGCATAGAGATTACCCCATTGGTGCACACACGATGAGTCAAAGCACAACTCACATTTGTGGATCCAAATCGGTGTGTCTCAAATACCAAGGGCTCATGTTTAAGAAGAGGGTGAAGATACTGAGGATGCGATTGACAGATTTACAACTGATCTAGAGAGTCCTACTCAGCCATCATCTTCAGCACCAGCACGAGGATTCGATCATCTTGATCGCCTTTTTACAATGGTAAAATAGATATATGGCATGCTCGAGTCTCATGTGCAGCACACCACAGATCAATTTGCTACATCCAAGACCAAAGCACTGCATTATCATCTCAGATTGAGGATATGGTTATGGCGCAAGAATCCAATTCAGAATTTGAGCAATTCTAGCTCCTTTGGCCATTCCGGTCAAAAAAGGGGAGAAAATTTTGAGGATGAGTTGTACATTTTGAGGGGGAGCATAGCATAGCACATGCACTTTATAGACATATTGGTTAATTTTTGGTGGTTTAGATGTTTACTTTCTTTTGCCATAGCCTAAAACACTTCTATTTACATTTTTTTCTTTTAAAGCTTTAAGTACTTTGGTTTAATTCCAGTTTTATATTCAGTATTTTGTATTTATCTCATAGCTTTGTAGCATTTTTTTTGTACTTTTAGTTTATCTTTAGTACTACACTTTTGTGCCCTTGTTGGATCCTGTATCCTTAATGCAAATACTTTGGTATTTTGCATTGGTTGAGTGTTTTGGACATGCAATTGATTTTTGTTTTGCACTTAATTGCATTGTGTGTCCGGATGATCATTTTCTAGTTAAATGATCATTGTAGTCATTCCTTAATGATTGTTGTTCTATGATCAAGTTTTGCTTCATAGTTTATATCTCGCTGTTTACCTTGATCGCATTATACTTGCTCATATACGTACCTTGTATTCAACTTGTCATGAGCTTAATGAAAGTTTTGTTTGTGTGCAAGTGTTTCAAGATACAGGTGTATGCGTGCAAATGCTTCACAGCTTATAGATTAAGTGTGAGTGAGTTTTGTCATTGTTCTCAAATCCATGGGAGTGTGAGATTGTCATACCCACAATTCTCTACACCATCTAATGTGGTTTTCCTCTACTCCTACCTCTCCATTTACAAATCCGTGAGAGATTGATAGCCCAAACACTTACCACACCCATATTGAGTGTCCAGTAAGGTTTTGGTGCTGCTGGGAAGCATTGGAAGAAGCCAAGCTTTAGCGGATGCAATCGGGCGCATTGCGAGATCTGGAAAGCTAGACAAGACACGGTTCTAAGAAGTCTTGTTGGAGTAAGAGCTTGGAGGGCTTAGGTGCACTGGGTAGACTAGGCTTGGAGGGTCTCTTGCTATTCGTGTATCCCAACTTATTATCTAGTGGATCGATTTACCGCTTGGAAGGCGGCAGAGAGGTTTTTCGTCGAGTTTTTTGGTTTCCTCTTCGATAACACATCGGAGTGTTATTTTGTGTTTGCATCTCTCTTCCCTACTCTTTTAGCTTTTATTTTACTGTTGTGTTTTGTTGAAAATAGCTTAGAGTAGTTGTATTGTTTGTTCGCTTGCTTGCTTTTACTCTATTCCGCACTTAGTTTAAATTAGAGTAAAATCAACCGAGCCATAGTTTATTATTTTGGAGTCTAAACAGTTGTTGTGTTTTTAACACAAATCCGAGCTTTCATCTCCTAACATCAAATCACATATGTCCTAACACCATCTAATAAGAGATTGTCAGGTTAGCATTTTACTTAAAATTTAATATATCCTACCACACTTAATAACATCTCAATAAACTCTCAATTTAGTTAGATTTATAAATGGGTATTAGAATTTATTGGGTGAGGTTGTGTTTATTTTTAAATATGTGATAATATGATGTGGTATGTTGAGATTGAAGGGGTGAAATATGGGTTTTACACCAAATCCTTTTTAATATGTATTTAATGGAATTTAAACATATGGTTTAATATGGTAAGTTGACAGGTTATAATAAATTAATATATTTCCTTATATATATATATATTTAATAGGATTTATACATATGGTGACTTCTTCATGATTGAAAATTTATCCTAATAAATAATAAAGATCAATGATAGCTCATATCTCTTAGTATTTCCAATTTTGATATCTAGAATTAAAATCCCTCTCTGAGTGTAATTATTGAATTTATTAACCAAAAAAAATTAAGAAAATATATAATCAATAAATATATTTTTTATAGATTTGATAATTGATTCATAATAACTATTATTTATAATCAAATCAAGACTTTAATTGCTTAGCTAAAACTTTTTATTGTTCCTAAACTTTGCACGAAGTTCGTTTTTACTTCTCTCAACTTCCAAAATCAAGCCCATGCCCCCTCAGTTTCACTAAGTCAACAACCAACCTTGCCACTTTTTTTTTTTTGACAAATGGGTATCAAACCAAACCCGCCACTTAAGAGGAAAGATACGAGGAAATATAGCTTCTTCTAAAGTGGGTGGCAAAGGAGGCTCTTCAAGATTTGGACCTGAAGGAACTTCATGCTTAATCTCATAATTCAGAGATCCAAAATCATTAGAAACAATAGCTTCTTCCAAAGGGCGTGGCAGAGGAGGATCTTCACGATTTGGACCTGAAGGAACTTCATGCTTAATCTCATAATTCAGAGAACCAAATTCATTAGAAACAATAGCTTCTTCCAGAGGGGGTGGCAGTAGAGGCTCTTCAGGATTTGGACCTGAAGGAACTTCATGCTTAATCTCATAATTTGGAGAACGAAAATCATTAGAAACAATAGCTTCTTTCAAGGGGGATGTCTGAGGAGACTCTTCATGATTTGGACCTGAAGGAACTACCCTCTTAATCTCAAACTTTAGAGAACCAAAATCACCATAAGCAAAAGATAGTCAGAGAAGAGTGAATATTATGAACAAAGAAACCTTGAAGGAATCCATTGTATTACACAAGCTCTCAATGTTTGTAATAATAACAACATTTTGTTCTTATATAATGGGAATTTAGGGTATCTCGTGTGAGATGTTTTTCTTCTTCATGAAGAAAACAGGGCATGTGATTTTAGTATGATACGTTGAAAGGCTATAATAAATTATATATTTCCTTAATATATATATATATATATATATATATTTAATAGGATTTAAACAAATGATTTAATATAGTAAGTTGAAAGGTTCTAATTAAATTAATATATTTTCCTATTTATATATATTTAATAGGATTTACACATATGGTGACTTCATGATTGAAAATTTATACAAATAAATAACAAAGAGCAATGATAGCTTATATCTCTTAGTATTTCTAATTGAGACATCCATGATTAAAATCCCCTTTGTGGTTGTAACTATTGAATTTATTAACAAAAAAATTAAGAAAATATATAATCAATAATTGTATTTTTTTTTTATAGATTTGATAATTGATTCATAATAATTATTATTTATAATCAAATCAAGACATTAATTTCTTAGCTAAAACTTTTTTCGAACCTAAACTTTGCAAAAATTTCGCTTTTCATCCCTAACCTTTCAAAAGTTCATTTTTTCTTTTTTAAACTTTTTTATATACAAGATAGAATTTCTACTCTGGCTTAATCAAAGTGTATATGTGTGTGAAGATATGTTTTTCTTCTTCATAAAGAAAACAAGGCATGTGATTTTAGTATGGTACGTTGAAAGGCTATAATAAATTATATTTTTCCTTTATATATATATATATATATATATATTTAATACGATTTAAACAAATGATTTAATATAGTAAGTTGAAAGGTTCTAATTAAATTAATATATTTCCCTATTTATATATATATTTAACAGGATTTATACATTTGGTGACTTCATGATTGAAAATTTATACTAATAAATAACAAAGAGCAATGATAGCTTATATCTCTTAGTATTTCTAATTGAGACATCCACGATTAAAATCCCCCCTCTGGTTGTAACTATTGAATTTATTAACAAAAAAATTAAGAAAGTATATAATTAGTAATTGTATTTGTTATAGATTTGATAATTGATTCATAATAATTATTGTTTATAATCAAATCAAGACATTAATGTCTTAGCTAAAACTTTTTTTCAATCCTAAACTTTGCAAAAAATTCATTTTTCATCCCTAAACTTTCATAAGTTCATTTTCTCTTTTTTAAACTTTTTATTTTTTATATTTTATTTTATACAAGATAGAATTTCTACTCTAACCTAATCTAAGTTTATATGTGTGTGAAAATATGTTTTTCTTCTTCATAAAGAAAACAAGGCATGTGATTTTAGTATGGTACGTTGAAAGGCTATAATAAATTATATATTTCCTTTATATATATATATATATATATTTAATAGGATTTAAAAAAATGATTTAATATAGTAAGTTGAAAGGTTCTAATTAAATTAATATATTTCCCTCTTTATATATATTTAATAGGATTTATACATTTGGTGACTTCATGATTGAAAATTTATACTAATAAATAACAAAGAGCAATGATAGCTTATATTTCTTAGTATTTCTAATTGAGACATCCCCGATTAAAATCCCCCCTCTGGTTGTAACTATTGAATTTATTAACAAAAAAATTAAGAAAGTATATAATCAATAATTTTATTTTTTATAGATTTGATAATTGATTCATAATAATTGTTATTTATAATCAAATCAAGACATTAATTTCTTACCTAAAGCTTTTTTTCAACCTTAAACTTTGCAAAAAATTCGTTTTTCATCCCTAAACTTTCATAAGTTCATTTTTTCTTCTTCTTCTTCTTCTTTTTTTTTTTTTTATTTTTTTTTTTTACAAGATAGAATTTCTACTCTAACATAATCTAAGTGCATATGTGTGTGAAGATATGTTTTTCTTCTTCATAAAGAAAATAAGGCATGTGATTTTAGTATGGTACATTGAAAGGCTATAATAAATTATATGTTTCCTTTATATATATATATATATATATATATATATATATTTAATAGGATTTAAACAAATGATTTAATATAGTAAGTTGAAAGGTGCTAATTAAATTAATATTTTTCCCCATTTATATATATTTAATAGGATTTATACATTTGGTGACTTCATGATTGAAAATTTATACTAATAAATAACAAAGAGCAATGATAGCTTATATCTCTTAGTATTTCTAATTGAGACAACCATGATTAAAATCCACCCTCTGGTTGTAACGATTATATTTATTAACAAAAAAATTAAGAAAGTATATAATCAATAATTGTATTTTTTATAGATTTGATAATTGATTCAAAATAATTATTATTTATAATCAAATCAAGACATTAATTTCTTGGCTAAAACTTTTTTTCAGTCCTAAACTTTGCAAAAAATTCATTTTTCATCCCTAAACTTTCAAAAGTTCATTTTCTCTTTTTTAAACTTTTTTTAAAATTTTTTTTCATACAAGATAGAATTTCTACTTTATCTTAATCTAAGTGTATATATGTGTGAAGTTCCCTCCTAAAGACTTGAACCTCGGTCCTTGCCCCCCACACCCCACAAGCATTTATACTTGTGGAGTGACCACCGCGCCTGGTGTGCGCGGTTTTGAAAACATTTCCATTTTTTTTGTTCCGTCAACACCTATTAAATTTTATCTGGACAAAGTTTAGCTACAAAATTGGTTGTAGCCTACAGCTACAAATTTACTCAATATTTTTTTATTGGAGGCGAATTTTGATAAATCTGTCATTAGATTATATTTTCTTCTTATATCCTTCATGCTTGCAAAATTTCTAAAATATCAAAGATTAATATCTATGTCATCAATAAATTGTTTAAATTACAAAAACTTGCAATTTATCGTAATATTCAATTGATATAAAATTTGACATGTGTATTAAAAGCGTAAAAAATATTCAATCCAATAGTTAAATTTTCAAAATATATCGTAATATTAATGATATTGAGTAAGATTGTAGTTTTAGGGTACAACCAATTTTGTAGCTAAAAATTGTCAATTTTATCTTAAATGTACTAACAAAACATTGAGGTGGTAGATTTTTAGCATTTTGTTTTTTTTAGTGCAGTTAGATTTTTAGCATTAAATAATCTAATATAAAACACTCATTTAAAAAAAAAAAAAAAACAGGACACATGGCATCCAATAATTGGTCATTACAATTTTCCATAGTCTTTTTTTTTTTTTAATAGTCTTGCTTCTTCGAAAGAAAATCCTTACTTTTTCACTTTTTTTTGTCTTTTTTTTTTTTTTTTTTGGCTGATGAGAAATTGTGAGAAAATGTGGTTTCTTTTTGGAAGGAGATGAAGAAGCCAGATTATGTTAGTAATGAATAATGATTTGGTGCCATGTGTCAATTAAAAAAAATGATTAAAGTCAGATTATATAATGCTATAAATATACCACCTAAGTATTCTATTACGACCCATAAGATACACCTTAATGAACCTTAACAAAATGATAGGAACTAGTACATTTTTAAAAGTTCAGCAAGGAAAAATGAACATTTTTTTTTTTTTTTTTTAAGTTTAGGGACCAGAAACAAACATCATGAAAAGTTTAGGGACGGAAATAATATTTTGCAAAATCTTCACAAAGCCCTTCTTTAAGTATTGAAATACTCTCTAATAATCTTAAGCTTTTGTAAATATGATCGTTGACAAGAATAAGTCAAACTCAAAAATAAAGATATTATTTGACTAGATTAAATGGTAGGAGTACGTTTTGCAAAATCTTCATGTAGCTCTTTTTTAAATAAATAGTTAATGTCCCATGTGATTCATAGTTCATATTTTTTTTAATAATTTTGTAGGAAATTTTCATAAGACCCATGTATGTTATTTATTATGCATTATTTGGAGAATAATTTTAATTTTAGAGTAGTGTTAGGGTTACAACAATTTTTACTACATTAATTTTATAAATTGATATGTCACCAGTCATAAAGAGACAATTCAATTATTCAGTTTTTAGATGGCTAAAGTCTATCAATCACTTTTATTGACAAATCAAAATGTAAGTTTTATGTAGTAAAACTTGTAGTACATTTAGCATTACATTTAATTATAAAGAGAGGAAATGCACATTGTTATAAGTAATATTTTTAAGAATGACAAGTGTTCAAATATTTACACTAATTTAAGCATACAATTATTTTTATATTCTTAATTGTATGTTATTGATTTTTGTTATCTTTTGTGGATTTTATTTCGTTGTTGCCAAAGCAATTAACTTTGGGCAAGAATGTCATATTTCAAATTATTTTTTCTTATATTAATCTTATAAAAATAGGTCAACTACAGAATGGGTAAATTATCCTCAACCAGTATACAAAGTGTCAATTTGGTCCCTAACATTACACTTGTGTTAATTTAGTTCCTAACATGTTGACGTGACTAACAATCAAAATAAAAATTAATTTTATGCCACATGAGAAGCCAAGTGTACTCACACATGGATTAAACTTAAAAAAAAAAAAAACTATTTTCCAATTTCGACTTAAGAGAGAAAGAGTGCAATGTACACTCCATTGATAAAGGAAGAATGCTACAACATAAGGGCAATTACGCTAGCAACCACAAGATTATTTTAGATTGTTTCAACCTATAGCGTCCATTTTTTTATGATAGTTATTTATCATCAAACCAAGACACCAATTGGTTTTTGGTGTAAGTGGGGATTGAACCTTATAACTCTTATCCAACCAACAAAGACTATATCAGTTGAGATAATTGGAACTCATAATAGCAGCTACATGATCCGATCAACGACTTCAATATTATATTTTCAAACAATGGCTGCTAACTAAGAAGCATTGATAATAATGATAGGAGATTATGGGTGAAAACTCAAAAGCAAAGAGAGTGGTGTTGCTATTGGTTTTGTGTGCTCTATATGCTCATGGTCATAACTAGTTGAATGTCACATAAAAATAAAATTGTTATTTTAGCTTTCAGTTATTTTAACATTTTTCATTTCTTATTTCATGACAGAGACTATTTTAACACAACACTAGAAAGTTAGAGACTAAACTGGCACTAATGAAATGTTAGAGACCAAATTAACACATGGGATGAAGGTCATAGACCAAATACATAATTTACCCTTATAGAATAAGTTGGGAGTACTATAAATATATACTCCCCCTCTTACATAATAGTAGCTCCTAGCCTCCCATTAATTAAATTCATGACAAAACTCACCATTCATTTGAGAATGGGAAGTATGCATATATGGTAATCCTAGACTATTCTTTAATTTACCAAAAAAATAATCATAGAAATTCATTATACACAAAAACTTAGTGCACTAATTACAATAATTAATGCACAAAATTAAATACACACGCTATTAATAAATTTTTTTAATCATATAACACAAATTTATGCTACTACAGTGATGAATCATGTCATTAAAAGGATTTAGGAAAGGTAGATTGTTAAGATTAGTATAATTGAAAATATGAAAAATATTACTTTCATAAATTTATAAATATTTAATTATTTTGACTAATTTAAGCAAGCAATTATTTTTTAAATTTTGATTGAATTTATTATTAAATTTATTTTTGTAATTTGTTAGTTTTTGTTTCAATCGATACTAAAGTGACTAAGGACATTCACATCAGTTTCCTCAAATATTTAGTAAAAATAATCCAAAAAACTGTACTTTTGTTTGTTTAGCTATCTATTATTTTCATACACATGTATCAACTTCAATACTTTATCAACATTGAAATTTAATATAGCGAGAATAGAGGCTCACTACATGTAGAGATGAGATTATCATCTTTAAAAACTTTAGTTAATTTAGTGAGGCTGATGTGCGCTTGTTTTGGTTGAGTTTAAATAAATTTTTACTGAAATATTAAATTGGTGAGATTGATATGAATGCTCTAAGCATGAGGAAAATTTTCAAATTTCAAATCAATGTTTTTTTAATAAAAAAATAGTATCTCAAATAAATTTTTTTATATAGAAATCTTATAAAGATACCATATAAATTTATTTTCTAAAATTAAGTAGTGTGCCATCAATAGATAATTAATACTTAGAAATAAATGCATTTACCCCTTCAGCACATAACAAGCAATATATTAATATACCACCACTCACCTTTGGTGCGGTGGTCACTCCACAAGTATAAATGCTTATGGGGTGTAAGGGGCAAGGGCCGAGGATTAAGTCTCTAAGAGGAAGCTTCACACACGTATACACTTAGATTAAGTTAGAGTAGAAATTCTATCTTGTATAAAAAAAAAAAAAAAAAAAAAAAAAAAAAAAAAAAAGTAATATATTAACATAAATATAAAGTTTTGATAAGGTGGAAGGCTAAATGAAAGATTTGTATTTTCTTCTTAAGGAAATAATCATTAAAATTTATCTTAGGTAAAAAATTAGTCCATCATTTATAAACAATTAATACATGATTTAAATGCATGTATTCTATTAATAATTTGTTGAGAAAAATGCTTCTACACCCCTTGAACTTTGAACTAGTGGGCAAATCACTCCTTGAACTTTTTTGTTGGCCAATTTACTCCCTAAACTATACACACCTATCAAATTAATACTAGTTAGTTTTACGTTAAAACACTACTGGAATAAGATCATGTGAGAAGCACGTGACCTTTAAAAACTAACTAAATCATAGAAAGAAGAGATTGACTAGAGAGAGAGAGAGAGAGAGAGAGAGTAGAAGCATAAGAAAATATCATTTTCTTCCTTGAGTGGGATTGAATGGAGAAAGATGAGGAAGAGTTTGTCATCATCTTCAGTTTCTGTGGTCTTCGACAGGGTCTTCTCGAGAAAATCTCTATAATGGAGTGGGCCCGCACAGAGGAGAGTGAATTGGGTGGCCCATCTGGGTTTTCATTGCTGGTTTACGCTTGGAAGAAATGAAAGCTATGGAGAGGTTTTGGCTGGATTATCTTTCGCAAATTTTGTTTTGTTTAATTGATTAGTTTGTCTCACTAACTCATCATTTATTCATGAACATAAAAATAAAACAATTTACAAGATAATATATATGGATTTCATTTAAACATTCTTAGCTAGATCTAACAACTTCTTTTAAAGACAAAAAAGAGTTTATAGAGAGAAAAAAGTTTACAAAGAGAGGCCCAGCTGTGAAACAACACAACTTGCCTAGAAAAATTCTCATGCCAGCAATTCGAAAAAGGAAACTGCAAAAAATTCGACAAGTCCTTCTTACTAGCTTTTTTTCTGGGTTATATGGTAAGGTATTTGTTGTCCGATCTATGTTGGAACTAAGATCCAAAATTTTCCTCTGATGGATCTACTGCCTCTCTCTCTCTTCTCTGCCAGTCAGTCTCTCCTTTACACGATAAAAATTTCTGTGTACAAAGTAATTTAGTTAATTTATAAAGATCACATGATTCTCACGTGCTCTTATTCCGTTAGTGTTTTAACATAAAACTAACAGAGGTAGTAATTTGGCAGATGTGTATAGTTGAGAGAGTAAATTGGCCAATAAAAAACTTCAGGGGGTATTTTGGCCACTAGTTCAAAGTTCAGGAGTGTATAAGCATTTTTTCCCTAATTTGTTTAATTACATATAGTTCAAATTTATGCTACTATAGTGTTGGCTTATATATTTATTGCTAGAAATAAAGTCTACTTGGACAATGTAAAGTTTACGTGGGTGATATATACCATTCACTGCTTATCTTATTATTATTGTGCTCATTAATGCATTCTTATCCCTTAAGCCCAACAGGCATCCCGAGACTATATATATTTGGAATGATTTGATGTAATTTGTATAGAGTTAAGATATATCAACTTAAGATGGATGACGACTACTTTGATACATGTATTTAAATATATTTTCCTTGTTTTCTTCTTACTCTGTTTTATATATTTTCTTTATTTTATAACATTCATAAGGAAGAATGTCACATTCCAAATCAATTTTTTTTTTTATTGTTTTCTTTTAAAATAAGTATCAAATAAAGTCGCTTCTAAAAAAAAAAAAAAAGAATCAAATAAAGTCTTTATTATATAAATTTTATAAAATAAACATATAAATATTTTTTATAAAAATAATTAGTGCACCATGTATAGATTATTAATATTGGAAAATGTTTTCAAAAAAAAAAATTGAAAATAAATGCATTTACCCTATTTATACATGACAAATATTTAATACATTGATATAAATGCAAAATGAAGATAATCCTCCATAATCCTTAGGGGGAAATAATCATAAACATTCATTTCACATAAATGACTAGTGCATCACTTCTAAATAATTAATTCATGAAAATAAATGTATTTACTACTATAATACATTTTTTTTTTTTTGAGAAAATACTCTGTTGATACTTTGTCTAATTACATAGCACAAATTTAAGCTATTATGTTTTCTCAAAAAAGAAAAAGAAAAAAACTACTATAATGTTGGTTCATATATATATATATATATATATATATAATACATGTCATTAAAAGATTTAAGAAATGTAAATTGTTAATATTAATAGAATTTTTCCCCTCATATAAAAAAGAATTTTAAATATATACTAGATTGTAATCTATGTTTACAATAGCCCACTCCCATTTTAAATATATACTAGGGTTATGAACTTATAATAGGACTTGGTCTTTCCTATGTGAATGAAGTGATCATGTGGACTTTCACGGTAAGTAATATAAATGGATCACTTTGCTTATGTCGGACAACCTCTTCAAACCATTTTGTGGATTCCTTCCAAAACATTAATTGCAAGTACATATAAAACCTAAGTTATGATTTTGATTAAAAAAATTACCTATAGCATGAAAAGAGTTTGAATATCACCAATACCACAAAATTTACTTCCAACTTGATGGGAAAAAAATGAACTTTAAGTTGAAAAGTAATTCGATATCATTAACAACACAAACACACTTATAATTTAATGGAGAGAAAAATGTTAAACTTGAAAACTATTTGAATATCATCAGCTACACAAAACTCAATTATGATTAGATGAAAGAGATTAACTTCAACGCGAAAAGTGTTTCAATATCATCAATTACACAAAAAATAAAAAATAAAAAAATCCAATTCAAAATATAATAAAAACAGCCATAAACTTTAAGTTGAAAAGTGTTTCTATCGGCGCCGGCTGAATTGTAGAAGTAATAGATACAATCGCGTAAGGCCTCAAGTAAAAAACAAAGGCCCCCAAATTTTAACCAATAGGGTTATTTATAATCAATAAATAAAATAAAATTCTTTTATCAAATGAAAAGAAAACACAAAGGATAGAAAGATGCTACGTATATTTTTCACAACAATTTTACAACAAATGCTCAGTAGCAAGTTGTTCTAACCTATTATTGATAGTAAAAAAATAATTATAGTGGTGTTTCCAAATAGAAAACAAGAAGCAACTTAAAACCTAAGATTTGTTGTCAAAAATATTGTAAATGTTGCACTTCTAAAAAATAAAATAATAATAAAAGTTGAGTAAGCAAATTTTTACTAATTTCCATCTATGTCTACTATTAACACCACTTTTTTACTTATCACTGTCAATCTACCATATCAACAAGTGTGAAAAGTCTTGTCCATTTTTTTTTTTTTATCTATAAAATTTCTATAAAAACAGAAAAAAATTCTACATAGTTCATATTAATTAGTAGTAATTTTGTATCTAAAATAAGATAATCAACTTTCGCCTTAGGCTCTTAAATGCATCAAGCACCTCTGGTTTCTATATTATCAACTAAAAATAAAATCCACTTACAATTTGATTAAGAAATCAACTTTTAACTCGAAAAGTGTTTGAATATCATAAACTACACAAAACTCACCTAAATAGCTGGTCGTGAATCCTCAATTTTGGCATCAAAAGTAAGAAAATTAATTTAATGCAAAATGGATGAACTCTAGAACTAAGGAAGGAGAAGGAAAAAGGATAAAAAATTATAAAGAGAACCTAAAGAGTTTTCTAGGGATTATAGAGCAAATCTCTTTGCTTTTCTTACCAAATAACTCACTTGTCACAAGAATTAAAAAATTTAACCTAGACACATGGTGCATAATTGGACTTCAATTATAGAATCTACTTAGATTTTCTCTCATATTTGACTTTAAATATACACTAGTGTGTAATCCAATGAATATGCTCGTGTACAATTTAAAACATTCTCAATTATATGATTAAAATTATACCATTTCTTTAGAAGAGGTTGGAATTAGACACGATATTAGCTTGCACCTTTTAAAATCATATATCTATATATATATATATATAAATTTAGAATTTAATTAGATTTAGACTTTTTGATTTTTGCACCCAATAATTCACTTGAAACAAAAACAATTAGATAGACATGTAGCACAAAATTGGACACCAATTGAAATTCAATTCAGAATCTAATTGGATTTGGACACTTTAGTTTTTATACTCAACTAGTGTGTAACCCGTGCTTATACAAAGAATGATGAATTGTAGTGGTGCTATTATTGTTAGTTTGAATTATTAAATATATAGAACATTAGTTCAACCAGGACATTTGGATGTACTAATGATTTTTTCTTGCAATTTTAATGATATTGGTTATGCCAAGTTTCTCATTGCACTGTTGTTATATATATATAATTTTGAAAATTATTATTGGACACTATATATACAATATCAATTCACTATCACTGTCCGTGAAATTCTATTGAATCTAACACAAAATTCAATAATAAATTGGTTCAAAAGTATCTCCTAAATTGAATGGGGATAGGTGCATAGAATTGTTTAGCTTAATTACAGTTTGTTATGTTCAAGATCTTCACATTAAAAATATATAAATAGAAATTGTATAAAAAATATACTCATTATTTCAAAAAAAAAAAAAAAAAAACTAACAGCAAAAATCTAAACAATTCAATTTGTATGAAAAGCTAACAAAGGCAAAATCTAACTTTGATTCTAATCAAATTTTCTCTAAAACTTGGTTATATATATATATATATATATATATTTATATAGACTAGTATGTAATTCGTGCTTACGCACAGGAATGATGAATTTTTGTGGTGCTATTGACGTTAGTTTGAGTTATTAATTATATAGGACATTAGTTCGACTATGACATTTAGAGGTACCAAAATCATTTTTCCTTGCAATTTTAATGAGATTGGTTATACCAAGTTTCTCATTACATTGTTGTTATGTATATAATTTTGAAAATCATTATTAGAAACTACATATACAATATTAATTCACTATCAGTATCCATGAAATTCTATTAAATACAACACAATATAAAATAATAAATTGATTCAATAGAATCTCCTAAATTGAATGGAGATAGGGGGATTGAATCATTTAGCTTAATTATAGTTTGTTACATTCATGATCTTCACAAACAAAATATCTAAAATAGAAACTGTATAAAAATATATACTCATTAGTTCTAAAAAACAATAACAACAAAAATCTAAATAATTTAATTTGTATGAAAAGCTAACATTAATATATATTGGGGCCCATTTTAGAAGATTGGATGGTGGGGTGGGGCCCATTTTAGGAGTATATATTGAAACTTTTTCTCTGATAATTGTTAATGGTTAAAACATTAACAATGGGTCAGGTAATAGTAATGTCCAAGTGCTCTTAGGCATCTATTGGTCATCCATTTTAAGAAACTTTTTATGAAAAATTAAAAAACCTATATCAACTACAACAACTTAGCCCAAATAGCCCAAACTACGAGAAATGGGGCAGGATCGAAGTATCAACTTTTAAAGGAAAAAGTAAAAAATTGAAGGACCTAGAAGCTTGAAGAAATGAACAAAAATTCCCACAAAATGACCCAACACCAACTACACTCCAGTCGAACCTGCTAAAACCTTCCCTAATAAACTGTAAACCTCTCTCTCTCTCTCTCTCTCTCTCTCTCTCTCTCTCTCTCTCTCTCTCTCTCTCTCTCTCTCTCTCTCTCTCTGTACTAGCTCTCCTACCTCCACCTTTTCCCCAATCCACCGTGGTTGGGCTTCGAGAAACTTAGAGTCTTATCGCCCCATCACTACCAATCAATATAAATTAGTTAAATTCCTCGAAACACTGTTTTCCAACGGCACCCAAAAACACGTGAAATTTTTTGTCCATCTCCAAGTCGAATCTTCCTAGTCCCAACTCCACGTCCATTGCTTTCCCTATCAGACCCACTTCGCGTCAAATTTTCATTTGACTTTATAGCACATGATTATCGTCTTAGTGGACTTAATAATCACATGATATATTGCCTAGGTTTTGCCTTAAAATTTTTGCAATAGTAACTTAAAAGTGTTAAATTATTGCATCAACAATAATAACTTGCGACAATTTATAATTTTAAATTGCAGTAGAAGATTTAATGCATTTAGGAAATTTTTTTTGCAATAACTTAAAATGAAGAAATCGTATAAATTGATATCAATTGTTTTTGCAATCTATTGCAACCAAAATTTTGAACTAATAGCTTATTGAAATAATTTGATATCAACTTTTTTACAATTTATTGCAATGACAAACATGAAATTGCAACAAATATACCATTGCAATAGATATAAGTTATGTTTCCCAAAAAGAAGTGAATTTTTTTTCGCAAAAGAGAAAGAAAGAATCTTCATCTCCATGTCGAATTTTCCCAACTCCATTGATATGCATAGCAGACCTACTTTGGCTCCCTTTTTGGCAACGGAATTTTTACCCATCGATCCCACAAAACAAACCAAACGTGTGTTGCGCATCAGCCCCATCGACCCTGAAGAACCCGATACCAACTAGACCATTACCATCGCCACTTGGACAATCCTCATGTGTGTTTAAGTCATGGTTGCCTTTTGGTTAGGGTACTGGGCAAAGAAGAAATTTCTATCCATTGGTCCACCACCACCACCACCATTATCAATTCCATCACCACCACTAGGAGCACCAGTAGTAGTGCCACGGTAAGAGCAAGAGGTGGTGGTTTGTAGGTGTATGTGCACTTGAGAGAGAGAAAAAAGACCAAGTGGAGGTGAAGCTAAAAATTAGTTGCAATGTATTTTCTTTGTGTGCGAGTCATAAAATTTATAAATTTCTAATGACTCTATCTACGGACTATAATTAGAAAGACAATTACGTATTGTTAATTTCATAGTTATAATATTATATATAAGTTGTGGATTTGTTAGTTTAATTTTCTAAATTTGTTGGTAAGGCTCTTGGTCCCCTTGTTATTTTAGTTGGCGTATGTCCAAGCTGTGCCTAACATGGGAAACATACCATTGGATGGTAGACTGTAGATATCAGGTTATTGCACTGGTATCTTTGTTGCAGTTTCGTGTTAATCATTGCAATAGATTGTAAAAAAATTTAAATCAAATTATTCCAATAATAACTTCATTGCAATAAGTTTTTTGTTCAAAATTTTCATTGCAATAGATTGCATAAATATTTGATATCAATTTATACAATTTCTTCATTTTAAGTTATTGCAAAAAAAAAAATCCTAAATGTATTAAATCTTCTATTAAAATGAAAATTATAAGTTTTTGCAACTTATTATTGTTGATATAATAATTTAACACTTTTAAGTTACTATTGCAACAATTTTAAGGCAAAACCTAAAGCAATATATCATGTGATTATTAAGTCCACTAAAACGATAATCATGTGCTCTAAAGTCCATTATGATGATTTGATGTGAAGTGAATCTGGTAGGGAAAGCAGTGGAGTTGGGAATGGGAAGATTTGACATGGAGATGGACAATAAATTTCACGCGTTTTTGAGTGCGGTTGGAAAACGGTGTTTCAAGGATTTTAAATAATCTATATAAATTAGTGGTGATGGGTCGATGAGACTCTAAGTTTCTTGGAGCCCAACCACAATAAATCAGGGTGGAGGTAGAGGTAGGCGAGCTAGTAGAGAGAGATTGAGAGGAAGATATGATGAGGAAGAGGGAAAGAGAGAGAGAGAGAGAGAGAGAGAGAGAGAGAGAGAGATAGATTTATGGTTTATAAGGGAAGGTTTTAGCAGGTTCGACTAGAGTGTAATCAGTGTTGGGTCATTTTGTGGGATTTTTGTTCATTTCTTTAGGATCTGGGTCCTTTAGCTTTTTCGCATTTTCCTTTAAAAGTTGATACTTGGATCTTGCCCCATTTCTTGTAGTCTAGGCTATTAGGGCCCATTTCGGCCCAATCAGTTATCAAGTCCATGAACCATTGACAATTCCTAATCACGAAACAAAGGAATGATTAACAATTTGATGGGTAACCTTTTAGAAGCCTATGCCTCCCTTGTTCATCATTTAAAACTTCCAAAAGATTACCTATGCCTTTAGGATTTGATTTACAAAGTAGAATGACTCTATGAATATACGTTGCAATGAAATCACCACATGCAACAACTTCTTCAATCAATCTTTTTCCTTTAACGACTTCTTAATTCAAAAAGTATTTGTATGTTCCCATTATGAATAGTGAATGGGGATTCTTTCCTTCATAACATGAAACAAATTAGTTTTTTTGCTTTGTCATCTAGTAGGACTGGATGACTAAAATATGGAGAGAGTCGAATTCTTTGGAGGACCAATTCTGTTTTTTGTTAATTCATTGAAGCTTTTGCAACTGATTAAGAAAAGGGAAAGAATTGAATAAATAGATTGCATAACTTATATAGAGGGATATAAATTAGTATATATATATTGAAAAAGTTGTTTTGTTATACCTTAAGTTCCTATTTCCCAAAATGTTGCTGAATCATTTTCCACCCTTGAAAATATTTCCACCAACATGTCATTAGGAAGATTGGATGGTGGGGGTGGGCCCCATTTTAGAATTATCCTCTTTGAACTAGATTTTTTTGTGGTTCAAAAATACACTAATTAATAAAGGGTAACTTTAAGGTCATAAATATCAAATAACAAATTTCATTTTGGATTAAAAAAGATAATTCCTAAAATTTGGGATTTTTTTTCCCTTCATGTTCATCTTTTTATTCCCTCAAATTTAGCCTTCTTTTAATTCATTTTTCATCTGAATAAAAGTAAAACACCCCCAATTTAAAAAACAAAAAAAACTCTTAAAATTTAGCCTTCTTTCCCCTCACGTTCATCTTATTTTTTCTACCCTAAAGTTTCTCTATATCATTATACCACTTTCAAACACACGTTCAAAAAAGACAATACAGTTACCAATTATCTCTAAAGTTTATCCTTTTTATTTTTTTAAAAAATAAAAATATATTTTTCCTGCGCGTGCTTAGAGGCTATTGTGTGTGTGTGTGTGTATATATATATATATATATATATATATTAATTAGATAAAAAAAAAAGATATTAAATCTATGCCAAATGGCTTATGAGTCACCCTTCCCATCAAAAATAAAATGCTTATGACCATGAATGTGGTTTTATAGCAAGTTGAATGGAGAAAGGAAATAATAAAATGCGTCTGAAGGTAATCCACCACCTCAAAAAAATATCCTTCTAATCTTCACCTCTCTCTCTCTCTCTCTCTCTCTCTCTCTCTCTATGTGTGTGTGTGCGTGCAAACATATGCATTGTTTTCGTGAGTTTTTTTTTGGGTGTTTATATTTGATATTTCTTTGGTATGAGAAAGAATAAATGGTGTTGTTCTCTAATACTTCATAAACCCAAAGGGAGAGGGAAAATTATTGAATACTCTAGAAGTACCATAAATGCCTATTCCTCTTTCTCACATGAATTATGAGTCTCATCATAAATATAATTAGTGTGACCCACAGTTATGTGAGAGGGGGGAGTACGCATTTATAATACTCTGGGAGTACCCAACAATTACCCAAGAGTGAAATGACAAAAATTAACGTAAAGAGCATTGGGTTTGACACTTTAAACGTCTTAGTTTTGTTAAAAGTGACTATGTTTTGGCATTTTAATGATTGAAGTTGAACGGATTGTTTTTGGTTTTTGATGTGTTTTTTGAATTTTTGGTTTTTTAAGAGAATCGGACTGAGTTAAGGTTTAGTTCCTGATTGAATCGGTGGAACTTTAGTTTCCAATTGAACTGGCCAATTTGGTCTGATTTTTAAAATCATGGTTGAGATGACAAATTATTTTTAATAAATGAGTAAAAAAGTTATTTAGTATCAATGACGTTGCCACAAGAGGACTGAAGGGGGCTTGGGCCCCCTTAAAATTTAAAAAAAAAATTAAAAAACATTTTTTTTGGGGAAATATCATAAATAATTTGAAAATTTTTAAATAACCTTATCATTTTAGCTCCTGATACCTGATAATATACATATACATTTAAGGAAGTCTACCACTACGCATCCTTGGCACGATTGTCACTCCACAAGTATTAATTGCTTATGAGGTGTGGGGGACAAGAGCCAGGGTTCAAGTCTCTAAAAGGATGCTTCGAACACATATACAATTAGATTAGGTTAGAGTAGAATTTTTTTATCTAGTATTAAAAAATAAGTCTAAAAATAAACATAATTTACACTTAAATAAAATACAATCCATAAATACATATGTCAACAAATTACAATAATTAAACATTTGACATCTTTAAAATGAACACATAGGTATTTAACATTTACCTTAACAAATAAAAGGGAAAAAAAATTATAATCTTTGTCCTAACACATCTAGGGCTTACATGTACACAACTGTAGAAAAATTGAAAAGTCAGAAACTTTGTTGATGTGCTACACTACCAAGTCTTCCACACAATTGCAGGAACATTTTACCTCACATAGGTGACTCTCTCTCTCTCTCTCTCTCTCTCTCTCTCTCTCTCTCTCTGTGCACGTTTGCCTCACCTTTTTTTTTGTACACAAGTCATAGGTGAAAGATTGAATCTTTTGTTTGTGCCATGGGCCTCTTGTCCCCAATCCCCTAACTATGCAGCAGTGGTCTATCTATGCCCCATAGCTAACTGGCTCTATCCATACCCTGATATCCATTGTTTTTAACTCTTTCCTAGGAACTATTTGCTTTGTTTTAATTTTTTTACTTTACTTTTCATTGCTTTCTTTCTTATATTCCATATAATATATTATTAATTATAATAATGAATAATATATTATATACAATATATACTACTATATTAACCTGTCTTTAGTTGTTGTTGTTTGGTTTAGTGCCCTTAAATCCTATTGTATGATCCTATGTATGACTTAATGTTGTATTAATAAAGTTGTTTTATTATAATCTAAAATAATGGTAACATGAATATTGGACATTATCATATAGTCTATGAGATGCATAGTATGTGATTTATGTGGTTTAGTCACAAAAGACATAAGTCACAAGTTCTTTGTAAACTCAGAATTTTAGTTCGTAGTCAGTGATGAAATTAGGCATTTCATCTGCAAAGACTATAACATATCAACTAAGATGATTTGTCTTGATCATCAAAATAGAGACTTCTAGTTGGTATGTTGATATGTTTTAAGAGTTAAGACATATTGAACTAGAACGCTGTGAGATTTATTATTATCCTAACGACTGTCAAATAAATGATAAATCTCATGACTTATATTTACATGAACTCTTAATCCTAAGAGAATAATGGACCTGATCATGAACTGCAGGTTACTTTGATATATCAGGAGTGAGATCTAAAGTTACGGTTAATACCTCAGTATGTTGAGCAACCACATTTAGTGTTGATGGAACATATATTTTCAAGATGGAATTCATGGTATCTTAACGAAAAAAAAAAATAATCTCTTGAGATAAGCTTAATGGATTTGTTATTCAGAATGTTAGGCCTAACTACTTTAGTAAATAGTTACTAAAATATATATTTATGAAATTGAATTTCATAAATATATGATGAATATCTTAAAGGATTAAACCGGATACTCAAGGATTAAGACATAGTAATCTTCAAAGTGGTAGTCTAGATTTATGACTTTGTATTACCATGAATATTTTATGAAGAGGTTACATATATAATAAAGTCTTGGGATATAATTTATAAATAAAGTCTAGAGTGCAACTATATTTATATAGTGATATTAAATATAGTTAATGGTAACTTTGAACTTGTCAAAAGTTAAAAGAAAAGCCCAAGGCCCATTGGAGCTAGTGTTTTTTGGTCCTTTTTGGTCCCACTCCAAGCCACATACTAAAGCCCAATTGGAAAGGCTCAAAAGGCTAGCCGAATTAGATAATCAGTTATAAGGAGAGAAACATACATAATTTTAATATATGGAAAAGAGAGACATCATTGTGAAATGGTGTGTATGTGAGAGTGAGACACTCTATCATTCTCTCTTGGAAACTGATTGAGAGACCACACTTCTTAGGCGTAAAGTGGAATTGGAGCGAAGATTAAAAGTGTTCCTGAGTATTTCTGATTTTGGTTTTGATTTTCACCACACCAAGGTACACTCTTTTGTTCTTGAATTCTGAAATTTGCATAGTACATGTTAACAATTGCGAATGAAGTAGATTTGTTAATTTTTCGATGTGTATGTTTTGTATACGATACAAACATGTATTTTTCCAACAGTTGTTTATTTTTTATTTTTTATGCATTGACATTTGAATGATTGTTTGTCTTTTATTTAGCAATCTTTGGACTATTAGTAATTTTTTAGTATATATATATATATATATATATATTTTTTTTTTTTTAAATCTCAGACATTTTATTTAACGAGTGATAATTTAATTTGATACATCTAGGTTCTTGGGCAAGTTTAGTACTATTGACTCATTCTTCAAAAAAAAATGAAGACGGTAATTTAGAAAATGGTACGCTTTTGGGTTCTAATGTTGAAGCATCAACTTCCAATGAGTGTCTTTCCAAATATCCAAGGATTAATCCTATTGATACCATATTTTGTCCGTTTTCGATTTGCGTTCCGAACCCCAAAAAATCCAAAAATATTATTTCCTCTCCATGGGCCTGCAAGAACATCCTAAATGATGTGGCACAACCCATTTGGACACCGAAGCACCCAAAGTGCCTTTTCCAGCCAAATTACCAAAACACCCCTAGTAGGCCCAGAAACCCTTAATTTCGATACGACCATCAGAACCGGATGAAACTAATGCCATTGTGATGATTATCAAATTATCATTTTAACGACTATTCACGGGTCGAAATCGGAGTTAGAAAGGCTAAGATATCATGAGATTTTTATATTCCTCCATTAAAATGGAAGAATGAAGAGTTGAAGGCTAATATTGCTAGGATAGACAAAGGTAAACAATCTGATGTTAACGCTGAAGTTTATAAACCTATGTCTAAAACTCCTCCTAGGTTGAATAAAAATTCTGAATGTATCCCCACTTGTCATCATTATCATATTATTGGTCATATTAGGCCAAATTGTCCTAAGTTGAGGTCTCTGTCAACTTTCAAGTTCAAACCTCCTTCTAGGAAGCTGAGTAGTTCTAAAACTACTCATATTTGTCACCATTGTGGTGTTTCTGGACACACTCGTCCTAATTTCTTTAAGCTGTATCCTCAAAAACAAGTGTCCAAATAGTCACAGGTTTCCTCTCAAGGACCTATACCTTTGTTTGGAGAGTTATCAAAAGCCTTGAGCTTTTTAACTCAATTTCAGGAGAATCTTAATTCTTCTATGTCCTTTAGTAGACATGCTATGACACATGTCTTTTCATCTTCACGGCCAAAGACTCGTGCTGTGTGGGTGAGAAATGAGCCTAAGACTTAATTGTTTTTTCCATTTGTCCTTTGCTTTAATTCTTTCTATCTAAAGTAGGACTCTCTTTGCATGATTTCTTATCTTCTTTAGAATCATGCTTTCATCAATATGCATCTTTCTGTCATGCTTTCATATTGTTTGTCTATTTTTATTTAGTTTTTATTTTGTTTTGTTTTCAAAATAAAAAAAGAAACCAAAAAAATACAAAAACAGTGTGTTTGTGTGCATTGGTACTTGTGTACCTTGAATGCCTAATGAAACAAAGTTTTCTAAACTTTGTATCTCTTGTAGCTTAAATGAGCATTTCTATACAACTAAGCAAGTTAGCTTTGTGTCTCGTGTTTGTAATGAGTAAAATTAAGTTATCTTTTGTACTTCACACTTGTATCATTTTTTTTAACGGGAAGGACTAGAAAATCCTAAGAGAAATGCATAAATAACCATCTCATCATTGTTGCCCATCAATCATGGAATGACATTGGCATGCTTCAACAAAGCAAAAGTGCAATGTCAAAAGTTTAACATAATTGAGTATTTCTTTTCTCTCTCTTATATGCCTATGCATGATATCCTTAAAAGAAAATATGCAAAGAAAAATTAAAGCAAAAAAGAATCAAAATGTTTTAAAATATGATTGCAAGCGTGTCTTCTAGGAGATGTGGGAGTTATAGGATGTATCTTGAAGGTGATAGTCTCCATCAAGCAGTTATGATCGTGTGTGAGTTAAATTAATTTACTCATATCTCAAATCGTCATAACATGTAGACACTTATGCGATCTTGTGATGTTTTTCACATACAACACGCATTATTCTTTACTACTTTTGATAAATATGCAAGTACAATGTAATTTGGCCATCTCGAGGTATACATGTGCTAATGAATACTCACTAAACTGTCTTGACTTAGTTTTGAAATATAAAATTGGTTAGACTTGTTTAGTTTGTATGTATGTGTTTTGGATCTAAATGCTTGACATCTTTCTTGATTGACAGATGTTTTTAAGAGCTAAAATTATTGTTTGGATCTTTGGTTGAGTAGCATGCTTGATTGTATTCATATCTGTGTTTTTCTCTTCTTAAAAAATAAAACTATTTTTAAGCAATATCAACAGCTGCTGGACACCTCTCAACAGCTAGGCTATCTATCGAGCTCTTCAACTTCTTTTTATCGCAATCTAGATAGCTTCTCAACAGATTCTTGATCCATCGAAAAACTTTCTGTAAGGTCGATAGATCCTCGAGAGCTTCTTGATCCATCGAGTTTGGCTCGATGGCATCTCGATAGCTCTCGATTCATTGAGATCCTCTTGCATGCTTTTTTTTTCACATGTTTTGCATCTTTTTATTATCTTGTCATCCATAGCATCTTGTTTCATTACATTCATGCATTTATATGAATTCCTTATGCCCCTTTAATCATCCTTGATCCTCTTTATGTTTCTTGAATGAAGCTTTCCAGCTTCTTGTACCCTTTGTCAATCATGACAAAAAGGGGGACAAATTTGAGGATTGAATGTCATTCCTCAAGAGGAGTAATAGGCTTAGGAGGAGAACTTCATGTTTGTTAGGACATATGTAGTTCATCTGTGAACATATGTCACTATTTTATGTAATTGGCTTATCCTTAGACAAAACGCACTTTACTTGTAATTGGGTAGATTTAGGATGAGTATAACACTTCAAGAAACAGTGGTTCAAGGTTAAGTGTTGAAGCCATCAAAGTCTGTCCAAGAAACAAGCTAGGAAGTGCAAGGTTTTAAAGCTCGACACATACCTCGACAGATACATCTATCGAGCTTTAAAGATGCTGTTTTGCCCGAGCCTCGACAGCTATCTCGACACCTCTCGACACCTCTATCTGTCGAGAATTAAAAGAAACAGATTTTCTATTCTGTTTCAAGTCCAATCCGTGAGTGTGTCTTTGGGACTTCTTTTCTCCTAACCCTAGACATATAAAAGGATTATTTTAAGGGCCGTCAAGCAGGGAAGCAAAGATACAAGTTGCACATTCTTTGAGAACTTGTTGTTCATGCAATTTGTGATCTGACAGACAAAGTTCGTGCCCTAGTTCATACTTGATGATTTGAAGAACTTTGCAGCCAACTCTCTCTCTCTCTCTCTAGTTGGTATTTGAAGTCGCGTACTGGGATCCGCGCATCTGGTTAGTCACGTACTTGGGAGCCGTGCATTGAAAGGAGAGACTGTCACCACAGAACAAGTCCAATTGGGTATTGGGGTAAGAGTTCAACTGTAGGTTGGTGAGGTACTTGGGATTCCTTACTTGTAACTGCTTGTTGTGATAATAGTGGAGTTTCGGGAGTGGTGACCTTAAATCACCCGGTGGGGTTTTTGCCGTAAGGTTTTCCCCATTCGTAAACAAATCACCGTGTCATTTATTTTCCGCTGCATTACTTAGTTTGGTGATTTGTTTGTGCTACCACGTGATATTGCATGTTAATTTGATTAATTAAGAACTGGGCTAATTAATTAATCTAAGTTATCACAAGGGGTCAACGCGTTTGTGGCCTGTCAAGTAGTATCAGAGCAAGCACACTCTGATTAGGGTTTAATCTTCTGTGTGTGATCCATTTGACCCCTGTTGTCATGGATAGAGGACAATCTCTTATTATACCTCCTTTATTTGATGGCACTAACTATGCATACTAGAAAGTACGCATGAGAGCTTTCTTGCAGTCTTTAGATGAGAAAGTGTGGCAAGCTGTGGAGGTAGGCTGGATCAAGCCTACAGAAGCGCCGGCCGACTGGGATGATGCTAAGATCAAGGCGGCTAACTTCAATAGCAAAGCATTGAATGCCCTATTCAGTGCAGTCACCAATGAGGAGTTCAAGAAAATTTCCTCAACTGAAACTGCTAAGGAAGCATGGACCATCCTCCAGACAACCTATGAGGGCAACAAGACTGTCAAAGATTCAAAGCTGTAAAGGCTCACCACACGCTTTGAAGAAATTAAGATGGAAGAGGATGAGTCATTTGATGAGTTCTATGCCAAGATCAAGGACATAGTAAACTCAGCCTTTAATCTTGGGGAAACCATCCCTGAACCCAAGATAGTAAGGAAGGTGCTCAGATCGCTGCCCGAAAGATTCCATGCTAAGATCACGGCGATCGAAGAGTCAAAGGATATTGACAGAATTCCTTTGACTGAGCTGGTTGGAAACTTGCAAACCTATGAGTTAGGGTTAACTAGGTTAGGCAAGTCAAGCAAGGGCAAGAGTTTGGCACTAAAGGCCAAGAGCAGTGATACAGATGACTCGTCAGATGATGAAGATTCCAAGATGAAGTCCTACATCACAAGGCAATTCAAGAAATTTATGAAGAATGCCAACGGAAAGGGCTTCAACAAAGACCGTAGACAATCCAGTTCTTCACAATTCAAGAATTCAAATAAAGGGAAGAAGGATGTCAAGGATGGCGGTCAGTACACTGTTCCTGCTGGGCCAAAATGTTTTGGGTGTCAAGGCTTCGGACACATGAAACAAGAGTGTCCTACATACCTCAAGAGCATAGGGAAGAGCAAGGCACTTGCTGTTACCTTAAGCGACACAGAGCCTGAGGACGATTCCGAGGATGAAGACGACGGAATCTTGAATGCCTTCACTGCCACTGTTAATCCTACTGATGGGGTTACCGAGAAAGTGGATGAAGAAGAGGAGTTGGTGGACTCCAAGATTGAGATTATGGATGATCAAGATGATATCCATACCGCCTATGAGAAGCTATACAAGCTTTCTAAGAAACATGAGAAGCTCTATAGGCTGGCCACCAAGAAGCTCAGTGATATGGAACTCAACTGTGAGGAGCTGTCCACAAAGGTCGATGAAGCGAATCAAACCATTGGAGCACTGAGGTTCGAAAACAATTTCTTGGTTGAGAGGACCAAGAAGCTTGAAGCGGAGCTGTTTCAAGTCAAAGCACAACTGGAGAGGACGTCAAGTGCTAAACTGGACGAGATGCTGAGTGCTCAGAGATATTCTTCAGATCGTACTGGATTGGGGTATGAATTCTCTCTCTCTAATACTCCTACTTCTAGTACTACTGTGTTTGTTCCACCTGCTAATAACATTGAAAATGAAGAAAAGAATGTTAAATCTGAATTAGCTAGTGAGAACGTAGACAAGGGCAAGTCCATTCTAGGAGCACCCCCTAAAATTGAGAAAAGGGAAGCTAGAAACCCTAGGACTAAGAAGACTAACACTCAAAAGGCCAAACAGAAGAAACCGCATCTCTGTTATCATTGTGGTGTTGCCGGTCACACTCGACCAAATTGCTACAAGTGGCTTGCCACTCAACAAAGCAATGGCACAATAGCATCTGGGAGCCAGAATCAGCTTCAGTCTTCTCTCGCTCCTCTTGGAGACATTCTTAAAGCCCTCATGTTCTTTTCGAACTTGAACGGTTCATGTTCTTCTCCCTCTTCACCGGTTCAAGAATCGACCAAAAGGAAAGGATCTTCCAAAGTGTGGAAGGCAAAGGGATCTAAGTGATTTCAGTCACTTCTTCTTCTCTCTCCTGTTTTTGTGTGTTGCATTACTTGTGTGTTTCTTTACTGTTTTGAGTCAGTCTAGTTTTATGCATTGTTTTGCTTTACATGTTTTTGTTTGTGTGCTTTCAGTTTTGTGTTTTATTTTTTGCTTTTCTGATAAAAATAAAAATAAAAATTGAAAAATTGAAAAATACAAAAACAGTGTGTGTTTGTGTGCATTAGTTCGTGTGAACTTTTAAAATGGCCATTGAAACAGAGTTTTCTAAACTTTGTATCACCTGTAGCTTAGATGAGCATTCTTCTGCACAACTAAGCAAGTGAGCTTTGTAGCTCTTTGTTTGTGATGAGTAAGAATAAGTGATCTCTTCTTCTTAACACTCGTATCACTCTTTTTGACGGGTTGAACTAGAAAATCCTAAGAGAAATGCATAAATAACCATCTCACCACTGTTACTCGCCAATCATAATATGACATATGTATGCTTCAGCATAGCAAAAGTGCAATGTCAATGACACCTGTATGCTTCGGCATAGCAAAAGTGCAGTGTCAAAAGCTTAACATAATTGGGTATTTCTTTTCTTTCTCTTGTATGCCCATGCATGATATGCTTGTTAAAAAGAAAATATGCAAAGAAATAAAAAGCAAAAAGATCAAAAATGCTTTAAAATATGATTGCAAGCGTGTTTTCTAGGAGATGTGGGAGTTATAGGATGTACCTCGAAGGTGATAGTCCCCATCAAACAGTTATGATTGTGTGCGAGTTAAAGTGATTTTCTCATATCTCAAATCGTCATAACATTGAGACACATATGCAATCTTGCGATGTTTTCACACACAACACGCAATACTCTTTGCTATTCTTAATACATGTGCAGGTATAATGTGATTTGGCCATCACAAAGCTTACATGCGTTAATGTATGCTCACTAAACTGTCATAACTTGTTTTTGAAACATAAAATTGGTTAGACTTGTTTAGTGTGTGTGTGCGTGTTTTGAGATACATGTGCATCAAAATTTTTGTTGAGAGATGAGTTTGAGAGCTTAATGTGTTGGTTGTATCTTTGGTTGAGTTGCATGCATGATTGCATTCATGTCTGTGTTTTTCTTCTTTTGAAAAACTGCTTTTAAAGGCATCTCGACACCTTCTCGATACCTCTCGATACTTAGGCTATCTGTCAAGCTCCTTAGACCTTTTCTTATCGCAGTCTCGACAAATACCTCGACACCTTCTGGATCGATCGAGAAACTTTCTGTTTGCTCGATAGCTTCTCGATAGCTGCTGGATCGATCGAGGTTCCTTCTTGTTTATTCTTCTTCCTCGATAGCTGATCTCGATAGCTTCGTCTGTCCATGTGTATTTCTCGACACATGCCCTCGACAGCAGGCTCGACACCTCCCGATAGCATCATCTGTCGAGATTTAATGAGAAGCTATATATATAGCAGTCGCGATTTTTCTTCTCACTTGCTCGATCTCTCTCGCTCGAAACTCACTGTTCTCTCTCAAAATCTTTTCCTTTTCCCTCCAAACCTTCTCCCAAGGCTTTCTCAAGAGTTTCTTTGCGATCTTCATCTCTTGGTAAGCACTTTATCCTTCTTTTTCATGCATTTCATTGTTTTAAAACCCTAGGTTTTGTGTTTTTGAAAATTTTTGGGAGTTTTCAAAATTGTTGGGGTTTTCATGAAATTTTTGGGTTGTTTTTCTAGTTTTGATCTTCAAAACCACATGCATTGCTTCACATTAGCATTCTCAGTGTATTTTCATGCATTTAGATGTGTGCAACTCTATTGTGTGCTGTTAGGTTTGGATTGGGCTGAGCCCATGATGTTTTTATGTTGCATGTCACATGTTCATGCATTCTCATGCATACATTCTTTTCTTTTCAATATTATTCTGTCAATATTGAACTGTTTGGAACTTTTCTGTGTGTTTCTTCTTCTTTCCCCCTCTCTATGGTTACGTTAGCTGTGTCTATGGCACCTAAGCGTAAGTCCATTCCGTCCCAGAACCCTCTACGTTCTAAGGGACAGTCTTCTTTTGATTCTACTCCTCTCTCTGTCCGGTTCCGTGATGAGAAGGCCCACAAGGACTTCTCGGAGAACTTTTCTAAACGCAGTGTTCATTCGGAACGCCACGTTGTCCTGGCAGATTTTGCCGACACCGACCTTCCCGATGTCATTCACACTCGGGGATGGGAGTCACTGTGTGACGTCCCGGTCACATCTCCTCTCGTGTTGATTCAGGAGTTTTACTCCAACATCCACGGGATAGATTCTTCTGTACCTTCTTTCTACTCTTGCGTCCGAGGTACGCGCTTCTGTGTCACCCCAGAGCTGGTCTCTGAGGTTCTTCATGTACCTAGGGTGGATCATCCCGATTACCCTAGCTGTGAGCGTCTCTGGACTGTGTCCAAAGACGAGATGATCTCGGCGTTCTGTGAGCGTCCTACCTCTTGGGGAGATCACATGTACACACCATGTCGACCTTTTGCTAAAGGTCCTCGTTTCCTTAACATGGTGATGACCTTTGTTTTGCACCCACTTTCTCACTATAACTCTATCACAGAGCCTCGCGCTCGATTTTTGTTGTCCCTCTTAGAGGATCTTTCTATAGACTTTCTTTCACACTTCATCTTTTCCATTATCGATGTCTATAGAGATACGGCCACCCGTGATAAGCTCATTTTCCCTTCCGCTATCACAAGGATTCTGAGTCGTTTTTCCATCCCTTTCCCCTCGTCCGATCCGTACCACGTCATGTCCGCCATAGACGCCGCTACCGTAAAACGTAGCGAGGCACAGTTTAGATCGCGACAGACTGACGGTGCCACTCCTTCCACTCGTCCGGCCACCTCCAGATCAGCTCGTGCGTCTGCTTCTTCCTCCTCGAGCGACGTCACGTTAGGAGACATCATGGCGCAGCTACAGCGCATGGATGCTCGCCTAGATACACTCTCCACGGAGTTGTATCAGGTGAACGTCCGTGTTGGTCGCATCGCCAGGCGACAGGCGACCATGGGCGGATTTGCTCCAGATGCTTCTCCTCTGCCACCTCATGTGTCGACTAAGACCGAGGCTGATGATGATGGCGATGATGATGATGCTTCCGACGATGATGATGATGGAGATGCGATCTCTTCGGATGAGATGTCTACTTGACACTCTACCTTTTGTCACTCGTAACAAAAAGGGGGAGTAGTTTTATATGAGAGTAGTCATACTTAGGGGAAGTGTTAGCATAGGACATTTTTGTTAGGGGGAGTGTGGATTGAGGGATGTAGTGAGGTGATCTATGTATTTTTTCTTTCTTTTAGAGATACCTTGATCATGTATTGACATACATTGTATTTATTCTCTTCTTATATATGATGATGTATGTTTTTCTTTCACCTACCTTTCATGTGTTGTTTCTTTTCTATCTTTATACACATGCTTCTTTACTTGTATGCAATCTATTATTTCTGTTTCACACAAAGATGCCTTGATGTGTTTTGTTTATAAGTGTTTCAGAAATACAGGTTGTCAAAGTCTACTTGCCATAAACTCTCTTCTTACAAATTTTTTCAAGAGTTTGTGTTAGGATAGATTTTACTGTATGTAACAAGTGAATATGAGTTAAAGTGATTTATGACTTCTCTCATATCTTCATTTGTTTGTTGTGGTTTTGTCACGGATTGCCAAAGGAGGAGATTGTTAGGACATATGTAGTTCATCTGTGAACATATGTCACTATTTTATGTAATTGGCTTATCCTTAGACAAAACGCACTTTAATTGTAATTGGGTAGATTTAGGATGAGTTTAACACTTCAAGAAACAGTGGTTCAAGGTTAAGTGTTGAAGCCGTCAAAGTCTGTCCAAGAAACAAGCTAGGAAGTGCAAGGTTTTAAAGCTCGACACATACCTTGACAGATACATCTATCGAGCTTTAAAGATGCTGTTTTGCCCGAGCCTCGACAGCTATCTGGACACCTCTCAACACCTCTATCTATCGAGAATTAAAAGAAACAGATTTTCTGTTCTGTTTCAAGTCCAATCCGTGAGTGTGTCTTTGGGACTTCTTTTCTCCTAACCCTAGACATATAAAAGGATTATTTTAAGGGCCGTCAAGCAGGGAAGCAAAGATACAAGTTGCACATTCTTTGAGAACTTATTGTTCATGCAATTTGTGATCTGACAGACAAAGTTCGTGCCCTAGTTCATCCTTGATGATTTGAAGAACTTTGCAGCCAACTCTCTCTCTCTCTCTAGTTGGTATTTGAAGTCGCGTACTGGGATCCGCGCATCTGGTTAGTCACGTACTTGGGAGCCGTGCATTGAAAGGAGAGACTGTCACTACAGAACAAGTCCAATTGGGTATTGGGGTAAGAGTTTAACTGTAGGTTGGTGAGGTACTTGGGATTCCTTACTTGTAACTGCTTGTTGTGATAATAGTGGAGTTCGGGAGTGGTGACCTTAAATCACCCGGTGGGGTTTTTGCCTTAAGGTTTTCCCCATTCGTAAACAAATCACCGTGTCATTTATTTTCCGCTGCATTACTTAGTTTGGTGATTTGTTTGTGCTACCACGTGATATTGCATGTTAATTTGATTAATTAAGAACTGGGCTAATTAATTAATCTAAGTTATCACAAGGGGTCAACGCATTTAAGGCCTGTCAATGTTAAAGGGAAGAAAATTTTTTATGTAACTAACTTAAGGGAAGAGTTAGTTTGATACACATTGATATTGATATATTTTTTGTGTTGTGTATATTTGGTTTTGTAATCATTTACATACATCATATGTTGTTTCTATAGTTGGTGATTTGTCTGTGCTACCACGCATTTTGCATGTTAATTGGATTAATTAATTAACTTGGCTAATTAATCAATGAATTTATCACAAGGGGTCAATACATTCTTGGCCTATCAGTGGACATGGCTCTTTCATCTACTTAACCTTCACCATCAATCTTCAATTTAGATGCTACCATATGTCCTAGAAAAAAAGCTAAAAACACGACAATTGGACAAGGTTCAAGAGTGCCAATCATCACTAATACAGTGTCGATTGTCACTCCAACATTGCTGATTGGCCCATCACCCAAGCAATTGCAGCTTTGCCTAGTTTTGCTTAAATTTTTCTCCATTGAAGGTTCATTTACAATTAAATTTTTCAAAATTCAAATTGATTGGCAAACTAGGGGCATTTGGCCATGCCTCATCCATTTTGAAAAAAATAAGAAGAAGAAATCATATTTTCTTCAAATATCAAGGTTTTCAAAAGTCATCATGCACCAATTTGCCTCTTTGAACTGGATTTTTTTGTGATTCAAAAATACCCTCATGAATGAATGGTAACTTTAAGGTCATAAATGTCAAAAAACAAATTTCATTTTGAATTCAAAATGATAACTCCTCAAATTTAGGATTTTTTTTCCTTCAGGTTCATCTTTTTATTCCCTCAAATTTAGCCTTTTTTTTAATTCATTTTTCATCCGAATAAAAGTAAAACACCCCCAATTTAAAAAAAAAAAAGAAAAATCTAATTCTTAAAATTTAGCCTTCTTTCCCCTCATGTTCATCTTATTTTTTCTGCCCAAAATATTCTCTATATCACTACATCACTTTTAAACACACGTATAAAAAAGAAATTACAGTTACTAGTTATCTCTAAAGTTTATCCTTTTTATTTTTTTGAAAAATAAAAATATATATTTCCAAATTATAATGGATATAAATTATTCACCTTTACTAAAAAAAAAAGAAAGCAACGTGCGTGCTTAAAGGCTAGTGTGTGTGTGTGTGTGCGCGCGCACACGCTTACTAATTAGATAAAAAAAATTAAATTAAATTTATGCCAAATGGCTTATGAGTCACCCTTCCCATCAAAAATAAAATGCCTATGTCCATGTACGTGGTTTTATAGCACTTTGAATGGAGAGAGGAAATAAGAAAATGCATCTGAAGCTAATCCACCACCTCAAAAAATTATCCTTCTAGTCTTCACCTCTCTTTCTCTCTCTCTCTCGCTCTCTCTCTCACTGCAAACATATGCATAATTTTTGTGAGTTTTTTTGGGTGTTTATATTTGATATTTGAAAATTTTTAAATTACCTTATCATTTTGGCCCTCGATACTTGATAATATGCATATATATTTAAGAAAGTCTATCACCGCACACTCTTCGCATGATGGTCACTCCACAAGTATTAAGTGATTGTAGGGTGTGGAAGGCAAGAGCTGGAGTTCAAGTCTCTAGAATGGAGTTTCATACACATATATACTTAGCTAAGGAAAAGTAGAATTTCTATCATGTATAGAAAAAAAAAAAAAAAAAAAAGTCTAAAATAAACATAATTTTCATTTAAATAAAATACAATCCATAAATACATATGACAAGAACTTACAATAATTAAACATTTAGCATCTTCATAATGAAAACATAGGTATTTAACAATTACCTCAACAAATAAAAGGGAAAAAAATTATAATCTTTATTCAAACACATCTAGGACTTACTTGTACACAACAGTAGAAAAATTTAAAAGTTAGAAACTTTATGGATGTGACACACTACCAAGTCTCCCACACAATTGCAAAAACATTTTGCCCCACACAGGTTACTGTGTGTGTGTGTGTGTGTGTGTGTGTATTTGCCTCACTTTTTTTTCGTACATAGGTTACAGGTGAAAGATTGAAGCTTTTGTTTGTGCCGTGAGACCCTCATTGCTAGGTCCCCTAACTGTACAACAGTGTTTTATCTATGCCCCATAGCTGACCGGCTTTATATATACCTTGATATCCATTATTTTTAACTCTTTCCTAGGTACTATTTGCTTTGTTTTGATTTTTTTTTACTTTACTTTTCATTGCATTCTTTTTTTTATTCCTTATAATATATTATTTATTATAATAATAAATAATATATTATATAAAGTATATATTACTATATTAACATGCATTTAGTTGTTGTTTATTATATTTTCTTTATGCATTGACATTTGAAGATTGTTTGTCTTTTATATAGCAATCTTTGGACTATTAGTATGTTTTTAGTATATATTTTTTTTTAAATCTCAGTAATTTTATTTAATGTGTGATAATTTAATTTGATAAATCTAGGTTCATGGGCATGTTTAGTACTTTTGACTCATTCTTAAATAAAAAAAATGAAGACAGTAATTCATAAAGTAGTACACTTTTGGGTTCTAATATTGAAGCATCAACTTCCAATGAGTGTCCTTCCAAATCTCGAAGGATTCCAAAAAACATCCTTCAAGACCATCAGTGGTGGAAGTGGAACTTGAAAAGATTCATTTAAAATTTTCACCACTTAGTTCCAATGAAGTTGACGTTAGAATTTTAAAAAATAAATTTCACCATTTAGTTCTAATAAAAAAATTTATATATGGCCCCCTAAGGATAAATTCCTTACTTTGCCATTATTTAGAAATGACCCCAAATAAAAATTAATAATTTTTTATAAGCATAAATTGTTTTTAATCCAATGCTATTAAAATTGCTTAAGACCATCTCGCCTCTTTTCGTGTGTGTGTTGAAATACTTAGTATTCTAAAAAAAAAAAAAAATACAACATTATTCAATTCAAGTCTTTTGTTAATTTTCATCAACTTGCAATGCTAATGAGTTTGATATATTTGGCTTTTGAAAAAATAAAATGTTTTCCCACTATTATTTTAAAAAGGTAATTAAAAATGGAAAAAAAAAAGGACAAGAGTATAATAGTGCGAGATGGTGATTCAATGAAGTGCTTCTAAATTTCATAAATCTAAAATACCCAATTGGAGTTACACAAAGAAAAACCCCATTAGAAACATATTAAAAAAAAAAAAAAAAAAAAAAAAAAAAAAAAAACGGAATCCGAATCCAAAAATTGAAGCAAAATATGGAATCTTCAACAAAGAAAATGAAGGAGCACAAACATAGTACTTCTCAAGTATGTGTTCCTCTATTTTTCTTGCATGAAGCTAAAAGTAATGTGTTGGTTAGCAAAAAATAGTTCTATATTTATTTTTTAAATCTATGTAGACTTTGATTAAAAAAGCTCGGTCTTCTTGTACAGTAGGTATCATCAAGTAGTTTTAAAAATAAAAATTGATCATTTAAATTTAGTATCTATTTTTCAACCAATTTTCATAATAAAATGGCAGTTCTTTCCAATCTACATATAATTAATTAGTGATTAAACCAAGCATGATATTCGTTAGGAAAATTACACCAACCTCATATGAGGTTAAATATAATGACACTTCAAAAACAATTCCAGAAATAACGCTTCACCCTTGAGGCTTGTATAAGTGAAATAGTTAAGTTTTTAATATCAGAATATTCATTTTTAAAACGATTTTTATTTTTTTATACACACCTAGGGGGGGGAGGGGGGGGGGGATTGTTTTTCTTCGACAAACCTCAAGGAAAATAGTGCTATTCCATCCATTTTTAGGTAAGAATCATTTTAGGAAAGGAATATTCCATTAGTTTAGAGAGATTGAACTTAACTATTACGTTGTACAGGCCTCAATAGAGGAGTGTCATTTCTATAAATCTCAATGACGGGTTTTGTAATTTATCCTATTAGTTATTTGTGCACAATGCTGGAGGTGATTTCGTCGTTTAGCTAGAATAAGAGTTATCATGTATGCTTTCTCTCCAATTTGGAGAGGTGAATGTTTGGTGGGCTATAGGTTAAAATTCCTGGGCCCCACAAAAAAAAAAATCCACCCATTCTCTCATTACCAAACAAAACTCATACTTATTTTCTCTCCTTTAACTTTTCTCTTTTATTTTTTATCCTTCTTATTCCACCTCCAACCAAACGGACCTTAAGTGTAAAGCCTACCCCGTCACTTAAGAAAGAAAGACACAAGGAAATATATAACCAAAATATTATCAAAATGAACTTTTTTTTCAACTGAATGTCAATTTTTTGGGGGGGGGGGGGGGGGTGGTTAAGAATGTCAACTTGATTTTAAAGGATGAAAGAACAAAGAAAAATAATAGAATATTTAAATAGTATAGTCAGTTTATTGTTACCACTCATTGACGTAACATCCATGTTCAATGGAAAATAGCCTAGAAAATAAGAAGAAATAATTATAATTTATTTGCATAGTAGATAATATGTAGGCTAACATTGTATGGAATGAAAGTCTCTCTCCATTCTTAGCCCGAAATTCCATGAAGCAAATTAAAGTGGCCTAAATCTTGGAGTATCATGGCAACATATTGATATATTTTCAAAGGAGTGACTTGAAAGACTCTGTGCCACTAGGACCAAAACGATGTTCCATAGGGGGTGTTGTGGGAGACTTGATAGGATCTGGGCCCTTTGGAACTTTCCTTTTGATCTCATAATTTAAAGAACCAAAATCATTAGAAACAATAAGATGTTCTAAAGGGGGTGTTCCAAGAGACTTGATAGGATCTGGGCCCTTTGGAACTATCCTTTTGATCTCAAAATTTAAAGAAACGAAATCATTAGAAACAGTAGGATCTTCTACAGGGGGAGCTCCAGGAGACTTGATAGGATCTGGGCCCTTTGGAACTGTCCTTTTAATCTCAAAATTTAAAGAACCGAAATCATTAGAAACAACAGGATGTTCTAAAGGGGGTGTTCCAGGAGACTTGATAGGATCTGGGCCCTTTGGAACTCTCCTTTTGATCTCATAATTTAAAAAACCAAAATCACTAGAAACAATAGGATGTTTTACAGGGGGTGTTCTAGGAGACTGTATAGGATCTAGGCCACCAAGAACTTTTCTTTTAATCTCATAATTTGTAGAACCAAAATCATTAGAAACTGTAGGATGTCCTACAGGGGGTCATCCCGGAGACTTGATAGGATCTAGACCCTTTGGAATGATCCTTTTGATCTCATAATTTAAAGAACCAAAATTATTAGAAACAATAGGATGTTCTACAGGGGGAGTTCCAGGAGACTTGGTAGGATTTGGGCCCTTTGGAACGGTCCTTTTGATCTCATAATTTAGAGAACCAAAATCAATATAAGCATTGGATAGAGAGTGAAGTGTGAATATTACAAGAAAAAAAACCTTGAGGGACTCCATTGTATTACAAAGGCTCTCAATGTTTGCAATAATAACAACTTTTTGTTCTTATATAATGTCAATCTTGGATATCTCATGTGAAATTGTTTTTTCTTCTTCATAAAGAAAACAAAGCCTATGATTTTAATACGGAAAGTTGAAAGATTGTAACAAAATTAATATATTTCATTTTTAGAATTTAAACACATGGCAATCTCCTTTTGATAAGTCGAAAATTTATAATAAATAACCAAAAGCCTTGATAGCTCATATTTTCTGGTGTTTCCATTTGAGATTCCAAGGTTCAAATCTCCCCTCTAGTTGTAACTATCAAATTTATTAAGAAAAAGTTAATGCATTTCTTTTCTTGTACGGATTACAATTAATCCTAACAAAAAATATTAATTCCTAATAATCATTATTTATTATCAAACCAATACACTAATTTGTTAGCTAAAATTTGTGTTCATTGCTAAACTTTGCATTAAATTTGTTTTATAATGAATAAATGTATTTCTTTTTATTATTTATTTTAAATGTGATAATTGATTCATAATAATTGTTATTTTAAAACTTGTTTTCATTTTTAAACTTTGCACAATGTTTGTTTTACAATAAATAAATAAATTTCCTTTTTTTAATATATATTCGGTAATTGATTCATAATAACTATATTTTATTATCAAATCAAGATAGTAATTTTTTTTTTCAGAAAAAAATCAAGATAGTAATTGGTTAGATAAAACTTGTTCTCAAACCTAAATAATATACACAGTTTTTTTTTTTTAAGAAACAAATCTACTTATGTTGAGACATATGTGGTTCAAGTGATTTTTAACATATATCATTATTTTATGTAATTGGCTTATGCTTTGACAAAACACACTTTACTTGTAATTGGGTAGATTTAGGATGTGTTTAACACTTCAAGAAACTGTGTTTCAAGATCAAGTGTTGAAGTCATCAAGTCTGTCCAAGAAACAAGCTGGAAAGTGCAAGTTACTAAAACTCGACACTTGCTCTCGACACATGCATCTATTGAGCTTTAATGAGCTGTTTTTGTCCCGAGGCTCGACAGCTTCTCGACAAATTCTCGACACCTCTATCTGTCGAGATTTATGGAAAACAGATTCTAAGTTCTGTTTTGATTCCAATCCGTGAGTATGTCTTTCGGACTTCTTTTCTCCTAACTCTAGACATATAAAAGGATTATTTTAAGAGCCGTCGAAGGAGCACAAGTACACAAGGTGCACAAGCATTGAAAATTACTTGTTTAAGCTATTTGTGATTTGAGACAAAGCTCATGCCCTAGTTCATCTCTTTCTTGTGAAGAAGTTGCTGTGTAATGTGCACCATAGGGTTTTGTAACCGAACATCTTCTTGATCTTTATCGTGTGGATGAATTGAAGAACTTTGCAGCTAACAACTCTCTCTCTAGTTGGTGAATTGAAGTCGGGTACTGGGATTCGCGCAATTGGTTAGTCACATACTGGGTGCCGTGCATCAAAAAGAGAAACAGTCACTGCAGAACAAGTCCAATTGGGTATTGGGGTAAGGGTTCAAGGTTGGTAAGGTACTTGGGATTCCTTTACTTGTAACCGCTTATTGCGATAATAGTGGAGTTTTGGGAGTGGTGACCATAAATCACCAGGTGGGATTTTTGTCGTTAGGTTTTCCCCATTCGTAAATAAATCACCGTGTCAATTTTATTTCCACTGCATACTATAGTTATTGGTGATTTGTTTGTGCTACCACGCTGTTTGCATGATAATTTGATTAATTAAAAACTTGGTTAATTAATCAACTTAATTTATCACAAGGGGTCAACGTATTTGTGGCCTATCAACTTATTTTTTGATACATTTGATAATTGATTCATAAAAATTGTTATTTATTATAAAATCAAGACACTAATTATTTTGGTAAACACTGTTTCCATTCCTGAACTTTGTACAAAGTTTTTTTTTTTTTTTTTATCATTCTCAAACTTTGAAATTTTCAGTTTTCATCTTTAAACTTTTGAAGACTTTTCAATTTTTTGTTCTTTCTCAACATCCATTAAATTTTATCTTACATGTACTAACAAAAATACAGAGGTGCTAGATTTTTTGTATTTTTTTAGTGCATGTATTTTTCTAGCATTAAATAGTCTAACATAGAGCACCTTTTTTTTTTCTTTTTTTCTTTTTTTTTTTTTTTAAAATCTGAAGACATGGCACCAAATAATTGGCAATTACAATCTTCCATAGTCTTGCTTCTTCAAAAGAAAAACCTTATTTTTACACCTAATTAATATTATTTTTTTGGCTTCTTTGTTTTATTATCCCTAAACTTTCAAAATTCATTTATTTGTCTTTAAACTTTTGGTAACATTTCAATTCTATCCTTTTATCAACATCCACTTAATTTGAATCTTATGTGTACTACCAAAATGTTGAAGTGGTAGATTTTTAAATAATCTAACATAGAGCACTCATCTCTCTCCCTCTCTCTCTCTCTCTCTCTCTCTCTCTCTCTCTCTCTCTCTGTGCAAACGTATGCATCATTTTTGTGAGTTTTTTTGGGTGTTTATATCTGATATTTCTTCGGTACGAGAAAGAATAAATGGATTTGTTCTTTGATACTACATAAACCCAAACTGAGAAGGAAAATTATTGAATTCTAAGGGGTATTATAAATGCATACTCCTCCCTCTCACATAAATTATGGATCCCACCATAAATTTTATTAGTGTCACCCACAGTTATGTGGGAGGGGGAAGTATGCATTTATGGTACTCCAAGAGTACCAAATAATTACCCGAGGGAGAAATGACAATAATTAATGTAAGGAGCATTGGGTTTGAGACTTTAAACGTCTTAGTTTTGTCAAAAGTAACTATGTTTTGGAATTTTAATGATTGAAGTTCAACTGATTGTTTTCAATTTTTTATGTGTTTTTGAATTTTTGGTTATTTAAGAGAATTAGGTCGGATTAGGGTTTCGTTCCTGATTGAATCAATGGAGCTTTAGTTTCCAATTGAATTGGCCAATTTGGTCTGATTTTTGAAATCATGCTTAAGATGACAAATTATTTTTAATAAATGAGTGAAAAGGTGATTTAGCAGCAATGGTGTACCACTTGAGGACTGAAGGGGGCCTTGGACCTCCAAAATTTTTGAAAAAAATTAATTTGGAAATATCCTAAATAATTTGAAAATATTTAATTCACCTTATCATTTTAACCCCTAGTGATGAAATAAGTTGATTAATTAGCCAAGTTATTAATTAATTAAATTAACATACAAATTTCATGGTAGCACAAATAAATCACCAATAAATTAAAGTATGCAGTGAAAATTAAATGACGCAGTGATTTATTTATGAATGGGGAAAACCTACACGGCAAAAACCCCACCGAGTGATTTTAAGGCCACCGCTCCCGAAATTCCACTATTATCACAACAAGCGGTTACAAGTAAAAGAATCCCAAGTACCTTACCAATCTACAGTTGAACCCTTACTCCAATACCCAATTGGACTTGTTCTGTAGTGACAATTTCTCCTTTTGATGCACGGCTCCCAAGTACGTGACTAACCAATTGCGTGGATCCCAGTACACGACTTCAATCACCAACTAGAAAAGTTGTGGGCTACAAAGTTCTTCAATTCATCCATACGATGAAGATCAAGAAGATGCTTGGTTACAAAACCCTACGGTGCACATTACATAGCAACTTCTTCACAAGAGAGATGAACCAGGGCAAGAACTTTGTTTTAAGTCACAAATTGCTTGAACAAAGGTTTCTCAATGCTTGTGCAACTTGTGTACACTTTGACGGCCCTTAAAATAATCCTTTTATATATCTAGGGTTAGAAGAAAAGAAGTCCCAAAGACACATGTACGGATTAGAATAAAAACAGAACTCAGAATCTGTTTTTCTTAAATCTCGAAAGTTAGAGGTGTCGAGGTGCTGTCGAGCAGCTGTCGAGCCTCGGGGCTGAACAACTTCTTAAAGCTCGATAGATGCAGCTGTCGAGCCAGGTGTTGAGCTTTAAAAACTGGCACTTTTTAACTTGAATCTTGGATAACTTGCACGGCTTTAACACTTGATCTTGAAACCTTGTTTCTTGAAGTATTAAAATCATCCTAAAGCTACCCAAATACAAGCTGAATGCGTTTTGTCAAAGGATAAGCCAATTACATAAAAGAATGACATATGTTCAAAACAAAATAAAACACATATGTCCAACAACCTCTCCCTTTGGCAATCCGTGACAAAACCACAACAAACAAATGAACATATGAGAGAAGTCATAAATTACTCAACTCATATTCACTTGTTGAATACAATAAAATCTATCCTAACACAAACTCTTGAAAAAATTTGCAAGAAGAGAGTTTATGGCAAGTAGACTTTGACAATTTGTATTTTTGAAACACTTTAAACAAAACACATCAAGGCATCTTTGTGTGAAGCAGAAATAATAGATTGCATAAAAGTATAAGAAGCATGTGTATAAAGAAAGAAAAGAAACAACACATGTAAAGATAGGTGAAAGAAACATACATCAACATATATAGATACTATCATGTATGTAAAACTGGTCGCAAGACCTAGGTATAAGAACAATGTATCTCCAACAAGAAAGAAAAGAAAAGATATATGTAATAGTCCTCACTACATCCCTTAAAATAACAACACTCCCCTTATAAAAAATGTCATGTACATGCTCTCTCTCTAAGTATGACTACTCTCATAACCAAAACTTACTCCCTTTTTTGTCACGAGTGACAAAGGGTAGAGTGTCAAGTAGACATCTCAGCGGTAGAGCTAGCATCTCCATCATCATCATCTGAAGCATCATCGTCATCACCATCATCATCCTCAAACTCAGAAGCCACATGAGGTAGTGGAGGAGAAGCCTCAGGAGCAAAACTGCCCATAGTCGCCTGCCGCCGAGTAATGTGATCAACACGAACATTCACCTAATACAACTCTGTAGAGAGCGTATCGAGGCGAGCATCCATGCGCTGAAGTTGTACCATGATATCTCCTAGTGACACATCGCTCGAGGAAGAGGAGGGAGTAGATGTGACTCAAGTAGATCTAGATGGAGCTAGACGAGAGGAAGGAGTTGCTGAAACCGTTTGTCGCGACCTAAACCACGCCTTACTACGTTTTACGGTAGAGGCATCTATGGCAACCATGACATGGAAGTGGTCGGACACGGGAAAAGGGATGGAAAAATGGCGTAAAATCCTCGTGATAACAGAAGGAAAGATGAGCTTATCACGGGTAGCCATATCCCTATAGACATCTATGATAGAGAAAATGAAATATGAAGGAAAGTCTATAGTGAGGTGCTCAAGAAGAGATAACAAAAACCAAGCACGAGGCTTTGTGATGGAGTTGTATTGAGAGAGTGGGTGCAGAACAAATGTTATCACCATGTTCATGAAACGAGAACCTTTAGCAAAAGGTCGACATGGTGTAAACTGACGCTCACTCCAATTAGAAGGGCGCTCACAGAAAGCAAAAATCATCTCGTCTTTGGACATAATCTGTAGACGCTCACAACTCTCGGAACATGAAGCACATCGAAAACCAACTCCGATGTGACTACTATGTGCGTATCTCGAAAGCGAGTGTGAAAGAAAAGTATTGAAGAATCAATTCCATGCATGTTGGAGTAAAACTCCTGTATCAGCACGAAAGGACAAGTGACCTGGACGTCACACAGTGACTTCCAACCTCGATTGTGAACGACATCGGGTAGGTCAGTGTTGGCAAAGTCTGCCAGAATAACTTGGCGTTCTGAATGAACACCTCATTTAGAAAAGTTCTCCAAGAAATCCTTTTGGGCATTCTCATCACAGAACCAAACAAAGGAAGGAGTAGGATCAGAAGACGAAGAGGCCCTAGAAAGAATGGGGTTCTAGGACGGAGTGGGCTTATGTTTTGGTGTCATAGACACTACTAATGTAAATAAAAAGAGAGAGGGAAAGAAAGAAACACTCAGAAAAGTTCCAAAAACAATTCAAATATAACAAGTATATTGAAGAGAGAGAAAATATGCATGAGAAATGCATGAACATGTGACATGCAACATGAAAAACATCATGGGCTCAGCCCAATCCAAAACTATCAGCACACAATCAGTTTGCACACATCTAAATGCATGAGATTACTGTTAGAATGCTAATGTGATGCAATGCATGGAGTTTTTAAGATCAAATCTACAAAACTCATCCCAAAAATTGCAACAATATCTCATCAATTTTGAAAAACCCCAAAAATTTTCAAAAGCCCCAAAAGTAGGTTTCAAAACATAAAATGCATGAAGTATGAGAGATTAAAAGCTTACAATTGAAGAAATACTTGAAAGAAACTTGAAGAAACCTTGGGTAGAGGTTTGGAGTGAGAGAGAGAGAGGTTTAGGAGGTGATCGAGAGAAAACACGAACCGGATTGCACAGAACCTTTATATAGAGGTTCATTAAATCTCGACAGATACATGTATAGAAAGATGTCGAGCCATCTGTCAGGAAGTTGTCGAGAAAAACAATCGTCGATAGATAGAGCTATCGAGAAGGTGTCGAGGAACAACACAAAGACATGTGAACAGAAACTCAATCGATCCACCAGCTATCGAGAAGCTATCGAGATGACAGAAACTTCCTCGATGGATCCACTAGGTGTCGAGAAGCTGTCGAGATTGCGATAAGAAAAAGCTAAGAAGCTCGACAGACAGTTAGGTATCGAGGAGGTGTCGAGCTAGCTTTTAAAAGTAGTTTTTCGAGAAGAGAAAAACATAGATATGAATGCAATCACGCATGCAACTCAACCAATGATCCAATCAATAGATTAAGCTCTTAAAATCATCTCCCAACAACAATTTTAAGCACATGGATCCCAAAACACACACACACACTAAACAAGTCTAACCAATTTTATATTTCAAAAATAAGTCAAGACAGTTTAGTGAGCATACATCAACACATATAAACCTTGTGATAGCTAAATCACATTGTACCTGCACATGTATCAAAAGTAGCAAAGAATGTTGCTTGTTGTGTGTGAAAAACATCGCAAGATTGCATAAGTGTCTCAAAGTTATGATGATTTTAGATATGAGAAAATCTCTTTAACTCACACACAATCATAACTGTTTGATGGAGACTATCACCTTCGAGGTACATCCTATAACTCCCACGTCTCCTAGAAAACACGCTTGCAATCATATTTTAAAACATTTTGTTCTTTTTTCTTTTTATTTTCCTTTGCATATTTTTCTTTTATTAAGCATATCATACAAAGGCATATAAGAGAGAAAAGAAATACTCAGTTATATTAAGGTTATTGACATTGCACTTTTGCTATGCCGAAGTATACAGATGTCATATCATGATTGGCGGATAACAGTAGTGAGATGGTTATTTATGCCTTTCTCTTGGGATTTTCTAGTCCTACCCGTTAAAAATAGTGATACAAGTGTTAAATACAAGAGATCACTTAACCTTACTCATCACAAACAAAGAGCCACAAAGCTCACTTGCTTAGTTGTGCATAAGGATGCTCATCTAAGTTACAAGAAATACAAAGTTTAGAAAACTCTGTTTGGCCATTTTAAGGTTCACAAGAACCGATGTACACAAAATACACACTGTTTTTGTATTTTTCAATTTTTCAAAATTTTTCTTTTATTTTTATCTGAAAAGCAAAATAAAATAAAAACTGAAAACAAACAAACAAAAACATGTTAAACAAAACAAAAACAAGGCATAAAACTAGATGTAGATGCATGAGGAGGAAGGAAGATAGAAGGAGATCAATCCATGGAGATGACACCGATGTTTTGACAAAGAAATTCAAAATGTTTACTATCCAAAGGTTTGGTAAACAAATCAGTCTTCTGGTCATCTGTGTGAATAAACTCAAGGGTGAGAATACCATCTTCGACTAGATCCCTAATGAAGTGATGTCAAATCTCTATATGCTTAGTTCGAGAATATCGAACAGGATTCTTAGAGATATTGATGGCGCTGGTATTGTCACAGTAGATGGTGAGATACTCTTGACAAATGCCATAATCATGGAGGAGTTTTTGCATTCATAGGAGTTGGGTGCAACAACTACCAGCAGCAATGTACTCAGCTTCAACAGTGGATAAAGAGATGAAGTTTTGCTTTTTGCTCATCAAGGAGACAAGATTATTACCTACATAGAAACAACCTCGCGAAGTACTCTTTCTATCATCAGCATTCCCAGCCCAATCAGCGTCAAAATATCCAGTTAAGACATCATTTGTGTCCTTGCTGTACCATACACCAAAGTTGGTAGTAGTCTTGACATACTTTATGATTCTTTTCAAAGCAATTATAGGTGACTCTTTAGGATTTGCCTGATATCTAGCACGCACTCACACACTGTAGCTAATATTTGGTCTACTAGCAGTAAGGTAAAGAAGACTACCTATCATGTTTCTATAAAGTGATGAGTCTACACTTTTACCTAACAAGTCAACAGTGAGTTTAACATTTAGGCCCATGGGAGTTTTAACAAAACTAGCAGATTCTAACCCAAACTTTTTCACAAGATTCTTAGCATATTTAGAATGAGAGATGAATATACCTAAATCTTGTTAATGAATTTGCAATCCAAGGAAGTGAGACAGCTCTCCAATCATGCTCATCTCGGACTCTGCTTGCATGAGTTTTGAGAAGTCATGAGCAAGTTCATCCTTAATTGAACCAAAGATGATATAATCAACATAGACTTTAGCAACCACCAGCTCGCCATCTTCTCTCTTGATGAAGAGAATTTGATCAGCCTTTCCTTTTGTGAACCAATGGGACATCAAATATTGAGTTAGCCGATCATACCAAGCTCTAGGTACTTGCTTTAATCCATAAAGTGCCTTCTTGAGATACAACACATGATCTGAAAAGTGTGGATTAATGAATCCTTTTGGTTAAGCCACATAGACATCTTCTTTAAGTAGTCCATTTAAGAAAGCTATTTTTACATCCATCTAGTAAAGCTTGAACTTCAAGTGACAAGCTAAGGAGAGGAGAATTCTGATGGACTCCATGCAAGCAACTGGGGCAAATGTTTCATCATAGTTTATTCCCTCCATTTATGTGTATCCTTGAGCTACAAGTTGAGCCTTGTTGCGGATCACATTGCCCTCCTCATCAGTCTTATTACGAAATATCCACTTTGTGCCGATGACGTGCTCGCCCTTCGGTCTAGGAACTAAAATCCAAACATCATTCCTCTGAAACTAAAGTAGTTCATCATGCATTGCTTCAACCTAACTTTCATCCTAAAGAGCTTCCTCAACTTTAGTGGGTTCAACCTGTGACAAATAGCAAGAATAAGACACAAAGTTTGCAATGCATTTATCAACTGTACGTTTCCATAATGTGAATTCGTTCATGTTTCCCACAATAACTTCTAGAGGATGATTTAATTTGATCCTGGAGGAAGGATCTTTTTCTTCATAAGATTCAGAGTCTGGTGAAGTAGGCATATCTGCTGGCTCTTCTACAACACTTGGAGTACTGGGAGTACTTGGGGATGTAAGCTCTTATTCAAGGATTTCTTAAGCCTCCCTAGGTTCAGGAGAAAGAATTTCTTTAGGGAGTTCCTCATTAATTTTCTCAAAACAAGAGTCTGAAAACTTATCAATAACAACATTTACCGTTTCCATAACCTTCATTGTTCTTTTGTTATATACTCGATAAGTCTTGCTTGTAGAAGAGTATCCCAGAAATATCCTTTCATCACTTCTGGAATCAAATTTTCCCACATTCTTTCTATCCTTTAGGATCGAACAAGTACTTCCAAAGATTCTAAAATATTTCACATTCAGCTTTCTTCCTTTCCACAACTCATATGGAGTCTTTTTGGTACTGGGTCTAAAATACACGCTATTCATCGTATGACACGTAGTGTTGACGGCTTCTCCCCACAAGTTTCTGGCCACATCCTAACTGTGCAACATGGATCTTGTCACCTCCTGAATAACCCTGTTCTTTCTTTCTACTACACCATTCTGCTAAGGAGTAATAGGAGAAGAGAATTCTTGAGATATACCTGATCTTATGCAGAAGGATTCCATATATGAGTTCTCGAATTCTTTACCATGGTCACTTCAAATTCGGTCAATGTTTAGGCTCTTTTCATTCTACAGTCTTATGCACAACACTTCAATGTGCTTAGGAGCATCAGACTTGGATCATAGAAGAATGACCCAAGTATACCTAGTGAAGTCATCTACTACAACCATGATGTATTTTTTACCTCTAAGAGACTCAGTTCTAGTTGGACCCATGAGATCTAAATACAGTAGCTCCAATGGTCTAGATGTAGCTGATGTTTGAGTGCCTGGATGCTTAGCTTTCAACTGTTTCCCAAGCTAACATGGTCCACACACCATATTGCTCAGTCTACTAAGCTTTGGCACCCTAAAACTGATTCATGCTTAGATACAATAGAGAGATGTTTGTAACTAGCATGTCCCATCCGTTGATGCCATAGATCTTCATTTGGCAACCGAATGCTATTGCACACAATATCAGCATTAAAAACCAACCCATAACAGTTATCTAGAGTACAAACACCACTTATGAGTTTCTTTCCAGACTCATTCACAACAAGACACTTTCCTTTGGAGAATAGCACCATGAAGTCTTGATCACATATCTGACTTATACTTAGCAGGTTCACCCTCAGGCCTTCCACATATAGAACATTTGCAATGTTCGGTAATCCAGGTAGAGAGATAATTCCTTGCCCTTTTATCTATGATTTGCTCCCATTACCAAAAGTAACATTGCCACCTTTCTTAGACTCAAAAACTTTGAAGAGAGATCAGTCACCGGTCATATGTCTTGAGTAACCACTGTCAAGATACCACAAGTACGTGTCCATAACTGTAAAAGCGGACTTCATCATAAAACACACTTTGTGCTTAGATGATAGATTAGTGGGAATGGTGTTTTCTCTCATCTGCCTTTTTCAAGCTAGGCCTTTAATTTTTACTCTTCTTAGACATACTCCTTTGCACTTTTTCATTCTAAGACAGTCTAGTTTTTGCTTGTTTAAACTGAGATCCTTTCCAATAGTCATCATAAGAGAAATCAAATAACTTTTAGACTTGTATTTTCTAAGACACTCAAACAAGTAGAGATTAGAAAAACAAGATGTATTTGACAACAAAGATCTCTTCAAGCTAGTTAATGGTCTGGCAACAGGGGTCAATGGATCACACCGCTGAGATTATACCCTAATCAGAGTGTGCCTACTTTAATACCATTTGAAAGGCTACAAACGCGTTGACCCCTTGTGATGAAATAAGTTAATTAATTAGCCAAGTTATTAATTAATCAAATTAACATGCAAATTGAGTGGTAGCACAAACAAATCACCAATAAACTAAAGTATGAAGCAGAAATTAAATGACACAGTGATTTGCTTATGAATGCAGAAAACCTACACGGCAAAAACCTCATTGGGTGATTTTAAGGTTACCACTCCCGAAATTCCACTATTATCACAACAAGCGGTTATAAGTAAAGGAATCCTATGTACCTTACCAACCTACAGTTGAACCCATACTCCAATACCCAATTGGACTTGTTCTGTAGTGACAATTTCTCCTTTTGATGCACGGCTCTAAAGTACGTGACTAACCAATTGCGCGGATCCTAGTACGTGACTTCAATCACCAACTAGAGAAAGTTGTTGGCTTCAAAGTTTTTCAATTCATCCATACGATGAAGATCAAGAAGATGCTTGGTTACAAAACCCTACGGTGCACATTACACAGCAACTTCTTCACAAGAGAGCTGAATTAGGGCAAGAACTTTGTCTCAGGTCACAAATTGCTTGAACAAAGATTTCTCAATACTTGTGCAACTTGTGTATACTTTGACGGCCCTTAAAATAATCATTTTATATGTCTAGGGTTAGAAGAAAAGAAGTCCCAAAGACATATGTACGAATTAGAATAAAAACAAAACTTAGAATTCGTTTTTCTTAAATCTCGACAGCTAAAGGTGTCGAGGTGCTGTCGAGCAGCTGTCAAGCCTCGGGGCTAAACAATTTCTTAAAGCTCGATAGATGTAGCTGTCAAGCTAGGTGTCAAGCTTTAAAAACTAGCACTTCTTAACTTGAATCTTGGACAACTTGCATAGCTTTAACACTTGATCTTAAAACCTTGTTTCTTGAAGTATTAAAATCATCCTAGAGCTACCCAAATACAAGCTAAGTGTGTTTTGTCAAAAGATAAGCCAATTACATAAAAGAATGGCATATGTTCAAAACAAAATGAAACACATATGTCCTAACAAATGTCTATCACCACACACCCCCGGCATGATGGTCACACCACAAGTATTAAGTGCTTGTTGGGTGTGGCGGGCAAGAGCTGGAGTTCAAGTCTCTAGAAGAGAGTTTCACACACATATACACTTAGTTTAGGCTAGAGTAGAATTCCAATCATGCATAAAAAAAAAAAGTCTAAAATAAACATCATTTTTATTTAAATAACATATAGTCCATAAATACATATGTCAACAAATTACAATAATTAAACATTTAACATCTTCACAATGAACACAGGTATTTAACAATTACCTCAACAAATAAAAGGGAAAAAAATTATAATCTTCATCCCAACGCATCTAGGACTTACTTGTACACAACAGTAGAAAAATTGAAAAGTCAGAAACTTTGTTGATGTGCCGCACTACCAAGTCTCCCACACAATTAAGAAAACATTTTGCCCCACACAGGTAACTCTCTCTCTCTTTCTCTCTCAATCTCTCTCTCTCTCTCTCTCTCTCTCTCTCTCTCAATCTCTCTCTCTCTCTCTCTCTCTCTCTCTCTCTCTCTCTCTCTCTCTCTCTCTCTTTGTGTCTCTGTTTGTGCTTGCCTCACTTTTTTTTGTACATGGGTCATAGGTGAAAGATTGAAGCTTTTGTTTATGTTGCGGGACCCTCATGACCAAGTCCCCTAATTGTACAGCAGTGTTCTATCTATGCCCCACAACTAATCGGCTTTATATATACCCTTATATCCATTATTTTTAACTCTTTCTTAGGTACTATTTGCTTTGCTTTTATTTTTTTTTTATACTACTATATTAACATGTATTTAGTTTTTGTTTATTATATTTTTTTTATGCATTGACATTTAAAGATTGTTTGTCTTTTATTTAGAAATCTTTGGACTATTAGTATGTTTTTATTATATTTTTTTAAATCTCAATCATTTTATTTAATGAGTGATAATTTAATTTGATAAATCTAGGTTCATGGGCATGTTTAGTACTTTTGACTCATTCCTAAAAAAAAAATGATGACAGTAATTCATAAAATAGTACACTTTTGGGTTCTAATGTTGAAGCATCAACTTCCAGTGAGTGTCCTTTCAAATCTCCAAGGATCCCAAAAAACATCTTTCTAGACCATCTGTGGTGGAAGTGGAACTTGAAAAGATTCATTTAAAATATTCACCACTTAGTTCCAATGTAGTAGATGTTATAATTTTAAAAAACAAATTTCCCTATTTAGTTCCAATAAAAAAAAGTTATATATGGCCCCCTAAAGTTAAATCCCTTACTCTCAATTATTTGGCAATGACCCCAAACAAAAATTAATAATTTTTTATAAGCATAAATTGTTTTTAATCCAATGCTATTAAAATTGTTTTACCGGTAGCATTTACTCTTAAAAATAGGTGCTAACCCATATTGGTCCCCCAGAGTAACATACAGGCCCCTGTAGCACTTACCATTAAAAATAGGGCCAACCCATATTGGTCCTCATCTCACATAAGTTTACCCTTATTTTATGAGATTTTTTTTACCCATGTTTGTTTTTTTCTCGTCTTCATAACACTTTACAAACATGTTTCAATCTTTCACTTTTCTTTTCTTTCAATTTGTTTTTTTTTTTTTTTTTTAACTAAATTTCAAGTTCCATCATTTAACTTACCTAAAATTTAATTTAATTTCTCTAATTCAACTTTTGTTCAAATTCTCAAAAGAAAAAATAGTGGGTTAATCCCACCTTGGATAATGAGTGTGAGTTAAAGAGACTAAAAGCATGTGCTGTGTATTTAAGAGCTAGGCCTTTTTTGAATATACACCCCTGTCAGTTTGTTTATGACATTCTCGCCTCTTTCCGTATGTGTGTTGAAATACATAGTACTCTTAAAAAAAAAAATACGACTTTATTCAATTCAGGTCTTTTGTTAATTTTCATCAACTTCCAATGCTATTGAGTTTGATATATTTGGATTTTGAAAAAATAAAATGTTCTCCCACTATTATTTAAAAAAGGTAATTAAAAATGAAAAGAAAAGGGACAGGTGTATAATAGTGCCAGATGGTGATTCAATGAAGTGCTTCTAAATTTCATAAATCCAAAATACCCAATTGGAGTTACACAAAGAAAAACCCCATTAGAAACATATATCAAATAAATAAAAAAATCCAAATCTGAATCCCAAAATTGAAGCAGATTATGGAATCTTCGATAAAGAAAATGAAGGAGCACAAACAATGGACATCTACAGACAATTGTTGGAGGCGACCGTAGTACTTCTCAAGTATGTGTTCCTCTATTTTTCTTGCATGAAGCTAAAAGTAGTGTGTTGGTTAGCAAAAAATAGTTCTATATTTATTTTTAAAATCTATGTGGACTTTGATTAAAAAAGCTCGGTCTTCTACTACAGCAGGTATCATCAAGTAGTTTTATAAATAAAAATTGATCATTTAAATTAATAATCTATTTTTCAATCAATTTTAATAATAAAATGGCAGTTTTTTCCAATCTACATATAATTAATTACTGTTTAAACCAAGCATGATATTCGTTATGAAAATTACACCAACCTCACATGAGGTTAAATATAGTGACACTTCAAAAACATTTCCAGAAATGACGCTTCACTCTTGAGCCTTGTATAAGTGAAATAGTTAAGTTTTTACCATCGGAATATTCATTTTTAAAATGATTTTATTTGTTTATTGACACCTGGGGGGGGGGGGGGATTTTTTTTCTTTGAAAGACGTCAAGGAAAATAGTGCTATTCCATCCATTTTTTAGGTAAGAATCATTTTAGGAAAGGAATATTCCATTAGTTTAGAGAGATTGAACTTAACTATTACGTTGCACAGGCCTCAATAGAGGAGTGTCATTTCTATAAATCTCAATGACAGGTTTTGTAATTTATCCTATTAGCGATTTGTGCACAATGCAGGAGGCGATTTCGTCGTTTAGATAGAATAAGAGTTTTCATGTATGTTTTCTCTCCAATTTGAAGAGGTGAATGTTTGGTGGGCTGTAGGTAAAAATTCCTGGCCCCACAAAAAACAAAAAAAAAAATCCACCCATTCTCTCATTACCAAACAAAACTCATACTATTTTCTCTCTATTTTTTCTCTTTTATTTTTTATCCTTCTTATTCCACCTCCAACCAAACGGACCTTAAGTGTAAGCCTATCCCATCACTTAAAAAAGAAAGATACAAGGAAATATATAACCAAAATATTATCAAAATGAACTTTTTTTTCAACAGAATGTCAATTTTTTTTTTTTTTTTTTGGGGGTAAGGATGTCAACTTGATTTTAAAAGGATGAAAGAACAAAGAAAAATCATAGAATAATTAAACAATATATAGTTAGTTTATTGTCACCACTCATTGACGTAACATCCATGTTCTGTGGCAAAATTCCTAGAAACTAAGTAGAAATAATTATAATTTTTTTGCGTAGTAGATAATATGTAGGCTAACATTGTATGGAATGAAAGTCTCTCTCCATTCTTAGCCCGAAATTCCATGAAGCAAATTAAAGTGGCCTAAATCTTGGAGTATCATGGCAACATATTGATATACTTTCGAAGGGGTGACTTGAAAAACTCTGTGCCACTAGGACCAAAAGGATGTTCCATAGGGGGATTTGTGGGAGACTTGATAGGATCTGGGCCCTTTGGAACTTTCCTTTTGATCTCATAATTTAAAGAACCAAAATCATTAGCAATAATAGGATGTTCTACAGGGGGTGTTCCAGGAGACTTGATAGGATCTGGGCCCTTTGGAACTGTCCTTTTGATCTCAAAATTTAAAGAACCGAAATCATTAGAAACAATAGGATGTTCTACAGGGGGAGTTCCGGGAGACTTGATAGGATCTGGGCCCTTTGGAACTCTCCTTTTGATCTCATAATTTAAAGAACCAAAATCATTAGAAACAATAGGATCTTCTATAGGGGGAGTTCCAGGAGACTTGAAAGGATTTGGGCCCTTTGGAACTGTCCTTTTAATCTCATAATTTAGAGAACTGAAATCACTAGAAACAATAGGATGCTCAAGAGGGGGTGTTCCAGGAGACTTGATAGGATCTGGGCCCTTTGGAACTGTCCTTTTGATCTCAAAATTTAAAGAACCGAAATCATTAGAAACAATAGGATGTTCTACAGGGGGAGTTCCGGGAGACTTGATAGGATCTGGGCCCTTTGGAACTCCCCTTTTGATCTCATAATTTAAAGAACCAAAATCATTAGAGTCAATAGGATGTTCTACAGGGGGAGTTCCAGGAGACTTGATAGGATCTGGACCCTTTGGAACGGTCCTTTTGATCTCATAATTTAGAGAACCAAAATCATTATAAGCATAAGATAGAGAGAGAAGTGTGAATATTACAAGAAAAAGAACCTTGGGGGACTCCATTGTATTACAAAGGCTCTCAATGTTTGCAATAATAACAACTTTTTGTTCTTATATAATGTCAATCTTGGATATCTCATGTGAAATTGTTTTTTCTTCTTCATAAAGAAAACAAAGCCTATGATTTTAATACGGAAAGTTGAAAGATTGTAACCAAATTTAATATATTTCATTTTTAGAATTTAAACACTTGGCAATCTCCCTATGATAAGTTGAAAATTTATAATAAATAACCGAAAGCCTTGATAGCTCGTATTTTTTGGTGTTTCCATTTGAGATTCCAAGGCTCAAATCTCCCCTCTAGTTGTAACTATCAAATTTATCAAGAAAAAGTTAATGCGGTTCTTTTCTTGGACGGATTACAATTAATCCTAACAAAAAATATTAATTCTTAATAATCATTATTTATTATCAAACCAATGCACTAATTTGTTAGCTAAAATTTGTGTTCATTGCTAAACTTTGCATTTAATTTTTTTTATACTGAATAAATGTATTTCTTTTTATTATTTATTTTAAATGTGATAATTGATTCATAATAATTGTTATTTACTATCTAATCAAAGACCCTACTTGGTTGGCTAAAATTTGTTTTCATTTTTAAACTTTGCACAATGTTTGTTTTACAATAAATAAATATATTTCCTTTTTTTAATATATATTCGGTAATCGACTCATAATAACTATATTTTATTATCAAATCAAGATAGTAATTTTATTTTAGAAAGAAATCGAGATAGTGATTGGTTAGATAAAACTTGTTCTCAATCCTAAATAATATACACAATTTTTTTTTTAAAGAAACAAATCTACTTATTTTTTGATACATTTGATAATTGATTCATAAAAATTGTTATTTTTTATGAAATCATGACACTAATTATTTTGGTAAACACTGTTTCCATTCCTAAACTTTGTACAAAGTTTTTTTTTTTTTTTAAATCATTTCCAAACTTTCAAAATTTCAGTTTTCATCTTTAAACTTTTGAAGACTTTTCAATTGTTTGTCCTTTCTCAACATCCATTAAATTTTATCTTACATGTACTAACAAAGATACAGAGGTGCTAGATTTTTTGTATTTTTTTAGTGCATGTATTTTTGTAGCATTAAATACTCTAACATAGAGCACTTTTAAAAAAAAAAAAAAAATCTGAAGACATGGCACCAAATAATTGGCAATTACAATCTTCCATAGTCTTGCTTCTTCAAAAGAAAAACCTTATTTTTGTACCTAATTAATATTATTTTTTTGGCTTCTTTGTTTTTTCATCCCTAAACTTTCTAAATTCATTTCTTTGGCTTTAAACTTTTGGTAACATTTCAATTCTGTCCTTTTATCAACATCCACTTAATTTGAATCTTATGTGTACTAACGAAATGTTGAAGTGGTAGATTTTTAACATTTAATTTTTAGTGCATGTAGAATTTTAGCATTAAATAGTCTAACATAGAGCACTCATCTCTCTCTCTCTCTCTCTCTCTCTCTCTCTCTCTCTCTCTCTCTCTCTCTCTCTCTCTCTCTCTCTCTCTCTGCAAACGTATGCTTCATTTTTGTGAGTTTCTTTCGGTGTTTATATTTGATATTTCTTCGGTACGAGAAAGAATAAATGGATTTGTTCTCTGATACTACATAAACCCAAAGTGAGAAGGAAAATTATTGAATTCTAAGGGGTATCATAAATGCGTACTCCTCCCTCTCACTTGAACTGTGGGTCCCACCATAAATTTTATTAGTGTCACCCACAATTATGTGAGAGGGAGAAATATGCATTTATGGTAGTCCAAGAGTACTCAATAATTACCTAAGGGAGAAATGACAAAAATTAATGTAAGGAGCATTGGGTTTGAGACTTTAAACGTCTTAGTTTTGTCAAAAGTGACTATGTTTCGGCATTTTAATGATTGAAGTTGAATTGATTGTTTTCAATTTTTGCTGTGTTTTTGAATTTTTGGTTAATTAAGAGAATCAAGCCGAATTAGGGTTTCGTTCCTGATTGAATCAATTGAGCTTTAGTTTCCAATTGAATTGGCCAATTTGGTCCGATTTTTGAAATCATGCTTAAGATGACAAATTATTTTTAATAAATGACTGAAAAAGTGATTTAGCAGTAATGGTGTACCACTTGAGGACTAAAGGGGGCCTTGGACCTCCAAAATTTTTGAAAAAAATTAATTTGGAAATATCCTAAATAATTTGAAAATTTTTAAATTACCATATCATTTTGGCCCCTGATACTTGATAATATGCATATATATATTTTAAAATGTCTATCACCGCGACCCCTGGCATGATGGTCACTCCACAAGTATTAAGTGCTTGTTGGGTGTGGGGGGCAAGAGCTAGGGTTCAAGTCTCTAGAAGAGAGTTTCACACACATATATTCTTAATTTAGGCTAGAGTAGAATTTCTATCATGTATAAAAGAAAAAGTCTAAAATAAACATAATTTTTATTTAAATAATATATAGTCGATAAATACATATGTCAACAAATTACAATAATTAAAGATTTAACATATTCACAATGAACACAGGTATTTAATAATTACCTCAACAAATAAAAGGGAAAAAAATTATAATCTTCATCCCAACACATCTAGGACTTACTTGTACACAATAGTAGAAAAATTGAAAGTTAGAAACTTTGTTGATGTGCCACACTACCAAGTCTCCCACACAATTGCAAAGACATTTTGCCCCACACAGGTAACTCTCTCTCTCTCTCTCTCTCTCTCTCTCTCTCTCTCTCTCTCTCTCTCTCTCTCTCTCTCTCTCTCTCTCTTTGTGACTCTGCTCGTGCTTGCCTCACTTTTTTTGTACATGGGTCACAGGTGAAAGATTGAAGCTTTTGTTTATGTTGCGCGACCCTCATTGCTAGGTCCCCTAATTGTACAGTAGTGTTCTATCTATGCCCCACAGCCAATCGGCTTTATATATACCCTTATATCCATTATTTTTAACTCTTTCCTAGGTACTATTTGCTTTGCTTTGATTTTTTTTTTTAATACTACTATATTAACATGTATTTAGTTGTTGTTTATTACATTTTTTTTACGCATTGACATTTGAAGATTGTTTGTCTTTTATTTAGCAATCTTTGGACTATTAGTATGTTTTTATTATATTTTTTTAAATCTCAGTCATTTTATTTAATGAGTGATAATTTAATTTGATAAATCTAGGTTCATGGGCATGTTTAGTACTTTTGACTCATTCCTAAAAAAAAAATGATGATAGTAATTCATAAAATAGTACACTTTTGGGTTAATCCCACCTTGGATAATGAGTGTGAGCTAAAGGGACTAAAAGCATGTGCTGTGTATTTAAGAGTTAGGCCTTTTTTGAATATACACCCATGTCAGTTTGTTTATGACCTTCTCCCCTCTTTCCATTTGTGTGTTGACATAGATAGTATTCTAAAAAAAAAAAAATACAACTTTATTAAATTCAGGACTTTTGTTAATTTTCATCAACTTCCAATGCTAATGAGTTTGATATATTTGGATTTTGAAAAAATAAAATGTTCTCCCACAATTATTTAAAAAAGGTAATTAAAAATGAAAAGAAAAGAGACAGGTGTATAATAGTGCCAGATGGTGATTCAATGAAGTGCTTCTAAATTTCAAAAATCTAAAACACCCAATTGGAGTTCCACAAAGAAAAACCCCATTAGAAACATATATCAAATAAATAAAAAAATCCGAATCCGAATCGCAAAATTGAAGCAGATTATGGAATCTTCGACAAAGTAAATGAAGGAGCACAAACAATGGATGTCTACAGACAATTGTTAGAGGCGACCGTAGTACTTCTTAAGTATGTGTTCCTCTAGTTTCTTGCATGAAGCTAAAAGTAGTGTGTTGGTTAGCAAAAAATAGTTCTATATTTATTTTTTAAATCTATGTGGACCTTGATTTAAAAAGCTCGGTCTTCTTCTACAGTAGGTATCATCAAGTAGTTTTATAAATGAAAATTGATCATTTAAATTTATAATCTATTTTTCAATCAATTTTAATAGTAAAATGGCAGTTTTTTCCAATCTACATATAATTAATTAGTGATTAAACCAAGCATGTTATTCATTATGAAATTACACCAACCTCATATGAGGTAAATTATAGTGACACTTCAAAAACATTTCCAGAAATGACGCTTCACCCTTGAGGCCTGTATAAGTGAAATAGTTAAGTTTTTACTATCAGAATATTCATTTTTAAAAAGATTTTATACCTGGGGGGGGGGGGGGGGGGGTGTTATTTTTCTTCGAAAAATCTCAAGGAAAATAGTGTTATTCCATCCATTTTTTAGGTAAGAATCACTTTAGGAAAGGAATATTCTATTAGTTTAGAGAGATTGAACTTAACTGTTACCTTGTACAGGCCTCAATAGAGGAGTGTCATTTCTATAAATCTCAATGACGGGTTTTGTAATTTATCCTATTAGTGATTTGTGCACAATGCTAGAGGCGATTTCGTCGTTTAGATAGAATAAGAGTTTTCATGTATGTTTTCTCTCCAATTTGGAGAGGTGAATGTTTGGAGGGCTATAGGTGAAAATTCTTGGGCCCCACAAAAAAAAAAAAAAAAATCCACCCATTCTCTCATTACCAAACAAAACTCGTACCTATTTTCTCCCCTTTATTATTTTCTCTTTTATTTTTTATCCTTCTTATTCCACCTCCAACTAAACAGACCTTAAGTGTGAAGCCTACCTCGTCACTTAAAAAAGAAAGATACAAGGAAATATATAACCAAAATATTATCAAAATGAACTTTTTTTTCAACAGAATGTCAATTTTTTTTTTTTTTTTTTGGGGTAAGAATGTCAACTTGATTTTAAAAGGATGAAAGAACAAATAAAAATCATAGAATAATTAAACAATATAGTCAGTTTATTGTCACCACTCATTGACGTAACATCCATGTTCTGTGGCAAAATGCAAGAAAATAGGTAGAAATAATTATAATTTATTTACGTAGTAGATAATATGTAGGCTAACATTGTATGGAATGAAAGTCTCTCTCCATTCTTAGCCCGAAATTCCATGAAGCAAATTAAAGTAGCCTAAATCTTGGAGTATCATGGCAATATATTGATATACTTTCGAAGGGGTGACTTGAAAGACTCTGTGCCACTAGGACCAAAAGGATGTTCCACCGGGGGAGTTGTGGGAGACTTGATAGGATCTGGGCCCTTTGGAACTGTCCTTTTGATCTCATAATTTAAAGAACCGAAATCATTAGAAACAATAGGATGTTCTACAGGGGGTGTTCCAGGAGACTTGATAGGATCTGGGCCCTTTGGAACTGTCCTTTTGATCTCAAAATTTAAAGAACCGAAATCATTAGAAACAATAGGATCTTCTATAGGGGGAGTTCCAGGAGACTTGATAGGATCTGGGCCCTTTGGAACTGTCCTTTTGATCTCAAAATTTAAAGAACTGAAATCATTAGAAACAATAGGATCTTCTATAGGGGGAGTTCCAGGAGACTTGATAGGATTTGGGCCCGTTGGAACTGTCCTTTTGATCTCAAAATTTAAAGAACCGAAATTATTAGAAATAATAGGATCTTCTATAGGGGGAGTTCCAGGAGACTTGATAGGATCTGGGCCCTTTGGAACTGTCCTTTTAATCTCATAATTTAGAGAACCGAAATCATTAGAAACAATAGGATGCTCAACAGGGGGTGTTCCAGGAGACTTGATAGGATCTGGGCCCTTTGGAACTGTCCTTTTGATCTCAAAATTTAAAGAACCGAAATCATTAGAAACAATAGGATGTTCTATAGGGGGTGATCTCGGAGATTGTATAGGATCTGGGCCGCCAGGAACTTTCCTCTTAATATCATAATTTGTAGGACCAAAATCATTATAAGTTGTAGGATGTCCTACAGGGGGTGATCCCGGAGAAGGTATAGGATCTGGGCCGCCAGGAACTTTCCTTTTGATCTCATAATTTAAAGAACCAAAATCATTAGAAACAATAGAATGTTCTACAGGGGGAGTTCCAGGAGACTTGATAGGATCTGGACCCTTTGGAACAGTCCTTTTGATCTCATAATTTAGAGAATCGAAATCATTATAAGCATAAGATAGAGAGAGAAGTGTGAATATTGAAAGAAAAAAAACCTTGAGGGACTCCATTCTATTACAAAGGCTCTCAATGTTTGCAATAATAACAACTTTTTGTTCTTATATAATGTCAATCATTGATATCTCATGTGAAATTGTTTTTTCTTCTTCATAAAGAAAACAAAGCCTATGATTTTAATACGGAAAGTTGAAAGATTGTAACAAAATTAATATATTTCATTTTTAGAATTTAAACACAGGGAAATCTCCTTATGATAAGTTGAAAATTTATAATAAATAACCAAAAGCCTTGATAGCTCATATTTTCTAGTGTTTCCATTTGAGATTCCATGGTTCAAATCTCCCCTCTAGTTGTAACTATCAAATTTATCAAGAAAAATTTAATGTGTTTCTTTTCTTGGACGGATTACAATTAATCCTAACAAAAAATATTAATTCCTAATAATCATTATTTATTATCAAACCAATGCACTAATTTGTTAGCTAAAATTTGTGTTCATTGCTAAACTTTGCATTTAATTTTTTTTATACTGAATAAATGTATTTCTTTTTATTATTTATTTTAAATGTGATAATTGATTCATAATAATTGTTATTTACTATCTAATCAAAGACCCTAATTGGTTGGCTAAAATTTGCTTTCATTTTTAAACTTTGCACAATGTTTGTTTTACAATAAATAAATATATTTCCTTTTTTTAATATATATTCGGTAATCGATTCATAATAACTATATTTTATTATCAAATCAAGATAGTAATTTTTTTTTGGAAAGAAATCAAGATAGTGATTGGTTAGATAAAACTTCTTCTCAATCCTAAATAATATACACAATTTTTTTTTAGAGAAACAAATCTACTTATTTTTTGATACATTTGATAATTGATTCATAAAAATTGTTATTTTTTATGAAATCAAGACACTAATTATTTTGGTAAACACTGCTTCCATTCTTGAACTTTGTACAAAGTTTTTTTTTTTTTTTAATCATTCCCAAACTTTCAAAATTTCAGTTTTCATCTTTAAACTTTTGAAGACTTTTCAATTGTTTGTCCTTTCTCAACATCCATTAAATTTTATCTTACATGTACTAACAAAAATACAGAGGTGCTAGATTTTTTGTATTTTTTTAGTGCATGTATTTTTGTAGCATTAAATACTCTAACATAGAGCACTTTAAAAAAAAAAAAAAAAATCTGAAGACATGGCACCAAATAATTGGCCATTACAATCTTCCATAGTCTTGCTTCTTCAAAAGAAAAACCTTATTTTGTACCTAATTAATATTATTTTTTTGGCTTCTTTGTTTTTTCATCCTTAAACTTTCTAAATTCATTTCTTTGGCTTTAAACTTTTGGTAACATTTCAATTCTGTCCTTTTATCAACATCCACTTAATTTGAATCTTATGTGTACTAACGAAATGTTGAAGTGGTAGATTTTTAACATTTAATTTTTAGTGCATGTAGAATTTTAGCATTAAATAGTCTAACATAGAGCACTCATCTCTCTCTCTCTCTCTCTCTCTCTCTCTCTCTCTCTCTCTCTCTCTCTCTCTCTGCAAACGTATGCTTCATTTTTGTGAGTTTTTTTCGGTGTTTATATTTGATATTTCTTCGGTACGAGAAAGAATAAATGGATTTGTTCTTTGATACTACATAAACCCAAAGTGAGAAGGAAAATTATTGAATTCTAAGGGGTATCATAAATGCGTACTCCTCCCTCTCACTTGAACTGTGGGTCCCATCATAAATTTTATTAGTGTCACCCACAGTTATGTGAGAGGGAGAAGTATGCATTTATGGTAGTCCAAGAGTACTCAATAATTACCTGAAGGAGAAATGACAAAAATTAATGTAAGGAGCATTGGGTTTGAGACTTTAAACGTCTTAGTTTTGTCAAAAGTGACTATGTTTTGGCATTTTAATGATTGAAGTTGAACTGATTGTTTTCAATTTTTGATGTGTTTTTGAATTTTTGGTTATTTAAGAGAATCAAGCCCGATTAGGGTTTCGTTCCTGATTGAATCAATGGAGCTTTAGTTTCCAATTGAATTGGCCAATTTGGTCCGATTTTTGAAATCATGCTTAAGATGACAAATTATTTTTAATAAATGACTGAAAAAGTGATTTAGCAGTAATGGTGTACCACTTTAGGACTAAAGGGGGCCTTGGACCTCCAAAATTTTTGAAAAAAATTAATTTGGAAATATCCTAAATAATTTGAAAATTTTTAAATTACCTTATCATTTTGGCCCTCGATACTTGATAATATGCATATATATATTTTAAAATGTCTATCACCGTGACCCCTGGCATGATGGTTACTCCACAAGTATTAAGTGCTTGTTGGATGTGGGGGGGCAAGAGCTGGGGTTCAAGTCTCTAGAAGGGAGTTTCACACACATATACTCTTAATTTAGGCTAGAGTAGAATTTCTATCATGTATAAAAAAAAAAAAAAAGTCTAAAATAAAAATAATTTTTATTTAAATAACATATAGTCGATAAATACATATGTCAACAAATTACAATAATTAAACAGTTAACATCTTCACTATGAACACAGGTATTTAATAATTACCTCAACAAATAAAAGGGAAAAAAATTGTAATCTTCATCCCAACACATCTAGGACTTACTTGTACACAACAGTAGAAAAATTGAAAGTTAGAAACTTTGTCGATGTGCTTCACTACCAAGTCTCCCACACAATTGCAAAGACATTTTGCCCCACACATGTAACTCTCTCTCTCTCTCTCTCTCTCTCTCTCTCTCTCTCTCTCTCTCTCTCTCTCTCTCTCTCTCTCTCTTTGTGACTCTGTTTGTGCTTGCCTCACTTTTTTTGTACATGGGTCACAGGTGAAATATTGAAGCTTTTGTTTATGTTGCCTGACCCTCATTGCTAGGTCCCCTAATTGTACAGTAGTGTTCTATCTATAGCCCACAGCTAATCGGCTTTATATACACTCTTATATCCATTATTTTTAACTCTTTCCTAGGTACTATTTGCTTTGCTTTGATTTTTTTTTTTATACTACTATATTAACATGTATTTAGTTGTTGTTTATTACATTTTTTTTATGCATTGACATTTGAAGATTGTTTGTCTTTTATTTAGCAATCTTTGGACTATTAGTATGTTTTTATTATATTTTTTTAAATCTCAGCCATTTTATTTAATGGGTGATAATTTAATTTGATAAATCTAGGTTCATGGGCATGTTTAGTACTTTTGACTCATTCCAAAAAAAAAATGATGACAGTAATTCATAAAATAGTACACTTTTGGGTTAATCCCACCTTGGATAATGAGTGTGAGCTAAAGAGACTAAAAGCATGTGCTGTGTATTTAAGAGTTAGGCCTTTTTTGGATATACACCCATGTCAGTTTGTTTATAACCTTCTCCCGTCTTTCCATTTGTGTGTTGAAATACATAGTATTCTAAAAAAAAAATACAACTTTATTAAATTCAGGACTTTTGTTAATTTTCATCAACTTCCAATGCTAATGAGTTTGATATATTTGGATTTTGAAAAAATAAAATGTTCTCCCACAATTATTTAAAAAAGGTAATTAAAAATGAAAAGAAAAGGGACAGGTGTATAATAGTGCCAAATGGTGGTTCAATGAAGTGCTTCTAAATTTCAAAAATCTAAAACACCCAATTGGAGTTACACAAAGTGACAGGCCACAAATGCGTTGACCCCTTGTGATAACTTAGATTAATTAATTAGCCCAGTTTTTAATTAATCAAATTAACATGCAATATCACGTAGCAGCACAAACAAATTACCGAAACTAAGTTATGCAGCGGAAAATAAATAATACGGTGATTTGTTCACGAATGGGGAAAACCCTTACGACAAAAACCCCACCGGGTGATTTAAGGTCACCACTCCCGAAACTCCACTATTATCACAACAAGCAGTTACAAGTAAGGAATCCCAGTACCTCACCAACCTACAGTTGAACTCTTACCCCAATACCCAATTGGACTTGTTCTGTAGTGACAGTTTCTCCTTTCAATGCACGGCTCCAAGTACGTGACTAACCAGATGTGCGGATCCCAGTACGCGACTTCAAATACCAACTAGAGAGAGAGAGAGTTGGCTGCAAAGTTCTTCAAATCATCAGAGATGAACTAGGGCACGAACTTTGTCTTTCTGATCACAAATTGCATGAACAACAAGTTCTCAAAGAATGTGCAACTTGTATCTTCTGCTCCTGCTTGACGGCCCTTAAAATAATCCTTTTATATGTCTAGGGTTAGGAGAAAAGAAGTCCCAAAGACACACTCACGGATTAGACTTGAAACAGACTTGGAAATCTGTTTTCTTTAATTCTCAACAGATAGAGGTGTCGAGAGGTGTCGAGAAGTTATCGAGGCTCGGGCAAAACAGCTTCTTTAAAGCTCGATAGATGCATCTGTCGAGGTATGTGTCGAGCTTTAAAAACTTGCACTTCCTTGCTTGTTTCTTGGACAGACTTTGACGGCTTCAACACTTAATCTTGAACCACTATTTCTTGAAGTGTTAAACTCATCCTAAATCTACCCAATTACAAGTAAAGTGCGTTTTGTCTCAGGATAAGCCAATTACATAAAATAGCGACATATGTTCACAGACTTGAACTACATATGTCCTAACACAAAGAAAAACCCCATTAGAAACATATATCAAATAAAAAAAAAATCCAAATCCGAATCCCAAAATTGAAGCAGATTATGGAATCTTCGACAAAGTAAATGAAGGAGCACAAACAATGGATGTCTACAGAAAATTGTTAGAGGCGACCGTAGTACTTCTTAAGTATGTGTTCCTCTAGTTTCTTGCATGAAGCTAAAAGTAGTGTGTTGGTTAGCAAAGAATAGTTCTATATTTATTTTTTAAATCTATGTGGACCTTGATTTAAAAAGCTCGGTCTTCTTCTACAGTAGGTATCACCAAGTAGTTTTATAAATGAAAATTGATCATTTCAATTTATAATCTATTTTTCAATCAATTTTAATAGAAAAATGGCAGTTTTTTCCAATCTACATATAATTAATTAGTGATTAAACCAAGCATGTTATTCATTATGAAATTACACCAACCTCATATGAGGTAAATTATAGTGACACTTCAAAAACATTTCCAGAAGTGACGCTTCACCCTTGAGGCTTGTATAAGTGAAATAGTTAAGTTTTTACTATCAGAATATTCATTTTTAAAAAGATTTTATACCTGGGGGGGGGGGGGGGGGGGGGGGGGGCGTATTATTTTTCTTCGAAAAACCTCAAGGAAAATAGTGTTATTCCATCCATTTTTTAGGTAAGAATCATTTTAGGAAAGGAATATTCTATTAGTTTAGAGAGATTGAACTTAACTATTTCCTTGTACAGGCCTCAATAGAGGAGTGTCATTTCTATAAATCTCAATGACGGGTTTTGTAATTTATCCTATTAGTGATTTGTGCACAATGCTGGAGGCGATTTCGTCGTTTAGATAGAATAAGAGTTTTTATGTATGTTTTCTCTCCAATTTGGAGAGGTGAATGTTTGGAGGGCTATAGGTGAAAATTCCTGGGCCCCACAAAAAAAAAAATCCACCCATTCTCTCATTACCAAACAAAACTCATACCTATTTTCTCCCCTTTATTTTTTTCTCTTTTATTTTTTATCCTTCTTATTCCACCTCCAACTAAACGGACCTTAAGTGTGAAGCCTACCTCGTCACTTAAAAAAGAAAGATACAAGGAAATATATAACCAAAATATTATCAAAATGAACTTTTTTTTCAACAGAATGTCAATTTTTTTTTTTTTTTTTTTGGGGTAAGAATGTCAACTTGATTTTAAAAGGATGAAAGAACAAATAAAAATCATAGAATAATTAAACAATATAGTCAGTTTATTGTCACCACTCATTGACGTAACATCCATGTTCTGTGGCAAAATGCAAGAAAATAAGTAGAAATAATTATAATTTATTTGCGTAGTAGATAATATGTAGGCTAACATTGTATGGGATGAAAGTCTCTCTCCATTCTTAGCCCGAAATTCCATGAAGCAAATTAAAGTAGCCTAAATCTTGGAGTATCATGGCAATATATTGATATACTTTCGAAGGGGTGACTTGAAAGACTCTGTGCCACTAGGACCAAAAGGATGTTCCACAGGGGGAGTTGTGGGAGACTTGATAGGATCTGGGCCCTTTGGAACTGTCCTTTTGATCTCATAATTTAAAGAACCGAAATCATTAGAAACAATAGGATGTTCTACAGGGGGTGTTCCAGGAGACTTGATAGGATCTGGGCCCTTTGGAACTGTCCTTTTGATCTCAAAATTTAAAGAACCGAAATCATTAGAAACAATAGGATCTTCTATAGGGGGAGTTCCAGGAGACTTGATAGGATTTGGGCCCGTTGGAACTGTCCTTTTGATCTCAAAATTTAAAGAACCAAAATCATTAGAAATAATAGGATCTTCTATAGGGGGAGTTCCAGGAGACTTGATAGGATCTGGGCCCTTTGGAACTATAGGGGGAGTTCCAGGAGACTTGATAGGATCTGGGCCCTGTCCTTTTAATCTCATAATTTAGAGAACCGAAATCATTAGAAACAATAGGATGCTCAACAGGGGGTGTTCCAGGAGACTTGATAGGATCTGGGCCCTTTGGAACTGTCCTTTTGATCTCAAAATTTAAAAAACCGAAATCATTAGAAACAATAGGTTGTTCTATAGGGGGTGATCTCGGAGACTGTATAGGATCTGGGCCGCCAGGAACTTTCCTCTTAATATCATAATTTGTAGGACCAAAATCATTAGAAGTTGTAGGATGTCCTACAGGGGGTGACCCCGGAGAATGTATAGGATCTGGGCCGCCAGGAACTTTCCTTTTGATCTCATAATTTAAAGAACCAAAATCATTAGAAACAATAGAATGTTCTACAGGGGGAGTTCCAGGAGACTTGATAGGATCTGGACCCTTTGGAATAGTCCTTTTGATCTCATAATTTAGAGAACCAAAATCATTATAAGCATAAGATAGAGAGAGAAGTGTGAATATTGCAAGAAAAAAAACCTTGAGGGACTCCATTCTATTACAAAGGCTCTCAATGTTTGCAATAATAACAACTTTTTGTTCTTATATAATGTCAATCTTGGATATCTCATGTGAAATTGTTTTTTCTTCTTCATAAAGAAAACAAAGCCTATGATTTTAATACGGAAAGTTGAAAGATTGTAACAAAATTAATATATTTCATTTTTAGAATTTAAACACAGGGAAATCTCCTTATGATAAGTTGAAAATTTATAATAAATAACCAAAAGCCTTGATAGCTCATATTTTCTAGTGTTTCCATTTGAGATTCCAAGGTTCAAATCTCCCCTCTAGTTGTAACTATCAAATTTATCAGGAAAAAGTTAATGTGTTTCTTTTCTTGGACGGATTACAATTAATCCTAACAAAAAATATTAATTCCTAATAATCATTATTTATTATCAAACCAATGCACTAATTTGTTAGCTAAAATTTGTGTTCATTGCTAAACTTTGCATTTAATTTTTTTTATGCTGAATAAATGTATTTCTTTTTATTATTTATTTTAAATGTGATAATTGATTCATAATAATTGTTATTTACTATCTAATCAAAGACCCTAATTGGTTGTCTAAAATTTGTTTTCATTTTTAAACTTTGCACAATGTTGGTTTTACAATAAATAAATATATTTCCTTTTTTTAATATATATTCGGTAATCGATTCATAATAACTATATTTTATTATCAAATCAAGATAGTAATTTTTTTTTAGAAAGAAATCAAGATAGTGATTGGTTAGATAAAACTTGTTCTCAATCCTAAATAATATACACAATTTTTTTTTAAAGAAACAAATCTACTTATTTTTGATACATTTGATAATTGATTCATAAAAATTGTTATTTCTTATGAAATCAAGACACTAATTATTTTGGTAAACACTGTTTCCATTCCTGAACTTTGTACAAAGTTTTTTTTTTTTTTTTTAATCATTCCCAAACTTTCAAAATTTCAGTTTTCATCTTTAAACTTTTGAAGACTTTTCAATTGTTTGTCCTTTCTCAACATCCATTAAATTTTATCTTACATGTACTAACAAAAATACAGAGGTGTTAGGTTTTTTGTATTTTTTTAGTGCATGTATTTTTGTAGCATTAAATACTCTAACATAGAGCACTTTTTAAAAAAAAAAATCTGAAGACATGGCAACAAATAATTGGCAATTACAATCTTCCATAGTCTTGCTTCTTCAAAAGAAAGACCTTATTTTTGCACCTAAGTAATATTATTTTTTTGACTTCTTTGTTTTTTCATCCCTAAACTTTCTAAATTCATTTCTTTGACTTTAAACTGTTGGTAACATTTCAATTCTGTCCTTTTATCAACATCCACTTAAGTTGAATCTCATGTGTACTAACTAAATGTTGAAGTGGTAGATTTTTAACATTTATTTTTTAGTGCATGTAGAATTTTTGCATTGAATAATCTACTAACGAAATGTTGAAGTAGTAGATTTTTAACATTTATTTTTTAAGTGCATGTAGATTTTTAGCATTGATTTTTCTCTAATCTAACATAGAGCACTCTCTCACTCTCTCTCTCTCTCTCTCTCTCTCTCTCTCTCTCTCTCTCTCTCTCTCTCTCTCTCTCTCTCTCTCTCTCTCTGCAAAGGTATGCTTCATTTTTGTGAGTTTTTTTGGGTGTTTATATTTGATATTTCTTCAGTACGAGAAAGAATAAATGGATTTGTTCTCTGATACTACATAAACCCAAAGTGAGAAGGAAAATCATTGAATTCTAAGGGGTACCATAAATGCGTACTCCTCCCTCCCACATGAATTGTGATTCCTACCATAAATTTATTTAGTGTCACCCACAGTTATGTGAGAGAGGGAAGTATGCATTTATGGTACTCCGGAAGTATCCAATAATTACTCGATAAAGAAATGACAAAAATTAATGTCAGGAGCATTGGGTTTGGGACTTTAAACGTCGTAGTTTTGTCAAAAGTGACTATGTTTTGGCATTTTAATGATTGAAGTTGAACTGATTGTTTTATATTTTTGATGTGTTTTTTGAATTTTTGGTTATTTAAGAGAATCAGGCTGGATTAGGGTTTAGTTTCTGATTGAATCGATGGAACTTTAGTTTCCAATTGAATTGGCCAATTTGGTCCGATTTTTAAAATCATGGTTAAGATGACAAATTATTTTTAATAAATGAGTAAAAAAGTGATTTAGCAGCAATGGTGTACCACTTAAGGACTGAAGGGGGCCTTGGACCTCCAAAATTTTTGAAAAAATTGATTTGGAAATATCCTAAATAATTTTAAAATTTTTAAATTACCTTATCATTTTGGCCCCGATACTTGATAATATGCATATATATTTAAGAATGTCTATCACCGCACACCCCTAGCATGATGGTCACTCCACAAGTTTTAAGTGCTTGTGGGGTGTGGGTGGCAAGAGTTGGGTTTAAATCTCTAGAAAGGAGTTTCACACACATATACACTTACCTTAAGCTAGAGTAGAATTTCTATCATGTATAAAAAAAAAATGTCTAAAATAAACATAATTTTCATTTAAATAAAATACAGTCCATAAATACATATGTCAACAAATTAGAATAATTAAACATTTAGCATCTTCACAATGAACACAGGCATTTAACAATTTCCTCAACAAATAAAAGGGAAAAAAAATTATAATCTTCATCCCCACACATCTAGGACTTACTTGTACAAAACAACAGAAAAATTGAAAGTTTAGAAACTTTGTTGTTCTACCGCACTACCAAGTCTCCCACACAATTGCCAAAACATTTTTCCCCACACAGGTAACTCTCTCTCTCTCTCTCTCTCTCTCTCTCTCTCTCTCTCTCTCTCTCTCTCTCTCTCTCTCTCTCTCTCTCTCTCTCTCTCTCTCTCTTTGTGTCTCTGTACGTGCTTGCCTCACTTTTTTTTGTCCATGGGTCACAGGTGAAAGATTGAAGCTTTTGTTCGTGTCGCGGGACCCTCATCACCAGGTGCCCTAATTGTACAGCAGTGTTCTATCTATGCCCCATAGCTGATCGGCTTTATATATACCCTGATATCCAATATTTTTTACTCTTTCCTAGGTACTATTTGCTTTGTTTTGATTTTTTTTTCCTTGTATTACTATATTAACATGTATTTAGTTGTTTTTATTATATTTTTTTTTTATGCATTGACGTTTGAAGATAGTTTATCTTTTATTTAGCAATCTTTGCACTATTTGTATGTTTTTATTATATTTTTTTTTAAATCTCAGTAATTTTATTTAATAAGTGATAATTTAATTTGATAAATCTAGGTTCATGGGCATGTTTAGTACTTTTGACTTATTTCTAAAAAAAATGATGACAGTAATTCATAAAATATTACACTTTTGGGTTCTAATGTTAAAGCATCACCTTCCAATGAGTGTCCTTCCAAATCTCCAAGGATCCCAAAAAACATCCTTCTAGACCATTTGTGGTGGAAGTGGAACTTGAAAAGATTCATTTAGAATATTCACTACTTAGTTCCAATGAAGTTGATGTTACAATTTTAAAAAACAAATTTCCCCACTTAGTTCCAATAAAAATAAAGTTATATGTGGCCCCCCTAAAGTTAAATTTCTTACTCTGCAATTATTTAGCAATGATCCCAAACAAAAATTAATAATTTTTTATAAGCATAAATTGTATATAATCCAATGCTATTAAAATTGTTTTACTGGTAGCATTTACTCTTAAAAATAGGGGCTAACCCATATTGGTCCCCCAGAGTAACATACGGAACCCTGTAGCATTTTCTTGGAACTCTCCTTTTGATCTCATAATTTAAAGAACCAAAATCATTAGAAACAATAAGATGTTCTATAGGGGTTGTTCCGGGAGACTTGGTAGGATTTGGGCCCTTTGGAACAATCCTTTTGTTCTCATAATTTAAAGAACCGAAATCATTAGAAACAATAGTATGTTCTACATGGGGAGTTCCAGTAGACTTAATAGGATCTGGGCCTTTTGGAACTGTCCCTTTGATCTCATAATTTAAAAAACCGAAATCATTAGGAACAATAGGATGTTCTACAGGGGGTGTTCCAGGAGACTTGATATGCTCCGAGCCCTCTGGAACTGCCCTTTTGATCTCAAAATTTAAAGAACTGAAATCATTAGAAACAATAGGATGTTCTACAGGAAGAGTTCTTGGAGACTTGATAGGATCTAGGCTCTTTGGAACTGTACTTTTAATCTCAAAATTTAAAGAACCAAAATCATTAGAAAAAATAGGATGTTCTACACAGGGTGCTCCAGGAGACTTGATAGGATTTAGGCCCTTTGGAACTGTCCTTTTGATCTAAAAATTTATAGAACCGAAATCATTAGAAATAATAGGATGTTCTACAGGGGGTGTTCCAGGAGACTTGATATGATCTGGGCCTTTTGGAACTCTCCTTTTGATCTCATAATTTAAAGAACTAAAATCATTAGAAACAATAGAATGTTCTATAGGGGGTGTTCCAGGAGACTGTATAGGATCTGGGCCGCCAGGAACTTTCCTCTTAATCTCATAATTTGAAGAACCAAAATCATTAGAAACTGTAGGATGTCCTACAAAGGGTGATCCCGGAGACTGTATAGGATCTGGGCCACTAGGAACTCTCCTTTTGATCTCATAATTTAAAGAACCAAAATCATTAGAAACAATAAGGTGTTCTACAGGGGGAGTTCCAAGAGACTTGATAGGATCTGGACCCTTTGGAACTGTCTGTTTGATCTCATAATTTAGAGAACCAAAATCATTATAGGCATAAGATAGAGAGAGAAGTGTGAATATTACGAGAAAATATTATAAGCATAAGACTTGAGGGACTCCATTGTATTACAAACGCTCTCAATGTTTGCAATAATAACAACTTTTTGTTCTTATATAATGTCAATCTTGGATATCTCATGTGAAATTATTTTTTCTTCTTCATAAAGAAAACAAAGCCCATGATTTTAATACGGTAAGTTGAAAGATTGTAATAAAATTAATATATTTCATTTTTAGAATTTAAACACATGGCGATCTCCTTATGATAAGTGAAAATTTATAATAAATAAACAAAGCCTTGATAGCTCATATTTTCTGGTGTTTCCATTTGAGATTCCAAGGTTCAAATCTCCCCTCTAGTTGTAACTATCAAATTTGTCAAAAAACAGTGAATGCATTTCTTTTCTTGGATGGATTACAATTAATCCTAACAAAAAATATTAATTCATAAAAAAAAGTGAATCTGTTCCAAAAATATTAATTGATTCATGATAACTATTATTTATTATGAAATCAAGATAGTAATTTTTTTTTTCCCAGATAGAAATCAAGATAGTAATTGGTTAGATAAAACTTGTTCTCAATCCTAAATAATATACACAAAATTTGTTTTTTAAGAAACAAATCTACTTATTTTTTGATACATTTGATAATTGATTCATAAAAATTCTTATTTATTATTAAATCAAGACAATAATTATTTTGCTAAACATTCTTTCCACTCCTAAGCTTTGTACAAAGTTTTTTTTTTTTTTTTTTCATTCCCAAATTTTCAAAATTTCATTTTTCCTCTTTAAACTTTTGAAGACTTTTCAATTTTTGTCCTTTCTCAACATCCATTAAATTTTATCTTACATGTACTAACAAAAATGCAAAGGTGCTAGATTTTTTGTATTTTTTTAGTGCATATATTTTTCTAGCATTAAATAATCTGACATAGAGCACTTAATTTTTTTAAAAAAAAAAATTGGACACAAGGCACCAAATAATTGGCAATTACAGTCTTCCATAGTCTTGCTTCTTCAAAAGAAAAACCTTATTTTTGCACCTTATTAATATTATTTTTTTTGGCTTCTTTGTTTTTTCATCCCTAAACTTTCAAAATTCATTTCTTTGTCTTTAAACTTTTGGTAACATTTCAATTCTATCCTTTTATCAACATCCATTTAATTTGAATCTTATTTGTACTAATGAAATGTTGAAGTGGTAGATTTTTAAAATTTAGTTTTTAGTGCATGTAGAATTTTAGCATTTAATAATCTAACATAGAGCACTCTCTCTCTCTCTCTCTCTCTCTCTCTCTCTCTCTCTCTCTCTCTCTCTCTCTCTCTCTCTCTCTCTCTCTCTCTCTCTCTCTCTCTCTCTCTCTCTCTCTCTCTCTCTCTCTCTCTGCAAACATATGCATCACTTTTGTAAGTTTTTTTGGGTGTTTATATTTGATATTTCCTTCGTACAAGAAAGAATAAATGGATTTGTTCTCTGACACTACAAAAAACCCAAAGGGAGAAGGAAAATTATTAAATACTTCGGGGTGCCATAAATGCGTACTCCTCCCTCTGAAATAAATTGTGGGTCCCACATATATTTAATTAGTGTCACCCACAATTATGTGAGAGGGGGAAGTACTTATTTATGGTACTTTGGAAGTACCCAATAATTACCCAATGGAGAAATGACAAAAATTAATGTAAGGAGCATTGGGTTTGAGACTTTAAACGTCTTAGTTTTGTCAAAAGTGACTATGTTTTGGCATTTTAATGATTGAAGTTGAACTAATTGTTTACAATTTTTGTTGTGTTTTTTTAATTTTTGGTTTTTTAAGAGAATCAGGCCTGATTAAGGTTTTGTTCCTGATTGAATCAGTGGAACTTTAGTTTCGAATTGAACTGGCCAATTTGGTCCGATTTTTAAAATCATGGTTAAGATGACAAATTATTTTTAATAAATGAGTAAAAAAGTGATTTAGCAGCAATGGTGTACCACTTGAGGACTGAAGGGTGCCTGGGACCTCCAAAATTTTTGAAAAAATTAATTTGGAAATATCCTAAATAATTTGAAAATTCTTAAATTACCATATCATTTTGGCCCCCGATACTTGATAATATGCATATATATTTAAGAAAGTCTATCACCGCACACCCTTGGCATGATGGTCACACCACAAGTATTAAGTGCTTGTGAAATGCAGGGGGCAAGAGTTGGGTTTTAAGTCTCTAGAAGGGAGTTTCACACACATATACACTTATGTGGCGTTTGGTATGGAGTAATGTTCTAGGATTCCTAGGAATGTTTAAAGATTCTCATATTTGGTTGCAAATCACGCTAAAGAATCAGATGCCAGGGGAATGTGAATTCCCCTCTCAGTAGAAATGTGGATTCCCTTTAAAATAGGTGAGAATCCAGATTCCCAAGTTTAAAGGAAATTGTATTTTTTTTAAATTGACAATTTTAACCCTTTTTCATTATCATTTAAGCAATTAAGATAAAATATAAAACAAATTATTATAGATTAAACTCTTTTAACATTATTAAAAAGTATAAAAACATTTGAGAATTTAAATAGTTATTTTTGTATTAAACCTGTCATTTTGAAATGATAGACTATAATTTTAATGAATTTTTCATAATTAATAGTTTATATTTGGTTTTTCATTCTTTATTTAGAGGAAGATTTTTATTTATTTATTTTCATTTTTTATTTTTTTAGGGATTTGGTAGTTCACATTCAAATCTAATGATAGAATAGGAAAAATAATTAATTAATTTAAGATTCCTAGGAATAAATCAAGTATTATCATCTCACATTCTTAAGAATATTAAGATATTCCTAATGAAACCAAACATAGGAATATCTACATTCTTAGGAATGTGATTCCTAAGAATCACATTCCTAGGAATCTAGATGCCAAGGGTAATGTGGATTCCCTCGTACCAAACGCCACATTAGCTTAGGCTAGATTAGAATTTCTATCGTGTAAAAAAAAATGTCTAAAATAAACATAATTTTAATTTAAATAAAATACAATCCACAAATACATATGTCAACAAATTACAATAATTAAACATTTAGCATCTTCACAATGAACACATAGGTATTTAACAATTACCTCAACAAATAAAAGGGAAAAAATTTATAATCTTCATCCCAACACATCTAGGACTTACTTGTACACAACAGTAGAAAATTTGAAAAGTTAGAAACATTGTTGATGTGCCACACTACCAAGTCTCCCACACAATTGCAAAAAAATTTTCCACACACAGGTAACTCTCTCTCTCTCTCTCTCTCTCTCTCTCTCTCTCTCTCTCTTTGTGTGTCTTTGTGCGCGTTTGCCTCACTTTTTTTTTTTTGTACGTAGGTCACAGGTGAAAGATTGAAGCTTTTGTTTGTGCCGCAAGACCCTCATTGCCAGGTCCCCCAACTGTACAGCGATGCTCTATCAATGCCCCATAGCTGACCGGCTCTATTTATACCTTGGTATCCATTATTTTTAACTCTTTCCTAGGTATTATTTGCTTTATTTTGATTTTTTTTACTTTACTTTTCATTGCTTTTCTTTTTGTATTCCTTATAATATATTATTTATTATAATAATAAATAATATATTATATAAAGTATATACCGCTATATTAACATATATTTAGTTGTTATTTATTATATTTTCTTTATCCATTGACATTTGAAGATTGTGCCTTTTATTTAGCAATCTTTGGACTATTAGTCTGTTTTTAGTATATTTTTTCAAATCCCAGTCATTTTATTTAATGAGTGATAATTTAATTTGATAATTCTAGGTTCGTGGGCAAGTTTAGTACTTTTGACTCATTCTTCAAAAAAAAAAAAATGAAGACAGTAATTCATAAAATAGTACACTTTTGGGTTCTAATATTGAAGCATCAACTTCTAATGAGTGTCCTTCCAAATCTCCAAGGATCCCAAAAAACATCCTTCTAGACCATCAGTGGTGGAAGTGGAACTTGAAAAGATTCATTTAAAATTTTCACCATTTAGTTCCAATAAAAAAAAGTTATATATGGCCGCCTAAAGATAAATTCCTTACTCCACCATTATTTAGCAATGACCCCAAATAAAAATTAATAATTCTTATAAGCATAAATTGTTTTTAATCCAGCGCTATAAAAATTGTTTTACCGGCAGCATTTACTCTTAAAAATAGGGCTAACCCATATTGGTCCCCCAGAGTTACATACAGGCCTTGGTAGCATTTACTCTTAAACTGATTCATAAAAATTGTTATTTAATATTAAATCAAGACACTAATTAGTTAGCTAAACATTGTTTCCATTCCTGAACACTGTACAACATTGTTTTTTTTTTTTTTTTAATCATTCCCAAACTTTCAAAATTTCATTTTTCATCTTTAAACTTTTGAAGAATTTTTAATTTTTTGTCCTTTCTCAACATCCTTTAAATTTTATCTTACATGTGCTAACAAAAATACAAAGGTGCTAGATTTTTTGAATTTTTTAGTGCATTTATTTTTCTAGCATTAAATAGTCTAACATAGAGCATTTTTTTTTTTTAAATTAGGACACATGGCACCAAATAATTGGCAATTACAATCTTCCGAAGTCTTGCTTCTTCGAAAGAAAAACCTTATTTTTGCACCTTATTAATATTATTTTTTTGACTTCTTTGTTTTTTCATCCCCAAACTTTCTAAATTCATTTCTTTGTCTTTAAAATTTTGGTAACATTTCAATTCTATCCTTTTATCAACATCCATTTAATTTGAATCTTATGTGTACTAACGAAATGTTGAAGTGGTAGATTTCTAATATTATTTTTTAGTGCATGTAGAATTTTAGAGTAACATACGGGCACCGGTAGCATTTACTCTTAAAAATAGGGCCAAACCCATATTGGTCCACATCTCACATAAGTTTACCCTTATTTAAAGAGATTTTTTTTCCCCATGTTTTTTTTTATCGTCTTCATAACACTTTACAAACATGTTTCAATCTTTCACTTTTTTTTTCTTTCAATTTTTTTTTTACTAAATTACAAATTGCATCATTTAACTTACCTAAAATTTAATTTAATTTCTCTAATTTAACTTTTGTTCAAATTCTCAAAAGAAGAAATGGTGGGTTAATCCCACATTGGAAAATGAGTGTGAGTTAAAGAGGTTAAAAGCATGTGTTGTGTATCCAAGAGTTAGGCCTTTTTGTATATACACCCCTGTCAATTTGTTTAAGAACTTCTCGTCTCTTTCCGTGTGTGTGTTGAAATACTTATTATTCTAAAAAAAAAATTATAACTTTATTCAATTCAGGTCTTTTGTTAATTTTCATCAACTTGTAACACTAATGAGTTTGATATATTTGGATTTTTTAAAAAAATTCCACTATTATTTTAAAAAAGAAATTAAAAAAAAATAAAAAATAAAAAAAAAGAAGGGGGACAAGAGTATAATAGTGGGAGATGGTGATTCAATGAAGTGCTTCTAAATTTCATAAATCTAAAACACCCAATTGGAGTTACACAAAGAAAAACCCCATTAGAAACATATATCAAACACACAAAAAAAAAATGGGAATCTGAATCCCAAAATTGAAGCAAAATATGGAATCTTCGACAAAGAAAATGAAGGAGCACCAACAATGGACATCTAGAGACAATTGTGGGAGGCGACCGTAGTACTTCTCAAGTATGTGGTCCTCTATTTTTCTTGCATGAAGCTAAAAGTAATATGTTGGTTAGCAAAAAATAATTCTATTTTTATTTTTCAAATCTATGTGGACTTTGATTAAAAAATCTCGGTCTTCTTCTACCATAGGTATCATCAAGTAGTTTAAAAAATAAAAAATTTTCATTTAAATTTAGTATCTATTTTTCAATCAATTTTAATAATATTATGTCAATTTTTTCCAATCTACATATAATTAATTAGTGATTAAACTGAGCATGGTATTCATGAGGAAAATTACACCAACCTCACATGAGGTTTAATAAAATGAAACTTCTAAAACATTTCCAGAAAAGACGATTCACCCTTGAGGCTTGTAGAAGTGAAATAGTTAAGTTTTTACTATCGAACTATTCATTTTTAAAACGATTTTATTTGTTTATACAGACCTGGGAGGGGGGGGGGGGGGTTTCGTCGACAAACCTCAAGGAAAATTGTGCTATTCCATCCATTTTTTAGGTAAGAATCATTTTAGGAAAGGAATATTCCATTAGTTTAGAGAGATTGAACTTAACTGTTACGTTGTACAAGCCTCAGTTGAGAAGTGTCATTTTTATAAATCTCAATGAGGGTTTTGTAATTTATACTATTAGTTATTTGTGCACAATGTTGGGGGCAATTTCATCGTTTAGCAACAATAAGAGTTTTCATGTATGTTTTCTCTCCAATTTGTAGAGATGAATGTTTGATGGGCTATGGGTGAAAATGCCTAGGCCCCCAAAAAAAAAAAATCCACCCATTTTCTCATTACCAAACAAAACTCATACATATTTTCTCACCTTTATTTTTTCCTCTTTTATTTTTTATCCTTCTTATTCCACCTCCAACCAAACGGACCTTAAGTGTAAAGCCTACCCCGTCACTTAAGAGAGAAAGATACGAGGAAATATCTAACCCAAATATTATCAAAATCAACTTTTTTTTAATTAAATGTCAATTTTTTTCTTTTTTTGGGGGGGGGGGGGGGAGGGTAAGAATGACAACTTCATTTTAAAAGGATGAAAGAACAAAGAAAAATCATAGAATATTTAAAAAATATATAGTCACTATATTGTTATCACTCATTGACGCAACATCCATGTTCTATGGCAAAATGCCTAGAAAATAAGTAGAAATAATTATAATTTATTTGCGTGCTAGGTAATATGTACACTAACATTGTTTGGAATGAAAGTCTCTCACCATTCTTAGCCCGAAATTTCATGAAGCAAATTAAAGTGACCTAAATCTTGGAGCGTCGTGGCAACATATTGATATATTTTTGAAGGGGTGACTCGAGAGACTCTGTACCACTAGGACGTAAAGGATGTTCCACAGGGGGTGTTGTGGGAGATTTGATAGGATCTGGGTCCTTTGGAACTGTCCTTTTGATCTCATAATTTAAGGAACCAAAATCATTAGAAACAATAGGATGTTCTATAAGGGTGTTCCAGGAGACTTGATAGGATCTGGGCCCTTTGGAACTCTCCTTTTGATCTCATAATTTAAAAAACCAAAATCATTAGAAAGAATAGGATGTTCGACAGGGGGTGTTCCAAGAGATTGTATAGGATCTGGGCCGCCAGGAACTTTCCTCTTAATCTCATAATTTAAAGAACCAAAATCATTAGAAACAGTAGAATGTCCCACAAGGGATGATCTTAAAGACTGTATAGGATCTAGGCCACTGGGAACTATCCTCTTGATCTCATAATTTAGAAAATCAAAATCATTAAAAACTACAGGATGTTCCATTGGGGGTGTTCTAGGAGACTTGATAGAATTTGGGCCTTCAGGAACTATTCTTTTGATCTCACAATTTAGAGAACCAAAGTCATTATAAGCATAAGATAGAGAGAGAAGTATGAATATTACGAGAGAAAAAAAAAACCTTGAAAGACTCCATTGTATTACAAAGGCTCTCAATGTTTGCAATAATAACAACTTGTGTTCTTATATAATATCAATCTTGGATATCTCATGTGAAATTGTTTTTTCTTCTTCATAAAGAAAACAAAGCCTATGATTTTCATACGGTAAGTTGAAGATTGTTAGAAAATTAATATATTTCATTTTTAGAATTTAAACATATGGTGATCTCCTTATGATAAGTTGAAAATTTATTATAAATAACCAAAAGCCTTGATAGACTGTATTTTCTGGTGTTTCCATTTGAGAATCCAAGGTTCAAATCTCCACTCTTGTTGTAACTATCAAATTTATCAAAAAAAAAAGTGAATGTATTTCTTTTCTTGGACGGATTACAATTAATTCGGAAAAAAATATTAATTCATAATAATCATTATTTGTTATCGAACCAATACGCTAATTTGTTGGCTAAAATTTGTGTTCAATGCTAAACTATGCATGAAATTTTTTTGATAATGAATAAATGTATTTCGTTTTATTTGTTCATTTTACATGTGATAATTGATTCATAATAATTGTTATTTACTATCTAATCAAAGACCCTTATTGGCTGGCTAAAACTTGTTTGCATTCTTAAACTTTGCACAAAGTTTGTTTTATAATAAATAAATATATTTCATTTTTTTAATATATATTCGATAATTGATTCATAATAACTATTATTTATTATTAAATCAAGATAGTAATTTTTTTCAGAAAGAAATCAAGATAGTAATTGGTTAGATAAAACTTGTTCTCAATCCTAAATAATATACACAAAATTTGTTGTTTAAGAAAAAAAAACTAATTATTTTTTGATAGATTTGATAATTGATTCATAAAAATTGTTATTTATTATTAAATCAAGACACTAATTAGTTAGCTAAACATTGTTTCCATTCCTGAACATTGCACAGCTTCTTTTTTTTTTCTTTTTTATCATTCCCAAACTTTCAAAATTTCATTTTTCATCTTTAAACTTTTGAAGACTTTTCAATTTTTTGTCCTTTCTCAACATCTGTTAAATTTTATCTTACATGTACTAACAAAAATACAGTGGTGCTAGATTTTTTGTATTTTTTTAGTGCATGTATTTTTCTAGCATTAAATAATCTAACATAGATCACTTTTTAAAAAAAAATTAGGACACATGGCTCCAAATAATTGGTAATTACAATCTTCCATAGTCTTGCTTCAGCGAAAGAAAAACCAGCAAAAAAATAAGTCTAACCATAAAACAAGAGCAGTGCCAAATATAATCCCTGTGGAAATCGAAGATCTACCAGAACACGTAATGGAAGGAGAAAACCTTTGGTTTGATGGCAAAGGCACAGGTCCACAAGGCCATGGAGCAAGTGCAAGCACCTCTCTCTCTCTCTCTCTCTCTCTCTCTCTCTCTCTCTCTCTCTCTCTCTCTCTCTCTCTATATATATATATATATATATATATATATATATCTTCTTTGGTCTGATGGCAAAGGCACAGGCCCATAAGGCCATAGAGCAAATGCAAGCACCTCTCTCTCTCTCTCTCTCTCTCTCTCTCTCTCTCTCTCTCTCTCTCTCTCTCTTTGAAGCTGGAATTAAACTTTCAATTAAAGCAACGAAGTATCAAAGTTTACAGAGTCAAGCGCAATTGATGGAACCTCTTCCATCTTAAATAAATCATAATTAACATGTTGGGCATATCTAGCAAGCACAGGTGCCACCCTATTGCCATTTCTCTTAGTGCAGCTCACAGAAATCCACTCCAATGCTCCCATCAGATGTTGAATGTCACCAACAATATGCCCAAGTGCTGACTGGTTATCTTTGGTTGAAGCAATACTCCTCATAGCATTAACACTATCTCCTTGCACTATCAGAGCCGTGAAACCAATGTTCGTTGCAAACTCCATCGCCTTATGACAAGCAAGCAATTCTGCCTCCTCACTACACTGGACTGCCAAACCCTTGGCTGTCATTGCTGCCATAACTTCTCCCCTTGAGTTTCTTATCACAGCCCCGAACCTTGAACCGGTTTTATCTGCAAAAATTGCTGCGTCATAATTCAGCTTATACATGGCCTGAGGTGGCGGTTGCCAAACATTTTCAGCGTTCTGCATCACCTGGCCAGTCACACCATGCACAATATTCATTTGTAGCCTCTCATATGATCACTGGAACTCCTCAAGCAATTCAGCAACATGCTTATTCAATCATTTCGGTTTCAGAAACTTGCCGCCATGCACCACTCTGTTCCTCTAATTCCAAATCAACCATGCCTGCACCAACATAAGCTCCACCTTTGTTTTCTCCAACCGATCCATCAGGTACTCCAACAAAGCAACAAAATTAGTTTGTCCTGTTCCACACTTTTGCAAGGCCCTAGAACTACCATGCCAAATATCCTGAGCTGCTGTACATTCCCATAAAACATGAATAGTTGATTCTTCAAATCTAAAGCAAAACGAACACAACTCTTCCGATACGACCCGTCTTTTCTTTAGGTTCCTTCTTGTTGGGAGAATATCATGACACGCTTGCCACCCAAACACCTTGATCTTATTGGGAATCTGTAACTTCCATATAGCAGCCCACACCCTATTAACCGTACCACCTGATGATGATTCAACCCAATCTTCTTTCAAGAGAGACTTGACCACGTTGTAAGTTGACTTTACTGTGAAGTTGCCATCCTTGCTATGCTTCCAATAAGCTGAATCAAGAACTTGCCTCCGACTTAGAGGAATATCGCATATAGCTTCTCCCTCTTCCCTATTGAATTTAGCCATAATAAAATCTCTTCGCCACAAATGGAGTTCTTGGTTAATCAAACTTGACACCCATACATCCTCGTCATCATCCCTTACCGAAAAGAGAGGTTTGTTTGTGGGGTAAATTGGAATCCACCTATCTCAATAGACATTAATAGAGGATCCATCACCCACACACCAACAATGTCCAGTTCTTAAAATAGGTATAGCCGCCGCTAAACTTCTCCACACAAATGAACAATTAGGTGACTTTGTGGCCTCTAGAATTGAAGTTCTAGGGAAATACCTTGCTTTAAAGCACTGATAAAGAAGAGAATTTGTGTCTTTTAATAGCCTCCACCCTTGCTTAGCCAACGTGACTAAATTAAAAGATTTAAGGTCCCGAAAACCCATTCAACCATCCTTCTTCGACAAAGTCAATCTATCCCAACTTTTCCAATGAATTTTCCTTTCATTCCCAACTTGTCCCCACCAAAATCTAGCACATATAGCATCCAACTCATCACATAATTTCAATGGGAGTTGAAGACACTCATTGTATACGTCGGTATAGACTACGCAACCGCCTTAATGAGAACTTCTTTTCTAGCTCTAGAAAGCATCATCCCCTTCCACCTTTGTAATTTTTTCAACACCCTATCTTTAATGAATGAAAAAGTATGGTATTTTGGCCTTCCAATTAAAGTAGGCAAACCCAAATATGATTCAAACCAAGACACTTCCTTCACTCCAAGAATCCCCAAAGCCTCCTATTTCTGGCAGTTAGAGGTTTTATTACTAAAATGCACTGAAGACTTTTCCAAATTTATGCACTGCCCAGAGGCTTTAGCATAAACTTGAAGAATCTCCACAATAGTTTGAATTTCAGCTGGTGAGGCCCTGCTAAAAATCAATGAATCATCTGTAAAAAGAAGATTAGTAGCCTTTGGTGCATTTCTACAAATAGACACCCCATGCAAAGCCCATTTAGTCTCCGCCCTGGCCAGTAGAGAAGTAAACCCTTCTGTACATAACAAAAACAAGTATGGTGATATAGGATCCCCCTGACAAATACCCCTAGAAGGCAATACATTACCATACACTCTCTCATTCACAAGAATAGAGAATGAAGTCGTAGTGACACAACTCATCACCCTTTCTATCCATGTTTTAGGAAAACCTAGCCGTTGCATAACCTCCTAAAGGAAAGGCCACTCCACCCTATCATATGCTTTACTAACATTGAGCTTCAAAGCCATATGCCCTTTCTTCCCTTTCTTCCTACAATGCATAATATGCAGTGTTTCATATGCTAGCAACACATTATCAATAATAAGACGGCCTGGAACAAAAGCATTCTGAGTGGGAGAAATAATATTAGGTAACACCTGCTTCAGTCTATTAGTTAACACTTTAGAGATTATTTTGTAAATCACATTGCATAGGCTTATAGGCCTAAAGTCAGACATTTTCTCTGGGTTCTTTACTTTAGGAATAAGCACAATGTAAGTATGATTAATATCAGGCAACATATGACCATTATTCAGGAAATCCAACACAGCATGAACTATAGTATCACCCACAACATGTCAAAATCTTTGGTAAAAAAAGCATTCACACCATCAGGTCCAGGTGCCTTTGTTGGTCCCATTTGGAACAACGCTATTTTAACTTCTTCAGCACTAAACTCATTGGACAGAGTATCCTGCATATCAAGTGTCACCTTTCTTGGGACTGCATTAAGACATTCCTCCATCTAATCACATGTACCTACACAAAATAAATTGTCAAAATAACCAGTAGCCACCTTGGCTATATCTTCAACCTCATCCACCCAATTTCCTTGTGCACATTGAATATCCTTAATAAAATTTCGCCTTCTTCTTTGAGAGGCTTTTGAGTGAAAATATTTAGTGTTCTTATCACCATTTTTAAGCCACGGGATCCGAGACCGTTGGGCCCAGTAAATTTCCTGCTTTAAAAGCAAGTCATCTAACTGTTTACTAACACTTAAATATTCAACCTTTGATTCTTCAGTCACCACTTCAGCACTGTTTAGCACCTCAAGCCGGTTTTGGAGAATTTTCATGGCTGCTTCATTCAACTCTGATTTGTGAGAACCCCATGCTTGCAATTCCTCACCACAGTACTTGATCTTTTCCTTGATTGAAGCCAAACTCAACTCCTCCCCTCCCACCATATCACAAGCATCCTTAACCACATCACCACAATCCTCCCATAGTAGCCAAGCTTCTTCAAATTTAAACCCCTTATTAAATTTCTGCTGATTCTTCTGAACACTCTTCACATGCACCATAATTGGCAAATGATCTGAAGCATGGGGTGAAAGATGAGTAACTGTAGACATCTGAAATTTAGCCCGCCACTCCATAGTTGCCACAACCCGATCCAGTCTCAATTTAGTATTAGCCTCACCTGGCCTCTTATTAGACCACGTGTAAGTATACCTTCTATATCCCAAATCCTCAAAATTACAAGAGTCCAAAACACTTCTAAACGCATCAATCTCCACTGGATTGGGTGGCCATAGACTTAATTTCTCTGCACTATTTAGAATTGCATTAAAATATCCCGCACAAAGCCATGCCCCATTAACAAAACTTTTCAAGTGTTCTATCAACTTCCAAGACTTTTCTTTATGCTGAGCCTCAGGCCAACCATAAAATCCGGTAAAAAACCAAACAAAACCATCCTCATCAATCACCTTCATCAAAATATGATTAGGCGGATAATTAATCAAATCCATCACCACATCATTCTTCCATAATAAAGCCAAACCACCCCCTGCATTTGGCTGTTTAACTATAATTGTATTCTGAAACTGCAAACCTCCATACAAATTTTCAAATCCTTCTTTGTCCAGTCTTGTTTCCATAAAAAACACACAGTGGAAGCTTGTTCCCGCACAATTTTGCAAAGACTTCGACCTGTCCAAGGGTTCCCAAGCCCTTGCCAGTTCCAACATAACAGCCTCATTGCTCTCGGCAAGGGTGGTCATCCACCCCCGCCGCTTTCTCTAAATCAGTAGCTTCCACATTCTCATACTTCCCCCTCTTAACACTTCCCTCCTCTCTCTCTCTCTCTCTCTCTCTCTCTCTCTCTCTCTATATATATATATATATCTTCTATATATTAAGAGGATTCAAAAAATTAGTTATGCTTTTAAAAAATGTCAAACATACCCCTAATCTAATTAGATAATCCTTATTCTTAAAAAATAAAAATATGGTTAAAATTGTAATTCAACAAAATTCAAAAATAAAATAAGAAACTACAAGAGAAAATTTTTTCCTAAAAATTAGCACGCTCTTTATTTAATTATATTTCATGCAGCTTCTCATATATATATATATATATATATATATTTTACGCACATTTGATATATTTTTCCTAAAAAGTAAAAACTAACACATACTAAATCTAGCAGTTTGCTCCATTTCAAAGCCTAAATTAAGTGTAATTAAGTGTGTGTGTGTGTGTGTGTGTGTGTGTGTGTGTGTGTGTGTGTGTGTGTGTGTGTGTGTGTGTGTTTAGCATTTAGTTTGTTTTTCCAAAAACAAAAATTCAAAATTTTAGTTTTTTAAAAATATCTTCCTATGTAACCTCACAAACAAATAAACTTAAATTGAAAAATTACATTAAATTCAAAAAAAAAAAAAAAAAAAAGAGCTTCATCGTACCGGCAGAGTGCATGTGATAAGGTTAGTATGCATGTATGTATGTATGTATGTATATGGAGAACAGATTTACAAAATTTTAATGATTCAAGAAAGTAAAATCTATTAACAACATGAGCCGTTTTCATTTCAAATTACGCAAAAACCAAACATTAATGGAATTCCCAAAAAGCCCAGGAAAGCAAAGCTTATAAAAGAAGATTGGGATTGAAGATTTCTGGGCTCAATTTCCATCTTTTAGCTTTTGGGTTTGGGTTTTTCAAGGAGAGGTGAATGGCAGTGGAATTGGTTAGCTTGATTGGTGTTGTTGCCATGTGAAGAGGTTGTTGGGATTTAAAGAGGCAGTGTTCATAGCTAGGTGATTAGGATTGAACCAAAGTTGCAATTTGCCAAATGTTGTTCATCTATTTAAAATTGGGAGGGAATAGGAGGATTTTTAATTGGAGGAGAGCTAAACCCATTTGGGGGTTGCAATTTTATTTTAAACCTTTGCTTGGTCAAGTTTAACTCAACTAACAATTTGAGTTGATAGTTTTCAACCCATCTAATCTAACTTGATCTACCATATATATAAGTTTATAGGCATAAATGCACTTTTAGTCCCTAAATTTTGCATTTTTTCTATTTTAGTCCCTACATTTTAATTTTACCACTTTTAATCCCTAAATCAATTAACGCCTAACATTTAAATCTTTTTCATCAATCAACCGATGGAAATAGTTGACGTGGCTGACGATGGAATAAAAAAATAATATAATTGCACAGTATATAATGTCACGTCAACATTTAAATTTAAAAAATTTAATTTATTAAATTTAATTAAATAAAAAACAGAAATAAAACCAAAAATCACTAAAATTAAGATCTAAAAAGTATCTACTCTCTCTCTCTGGGAAGAGATCACAAACTAGGTTCAAATTATTTTCTCTTCCATCTCACTTTGTTAAATTAGTTTTTCTTTCTCTCTCTCTCATCTGTGTCTCTCACTTTCTATCAACTTTTCTCATTCTCTTCTCTCTCTCTCTCTCTCTCTCTCATTTGTGTTTCTCGCTCTCGCGGTAACTGGAGGTGCAGTGGCTCGTGGTGGCTGTGGTGAGTGATGGTTGGGGTGGATGGGTTGAGATTGGGGTGGGGTGGGTTGAGGTTGGTTTAGGGTGGGTGGGTCGAGACCAGCTGGGTGGCTTGAGTTAGGGTGGCTGGGATTGAGATCGAGTTGGGTTTGGTTGCGGCGGTTGGGATGGTGGGTTGTGGCGGTTGTGATGGTGGGTAGTGGTTGTTTGATCGGTGGAGGTGGTGGTTGGATTTTTTTGTGTTTGGATAGAAATAAAATTTCTGGGTTTGGGTTTGGGTGGAAAGAAAATTTATGGGTCTGTGTTTAAGTTTGTTGGTTGGGTTTGTGTTTATGTTTGTTGGTTGGGTTTGTGTTTATGTTTGTTGGCTAGGTTTGATCAGCGGAGGTGGTGGCTGGATTTTTCTGTGTTTGGGTACAGAGAATTTCTAGGTTTGGGTTCGCCTAGAAAGAAAATTTTGTGTTTAGGATTGCATTTTTGAGCTCTTTGATCTAAGTTGGAGTTCTTATTTTCTTCATGTTCTTCCCGAGTTTTTTTTTTTTTCTTTTTTTTTAATTTTTTTCTTTTAATATTTGATTTTAATTTAATTAATTAATGTGTGATTATATTTTTTTTTATCTCACCATCAGCCACGTCAGCTATTTCCATCAGTTGACTGACGAAAAAGACCTAAATGTCAGGCGTTAATTGGTTTAGAGACTAAAATTGGTAAAAAAAAAATGTAGGGACTAAAATAAAAAAAATGCAAAATGTAGAAACTAAAAGTGCATTTACACGAAGTTTATATTATTATCCTTATTTTAATCTTTTAGTCTAATTTATTTTTATATTTTAAATTTTAATTTTGATGAATTTAGAAATATTATATGAATTTTTCTGATATATTAAAAAAAAAAACTTAAATAGTTCGTGATAACTCAATTTTCTTAAATAGTTCATGCAATTGGATTGGAAATTTCTCGACCGGTCGTTGTATTGGGTTGAAAAAGCTCGCCAACCCACCCATATCATTGAATGTTAACGGCCCCAATCAGAGTCCATGTTTCTTTGTAAAAACACTCTTCTCCCTTCATGATTAATTAAAGAGGGCAGGGTTCCATCCATTATTGTGCAATCTTATTTTCTGGCCAATTGTACTTCAGAGCCACAAAATTGGAGTTCAGCCTGATCAATTAACGTTCTTTAAATCCGTCCTAGCTGCGGAACAAAACTAACTGGACCACCTTAATGCTAAAGCCCAAAGGGGAGTTTGAGCTCATTTACTCCACTGCCAAGTGCCAATATAGCATATAGATTGTTGGTCAGGACTATTGTTTTTCACTTCAAAACTGATATGGAACCTGCCAATTATGGCATCATAATGTTTGGTAAGAGCATCTGCAACAAGTGTGCCATATGCCAAATTTTTGGCATTTGACACACCAAACCCCAAAATATGAGCCTCATGAGGTGTTTCATATCTGCCATTATTTTAAAACATGCTACCAGTACGCTGTCAAATATGAGAGCGCACTGTTTACCTTTTTCATAATTTATATTATTTTTTTATTGATGATGACCCCACTTCCTTTTCTTCTCCTCATTTCCTTCACCGATCTGCTCTCTCTCTCACTTCCTTGTTCAACCATTTCTTTGCTCTCTCTCCCTTTACTCCACGTCACTACCTCCCTCTCCGACGAAACCCAGGCCAGAGCATCAAGTCAGGCCGATCTCAATGGTAGTGGTTTCTTTTTTCTTTTTCTTTTTTGGTTTTGTTGTGATTTGATGGTGGATTCGGATGGGCAGATCGGTGGTGGATGGGTAGATCGCCGTCCACCACGCAACGCCAACACCGGCCACCTCACACTCTTAGATCGCTGTCCACCAACACAGCCACACGAACTCAACCCACAACATCCACAGCAACCCATGGCCTAATCACCACGCCACGCCACTCCGCCGGTGGACGTGGGTATGTTTGATTTGGTTGTGTTTTTTGCCGTGCCGATCTCTCTGATGTGTTTGATGTGGGTTTTGCTTTTGGGTTAATTGGATTTGCCGTGCCAAGCTCTCTAGTTGTGTGTGTGTGTGTGTGTGTTTTTTTTTTAAGGGTGGCGTTGGTGGATGTGGGTTTGTGCCAATGGTGGCTGGTCGATGTTGTTACAGTAGTGGTTGTTGGTGGCTGTTGTTGCAGCAATGGTGGATATATCGTTGTTGTTGTTGATGGTGATGATAGGGATGAGATAATATATTATTTTAATGTATAGTAAATATTATTTTAATGTATAAAATTAAATGATAAAACATTTGATGAATGAATAATTGTAAAATAATGTGGTAAAATAATAAAATAGGCTTTTGGTGTGTCAAAATATCATTTTTTATAAAACAATTAATAGTAATGCTTGAAGAAAATCTCAAGCCGAGCAGGAGCAACATGGGTAACTTATGGTACAAGTTAACAACATTTGTTCATGACAAATGTTTCAAGTTTTATCTGATAAGCACGTTTCTACATCCACAAATGTAAATCATGAGGCCCACCGCCCACTCAAATGCTATTTTTTTTTTTTTTTTTGGTAATTACACATAACCCACCTGTAGTTTGGGCGAAAATCACTTTGCGCGAAAATCACTTTGCCTACCTGTAGTTTGAAAAATATCACTTAACCTACCTGTGATATGTTTCCGTCAATCTCTGTAACCCACCTCAAGCCCAGCCATTACAAAAACACCTCTTAACTCCAAAACACAACATAACGCAAATCAAAACACCCAAAACTCAAAAACTTTTCGAGAGAGAGAGACTTGTGGTGAGATCAACGTGTTCTTCGTGATTTGGAGTGTCTGGAGAGGGAGAAAACACAAGTTTCTCGCCATTAATGGGTTGTGGCTCTCCATTTGGTGGTTTTGTGTCACCATTTGTGGGTTTTGTTGGTTTTTGCATTTGGGTTTGCTTTATTTTTTTTGCAAAAATCACAGTGGCCAGTGGATTTGGTTATGGGTTCACAATAGAGAGAAAAAAAAAATAGAAGTTTTGAGTTTTAGAGAATTTGGTTATGGGTTCACAATCTTAATCTCACCACAGCCATATTAAACACCTGGCTTCTCTAAATTCCTCTCCAAATTGTCCTCGTATGTTGGTAAGTTCTTTTTTTTTTCTTTTTTTTCTTTTTTTTTCTTTTTTAGGTTTAACAGATACCCATTATTCAATTTTCTCTCTTTGTTTAGTTTCCAAGAAAATAAAAGGGAAAAAAATATTAGGTATTGTAGTTTGTGCTATTTGAGCTTTATATTGCTGTGTAAAGGTTGAAACTTTTGATTTGTTTTCAATTGGGAAGAGAAAGAAATTCTGGGTTTTGTGATTTATGTTGTTGAGGTTCTTGTAAAGATGAGAAACTTACTGAAAGTTAAGCCAAATTGGTGTTTAAGACTAAGATTGAAGAGTTTGATTTCTTTTATAGTTATATGGTTGCTGAGAAAATTCGAAAGAACTTGGGGAAAAAAAAAATTCTAGGTTTAATAATTTATGTTCTTCATGTTCAAGTTTATGTGAATTGAGAGAGAGATCAATATCACTTTTTGATCTTGTTTCTCTTGCATTTTTGTGCTTTTTTTTTTTTTTTTTTTTTTTTTTTTGGGAAGAAGAGAGACATAAGAGTTGAGCAAAAATATATATTTACCCCTGATATTAACAGAGGTGAATTATGAAAAACAAACGGAATATACCATAAGTAGATTAAGTGATACTTTTCTAACCACTGATAAACAAAGTAATTTTCGCCCAAACCACGAGTAGATTATGTGTAATTACTCCTTTTTTTTTATGACATGAAACTTCACCTAAGTAGGGCCCATTGGAACCACCCCTAGGGAGTAAACCATACATGCCCTACCTGCCTGAAATTGGGTATCAAGTAATTCGGGAAACTCGTAAGGATTGTACTCAGGATGTTTGGATCTACAGTTTATCTTAAGCCTCCAGCCACTAAATTGCACCCTTAAGGGTTTCAAATGCTGTTCTGCTAGAAGAAACTATAAAATAAATCAACGAGTATCATGACACATAACTTTTTTGTTCGTCTGTATTGTATCAGATAATCATGTATTTGCATAATGCTTTTATATAAATGCATTTCTGACATTTATTGCAAATAGCACGACTGAAAAGAAGAGGACCAAAAAAGGGGAAGAATTAAAAGAACAAACTATTGAACACCTTGTTATATCCCCACTGCCCTCTCTTTTCACTTGTACTCAAGCTTTTTTCATTCAAACCGCTTCATCAACAATTACAAGCCAAGCCCAAGCATGATTTTCAAGCTGAATAGCAAAACATGAAAGGCTGGAAATATGCTAGCCTGGACCATAGAGACCAGTGAAACTAACTAACCGAAACCCAAGAGAATTATGTTCCATTTGGATTGAGGGAGAAAGAAGGAGAGTAGAATAGAGTAAATCTGACCCAAAATTAGCCTATTTTCAGCCAACTCTACTCTACTCTCCTCTACTCTCCCTCCTTCTCCCCTCCATCCAAATAGGCCCTTAATTAGTAAATGGACTTGCAAGGAAGCAGGGAGGCACAATGAAATACACAAGTGTATGAGAATTTAATACTGCTTATGGATGGGTGTAAGTTGCGCTAATATACCAAAGATTTAGAATCATGATAAGAATACAAACATCACTTTAGGCTGAAAATTTTCTGGACAAGCAAGATCAGTCAAGGTTGGCTCAGTCCTTGAGTCAAGCTGACCTGAAGCTTGACACTCACCTCTAAACAAAATAAAATTAGGGTCAAGACACTCAACCCAAGCTCTCTTTTTCTATATCCATGTAGCAAAAAGACAGTTGCATGTCAACAAATAAATAAATTAATGTAATTATGACACCAGGATGAAAATATTAATAGAGTCCAGTTTTCAAAATTCTGATACAACACCACCGCAACAATGAATTTTTCTATTGCAAGAGTAATGATTGACTTTGTTACTACTTTAAGAGAAGAAAAGAAAATAAGTTTTATGACTACCTTGTAGTTTTGTTATGGATATCAGTATAATGTTCCCTGAAGAATGTAGAGATCTGCAACACATTGACATTATTAGTCCAAAGTTCAAAGATCACCACCTCAGAATCTACTAAACTCTAAAAGAATGAGGTCAGAAAAAGATATTAAGAGTATAGTAAGGGTAAATTTGAACAATCTATGAAACTGGAATCATTCAATCACACTCTTCTTACAGTTTTTAAATTATTTCCTGGTGTCCAGCTTTTCTTTGTTTTCTTTTTAAATCATTGTCAATATATACCATGCAGAAAAGTAGATTGTTTTCATTATATATATTATCCTAAAATAGAACCCATGAAATTGAAGTTAAGGCCTTGTTAAAATAAAGAATGAATCCGCATAAAGAATGCAAAGAGTTGTTTCATATGCCAAACAGAACACGATGGATAGGTTCAATTCCTTTGACATCTAACTTGACCCTATTGCTTTCAAAACAGGGGTGGAGGAATATTTCATACTTACTATAGACTGTACTCCCACTACAGAAAAACTGAAATATGTTTTCATTTGAGCCAATGCTTCTATTGTGGTTTAAATGGCTTGAACTCACTGCAAAAGAAAACCAAACATATTTAGAATAACTGTGATGGAAATAAGCTAACATATAGATTATATAAAAAGAAGCATATTTTCCATCAAAGCAGTCTCTAAGCAGTGACGGAAACAAACTAAAGTTTTTCTACGAAGTACCTCACTTGTCATCAATATTGTTCCTTGGGTACAAAAATAAGGTGAAGAACCCAATTAAAAGTGCCTAGGAACAAACCGAAGGCTCCAAAACATAAAAGGGAAAAGGAACATGGATACGATGAGAAAGGTTTTATAATGCAAGGGAAGCAAGTATGCAACTTTTGTGAATTTTCATATGAGTTTGCATCTGGAATAACAAAATCTGGTACCACTAATTTCACTAAGGTAAATTTTTTTTATGGGAATTTTGTGTACTTGGAGATATGGTTAGTACTTTTGTGTACTTGGGAATTTTGAGGTATATCTTCCATTCATATAAAATCTCATCACTTATATAAAATAACTAAAAGAAAAAATTATTGCACTTGGAGATATGGTTAGTACTTTTGTCACAACTAATTTGAATTGAGTTGCTAAAAATAATATATAACTAATTACATGGTTCAAGGGCATCTTTAAATAGTATGCTCAGGTCTCCATGGGATGGGCGAAATCTAGGTGTTGACAAGGAGGGCATGAATAGTCATTGTAAACTTGACGGTTAGTGTAATAGCAAGACCCCACTAGAAATAGCAAGGACTGGCAGCCAGAGGATGGTGAGGACCCTATTAACATAAAACATTGCTGGAAGATTTTTATTGATTTTTTTTTTTTTTTTGTAATTTTTGAAATTTCTAAATGTTTCCAGCTTTCTCAGTAAAATTAGAGCCATTAGGTTAATATTAATTAAGATTGTTTTAAAAATATTTTTCCTTGCAAAATAACTACTTTGGAGCCTTTAATTTTATCTCACATTGGTAAATCTTGAATCATTACAGTATATAATCTACAGAATTCCAATCTTTTATTTTTCTCATCTGGTGTGCTGAATTTCAACTTTGTAGACTCAAGGAATAATTAGACTCTAACATTTCTTCCGCTATCATACTACATCAGGAGCAATTCCTTTTTAAAGCCTTGACTAGCGTGGCTGCAAGTGACAAAGTTTAAAACAACCACTTTGTTGATGATGATCAAGAAGGTGCAAGCCATTCAAGCTACTTGATAAGTTAAGATGGAGGCATTACAAACCCTAAAACAGCAAGCTGAACACATATTCAAGCATGTAGAGCATGAATTCTAAGAGATCAATGATTGGCTTAATGCTTTGGAGTTATACATTGGCAGGAACAGGGATAGGAAATGGGATTGTGTTAGAGATCTATTTTATGACTAACCTATCGTTAGACTTATTTTTGGATATTCTTATAGGCACCTCTATAGGGACAACACCAATGGAAATGACGAAATTTCATGAATCATAAATTTAAAACTTTATGTATTGTCTTGGAGAGTTGGAAAAGTTGTGCAAATTGTCATACAAGGTAATTCACCTAAAAGTAACGTTAGTGAAAAGTTTGAACAACTAATTGCAGATTCGGATGTATCAGGTAACAATTGGTCTAATAATAAATTTTTAATTTCATATTACATTTTGTATAACTATCATGATGAAGTTTCTGCATTGTAATTATGACATATCCAAAATGTTGCTATCATATTCTCTTAGGTAAGCCATGGATTGAGGAAAAAGTAGCTTCTAACGGCCGTGTCTGTTTGTTGAAGAAGGATGAAACCAAAAGTTTGTATTATTAGAGAAGTAAGAATCTTTGATTTATTTAAGAAGAAAGTTCCATTCAACAGTTATGCCAAAGAAATCAAATCAAACTGAATATTTAGAAGTTGATGAAAAAATCATGAAGAGGTCAAGAGGAAAAAATGGAGTTCATTGAGGAAGTTAAAAAGATAGAAAGCAAAGATCTATTAAATGAGGAAATTTCCAAAATAGAAGGCCAGAATCCCGAGGATCCAATTGATTTTGCGAATAATGAAGTATCACAACAATTTGATTTTGTCGGGAATGAAAGATTTGATTTGGATGTTCTAATTTGGTGAATCTTCTCTATTTTGAATTTCAAGTTGCTTGTTTGGTTCAACAGGTTAAATGCATATCTGAAAAGAATACAAAAGGCAAAGGGGTTCAATAGTCAAAAATTCTATTCTTCTAATATGGAAGATTTCGAAATTTCATACTTGAAGGATGAGTTCTTTCAGGTAAAGGGGTTTGGCGTAGAACATCATTGGAAAATTTTTCTTGATCTTTTTGTAATTTTCATTTTCATAAAAATTAAAATTGAGATTTTATTTCTGTTAGAGTCTGGTTTTCACAGAAAGTTCAACCAAGACTCAAAAGCACGACTCCTTTTTTCTCCTCTAAAAAAAGAAGAGGAATAAAAAAAAGGTGGGGTGGGGGTGGGGAAAGCTTGATACTCAAGTGCTCATAAAACTTTGTAATTTCGTTCACAGGATGAGTAACTGATTAGTTCTCTTGGTCCATTTAGGAATGACATAACAGATTCCGAGACACAAAAGTATAAGAATCAGATGGTATCTATGAGGCTAATATTTGGAAAAGGAACAAAGCATAATACAGGGTTTTGGCACATTCAATGTTTATTCTATATTTTATATTCCTTTCATTCAATTTCTAGCAGTGACACTACTTATCAAAAAAAAAAAAAAATTCTAGCAGTGGCACTGAAACCAAAAAGGGGGGAAAAGCCTGAGGGAGCAAATGGCAGCAAGTAGAAGAATATCTTTACAGTTAGTTACCAAACATTTGATTTAAAGACTAAATTTAACCTTTGAAACAAAATTGTATCAAGAAAGGGCAAAAAATAAAAATTAAAAAAATAAAAAAATAAAAACAGAAAAAGTACTACCAAATTTATTGGGGAACAAAAAAGGGGAATATTTTATATTTCCCAATGGCTAAAAGAACACAGGAACAAAAATTAAATTCACCGTTTCTTTTAACCCAAAAGAAGTATTTGCAAAAGAAATTATACATGAAACAAAAGTACCCTTTGAAGTGCTAAGAAAAACAGATTAAGCACATTTAAAAATGATTTGAAACAATACGAGGGTGAAGTTGCCAATGACCTATAGCTTAATTGTCACTTCCTCTCTCATGATAATTGGTTGGAGGGTATGCATGCGTAACTTGCCAATAAAGAAAGATGGATGGCTTACGTTTACTGTGGTAACCAAAGCCACAATCAATTGCAAATCTAAAGAGGAAAGTATCAAAAAAAATAAATAACCTTAGAAATCAGCCTCATGGATCTTCTAGGAATTGCTCCACGAGCACTATGATTTGAGCTTCTTAAAATCTTTGCATCAGGTTTACCGTAGGGACTTCGATCTTCTCCATCCACATGTTTCCTCTTTTTGTGAATTTCTTTAGATTCTGTATCATTAGAGCTTATACAAGTCCTCTCAACTGAGTTATTGATCTGTGAGCATCTGAAAGGAGCAAAATAGATTCATTCTCAGATTACAACAGCAAATTTAGACATGCCATAACAAGAAATTTGACTGAGAAGAAAGATTACTCTGAACTCTCCCTTCCATTGATAATGTTGCTCCTCTCCTGTACACAAAAGGATATTGTCACAAAATTTCAACATGATTGAGTTTACCAGGCAGAAAACCATATATTTACATTTGCAACCTAAATTCCAGGCATACATAATGAATATTAACTCACTCACTCACTCCCTCCCTCCCTCCTCTCTCTCTCTCTCTCTCTCTCTCTCTCTCTCTCTCTCTCTCTCTCTCTCTCTGTGTACAAGGAAAAAGGGAGGGAGGGAGGGAGGGAGAGAGTTAACCATTCATCACATATTTAACTCCCTCACTCTCTCTCTCTCCGTGGAAGAAAATAACCAATAGAAAACTTAGCCCAAAACCGAATAGTCAAATTCCTAGACTGGTATGTAAATTCCTAGACTGGTATGTCTCATATATGTGTGGTAAAATATACTTGAAACTTTATTTAAAATATCCAACAACAAGCACAGACAAAATAACTAGTCATAAGAAATGATACTAAACCAAGTGTTTATAATAGAACCCATCAATTGCTAACCAATATGTACCTGACTAACAAGCTAGAAAGAGACAAAAGCAGGCATTTTGTTGTCATTTAAACTGATAGACATGCGGCTGGGTTTAAATGTGATCCAAAAATTTACAATTAGATCAATAAAAATTACAATATACTTCTCAAACATGCACTCACAACTACCTCTGCTAATATATATTGGCAAGCATAGAACAAACAATTGCCTACAACACAAAGTAGAAATTCATTGGGAGAAAAAAAAAAAATACCTTGCACGTCAAGGTGAGATCAGATTTCATATATAATTTTATTATGCCCCTTTTTTTATTTATTGACTTGACAATTAGCGTAGTTAAACTCAAACTCTCAAACTGGTAGTACATGATGCAGTACATGTAAAACACCACCATATAATGCATTTACACATATCCAGATCTTCAGGAAATAGACAAGTTTTTTTGGAATAAAATTATAGATAAAAATAAAAACAGAAGTGCAAAAAAGATAAAATTTTTAAATGGGGAATACTTTTAGTGGTAGTCCTTTTTTTTTGGGGGGGGGGGGGGGGGGGGGGGGGGTGTTGTATCACTCAGGTGGAGAGGTAGAGGAACAGAGCATACCCATTCTTCAACACATGTTGGCAAAAGGTCATGATTAAGCTCACTTGAGTTGGCTAATCCACCTTGTTCTGTATTACGCTTAGGATCAACCAAATCCAGCAGGCCATCGGTTTCAAAAGCTGAAGTTGATGCATCTTTACTTGCAACATCTGATGTTGGCATCTCCAGAGAACCGCTTGCAGAACATCCAGGATATACCACACTAGGGTTCACGAGACTGCAACTGTTTTGCATGGTTGAGTTCTCAAAAATGTCATCACCTTTTGAACTTTGATCCTTTGATGTGAGAGGGCTAAGTGGACAATGGGATTCTGAGTTGACCACAGAATTGCGTGCCAACTTTAACTGCAGAGTGTCAGTGACGTCTGAATCAAGGATTACAGTACACTGATCTTTTGCACAAGATTCAGCAGCAGAATTTATCTGGTCCAGTGTATTAGAACTGGGTTCGGACAAGTTAAGCACTTGATCTTTCTTCAAATTCTCTGATTCATCTAAGGCCATGCCGCAAGACATTATTGCAGACAGTAAAGATGCATCACCTGTATCTGGTCGTTCAAACCCCATATGATCATCTTCTATCATTTTTGAACTTGGGGAAGATCTTTTTAGTACATGACCATCATTGATTTGGACTGAATCTACATTACCTATAAAGGAATTTTCTGTTTGTTTATTAGCCTCTCCAAAGTGCCCAAGGTCCTGATGAAGACTTCCTGACTTGTTCCTGTGCACACCCTCGCAAATATAAACCTCATTCTTAAATCTTTTTGTCCACTCTGATGGGCTTGAATTCAAATCAACATATAGATTGATCCCCTCTTCTGACATGACATAAAACTCAAAAGAAGAGGAAGGAACTCTTGGAGATTTTATTATAGAGGCAGCAATAGCATTTTCTACAGGACATGCATCAACATCTATGTTACTGTATTTTATCTGGGGCATATCTTCCACAGTGCCATCTCTTGCAAAACCCAAAAAAGTGTTACTAGGGCATTCTCCTAGGGTCTCATTATGATTAAGACCACTTTTGTCATGTTGAAAAACAATATGAGAGTGGGACATCTCCTTAAGATGACATACTGAACCACCAAAAGCATCCTGCATAGGAAGCCACATATGAATACTAACGGTGCAACAATAGGAATCTAACAGATAAAACTCTTTTTACAAACAAGAAAGAAGGGGTCCCAACCTGTAGCATTCACAGCTTCTCAGGCTACTCAAACAACCAAAAAAGAAAAGAAAAAAAATAAATAAATAAAGGAAGAGATTTGTCTTCTCCTTGCACCTAGTTGAATTAGTACAGTATTTTCATCATCTTTTTTCTTTTTTAGTGGAAGGTTACATCCGTCCAGTGAATCCTGAACCCATACCCTCCACCTTGTTCCTACAAGAAGATGAGGTGCATTTGAGATAGAGCTTATTGGTGTAAAATTGTTTCACCATCTTGCTTATTCATGCTAAAAGTTGTAGGCAAATAAAACTCTTCCTTATCTGATACTCAGTGCTTTCCTTTAGAGGAGAATGGCAAGACAGTACAATACTTTTGCTAAGAGACCCATGTATTAGTGAGGGTTAATTTTGTACTTTTATATTTTAACAAATGCTAATTATAAAGAGGAGTTAGCCACCATATTTGGTAAATTCTCTCTCCCATTCTCAGTATCTTTCTTCCCTGTCTAACAATTTTATAAGATCATAGAAGACTGGTTGCCCATAAGGTCTTTGCTTAAAGTCTTTGTGTAAGATTGTTTCACCATCTTACCTATTCATGCTAAAAGATGTAGCCAAATAAAACTCTCCCATGTCTGATATTCAGTGCTTTCCTTTAGAGGCGAATGGCAAGATGATACAATCCTTTTGTTAGGTGACCCATGTATTAGTGAGGGTTAATTTTGTACTTTTATATTAAAACAAATGCTATTTATAAAGAGGAGTTAGCCACTATATTTGGTAAATTCTCTTTCCTATTCTCAGTATCTTTCTTCCTTGTCTAACAATTTTATAAGATCATAGAAGAATCTGGTTGCCCATGAGGTCTATGCTTAAAGTCTTGCTAACCCCCCAATTTTTTCCCCAGTAAAAATTGCTTATGGCTTATACAACATGTGAGATGGAATAGTGAGATCCCTCTTGGAGAAGATCCACCTTTTTAATAACAAGCCCATCAAGACTTCTTTTTAATTGGTTAGCAATTAATATAGCTAATAACCAAGTATGTCATGAGTGAATCAAACACACTAAATCAAGTTTCAACTCGTGTGAGACATGGTCATAAAGGAAGCAAATAACATATGTTCAGTGATCTTTTGGGAGATAATTTTACATAGACGTTAAGTAAGAACCAATTCCAAATCTTTTTGAAAAGTTAGGCATTATGTACCATGATAGACAACTGTCCACAAACTTGACAGTGAGGGTTAGAAGAGTTATTTATTAGTGAAGGGTAATTTGAACTTCTACATTTTAAGCAAGGGTGTATATACAGAGAAGTCAGACAATATCTGCAGCAGGCTCTTTATCCTTCTCTCTTATCTGAGAATTTTATAATATCTTTCATGCAGCATTGGGCCATTGGTATTAAAAATGGCTTAGGAGGAGAAGCCATGAAACAGATGCAGCTATTTAGACCCCTCTCCAATTAATAAGAATTGGAAATAGCTTGTCTTATAGGGTCCACAAGCTGTATCTTAAATCAAGAAATCTTTCCCAAACAAACTGTCATTCACATACCAATACAATAAGCCCCAAAGAATGGTGATAATTCGAAAGGAATATATTTAGTATGCCATTCAATATCTATCTAAAAGAAATTCAGTCATAAGGAATCAAACCTTATCATGGTATTTAATATTTTGAGAGCAATTTCCCTTTTTATCTTCCTCTCTGAGACACAATATGAATCCATTGCCATCTGTGACAGAAGCAATCAGTTGCCATTCATTCATTTAAGATGTTCTCATCACAAAGTCAGGAAAAAAGTCCTAATAGGCAATACAAGATTAATTTTACATATAAGAAGCTCAAATTTATAAGGCAATCACTAAGTACTGGAAACCTTTTCGGGCATCCCCTGCAGGATTGAACAGTGCTCCAGGCTGCAGTTGCGGTATTGATGATGTAGGAGGTGAAGCCCCATTGATCCCACCTACCCTTTCCACGGATGATTTTGAATTTAAACTCTTGGTCTGGAAAATTCTCAAATATCAATGATGGGTGTATAACTTGACTACAATAGTTTAAACTTCATCTTAAATAAATGTGAACTCAATGTATATTATTAAAATAGAAAGTTTAGAGAAGCGTGACAATGAACAATCTAATGGATACAAAGAATTAGAGCATTTTTAGTATGTAAAAAATAATATAGACAAGTTAGTCTATATCAAGGAATGAAAATTTATGTTTAAGTACATCCCTGGTCTCTTTGAATTGAATTCATGGAAATGACCACTTTCTAAACAATTATGGTAAATTTGTTATATGCTTATATGTGATGATGGCAAAATCTTTTAGTTATTTTTCTAGTGCTTTGTGATATAAATTACATATTCAAGAAAATAATAAATGGGTCAATAGATATGGAACACTAAGACCATATATTTCAATACTTTTCAACAATTCAAAAGAAAATAATTCAGTTATACAAAAAGAAGCACTTTGTACATGACCAATAAGACCACATACAATACGTTTTTATTCATGTACACAAGCACACCTAACCAAAGACTTGATTGGCATTTTAAAGAACAAACTTAATCAACCAAACTTGAGCCCAAGTTCCAAGTTAGCAAAGTTTGCACAAAATAAACTTGGGCAATTTAGGCCCCATTCTGTTAGTTTACCTACTAAAATTTATCATAGACTAACTCTAAAATGTAATATAAGTGGTTCCCCTCAAAAACTGGTAATGGGTAATCCCCTTTTTATTGCTCATTACATTCTTTCAACATAAACCAACAACTCTTGCCAATTAAACAAGCCAAGCAAGCTTGGGCCTGAGTGCTCCATATTGGCACTAGCTCAAACCAATTGGAAATAGGCCTTTAAATCCTTGAAGCTTAGCTCGAAAACCCATTCCATGGTTCATATTAACTCCTTTTACCCTTGAGCATGACATGCTTGTTCTACACAGATCATGTTGCTGTAATTTGAGAACACCTCAAATAGTTTTCATTTTGATAAGTAAAAAAAAAAAAAAAAGGAAAAGAGAGAGGTATTCTCAAATAAATGCTGTCTTAATACCCTATTAAAGAATACCATCAATCCCAAAAGGTTAAGATGAAGGTAAGTGGGAGAAAAATGTGTGTAACATACATACGCACTAAGAGTCTATAACTATAAGCTCAAACATGTAATATGGTGTACACAAACAGAAACAACACAGTAATAAGGATCAACATGTAACAGCAGACAAAGGGGGGAAAAGGTTCTGGCTTCCCCTTATATGTGATTTATTTTAGTCAAACAAAAACAAGTAGCATGGAAGCAGTACCTCTAAGTAAGAGATCAGCAGTGTTGCCAATTCAGAATGTGACCTATTAGCAGGCAATCCATACTTTTTGCACAAACTTTGAAGCTCTTTCCTTGGGAGGTTGTAATAGAAATCCTCATTTTCCTTATTTGCCATCAATCTGGACTCAAAGCGTCAGCATATAAGAACAAGGGTCTATATCAAGGACGCATCATTAATTAAAGAACGAAAGATTTGCGGTGGGCTATCTTGTAAAACTGTATTAGAGAAGGAAAGAAAACCAAGTTAATATATGGATGAATTGTTAAACATAGAGTATCATTGGAATTAATGACGTCTTGTAAATTTCACAAGAAGTTGAACTCTTTTACAAATAATGCCCCCACGTTTTTACATCATGCATTTCTTCTGTGAAACTGTGGCCCTTATATTATATGCATTTGTTGTGATAATTTTTATTACCTTTAGCAAATTATATGATTGGGTACTTAACATAACCCCACTCTTTGCACGAGTGACTATATACAAGCAATGCAAAACTGTATTAGAGAAGGAAAAAAAAAATCAAGCAAAACACAAGGTTGAACCCTTACATTTCAACTTACTTATAAAATCACACAATAACTTTGATTTTTTTTTTTTTTTTTCCAAATAATGCCCCCATATTTTAACATCAAGCATTTCTTCTTTTAGAACTATTGCCCCTATATTATACACATCTGTTGTGATAATTGTTATCTGACTTCCTTATCAATTTATGTGATAAAATACTCAACCAAGCACACTTTTTGCACTTGCGAGTATTAAAGGTATAAGACCCCCACCCATTTAATTTTTATTCAGATGTAAAACGCATGTCATCTAAAAGATTAAACAAATGCCATGTGTGTCATCTAAAAAATTCAATGTCTTAAAAACCCATATAAACTACACAAAATCAAACAAATGCCACACGTCTCACATCCGGCCAAAAATGGAGGGAATTGGAGGTTTTAAATGTGAGGGGATCTCATCCCGACAATAAACAAGCAATAATTAATTACCAAAGGAGCTTGACTGTCATTTTCAAAAAATGATTAGATACTCCCACAACACAGTAACGTGCTACTACCTCCTCTCACACTCATAGTGGACCCTACCATAAATTTAATTAGTGGAATCCGCTATAAATGTGAGAGAGGGGCAAAAGCGTCACCGTACTCTAGGAGTGCCCAATAATTACTCATTATCTTTGGAAATGTAGCTATATCCATTCCTTTGCCAATGAAATTATTAAATTTCCAAATGCAATGTGGTTTATCTGTTTTGCAAAGTTGAAATATAATTACAAACAATGAGTAGAGGATTAGATTTCCAGTAACCCATTGGTTCGGCGTGTAACCTACCAATTAAACTTAAAAATTTTAATAAACAGAGCAAAAATATTTAAACAACAATGCAGCTCCTAAGACTCGGGGGCTAGCCTGTCTGAAGTTTCTCAATTAACTATAAATGTAGTTTCTTTCAGTGTATTTCAGCTCAAAATAAGTTCAACATACAACAAATAACACACTCACAAACACACACACATACACACACACGAGATATAAAATTCAAACAGAGTTTCTTTTCTTAACCTAAAGTAAGTTCCAATTTCCTTCACAAACACGAAAACAGAAACACGATAAATCCATTTTCCTAATCCCTTAACCTTTTTGAACCCTACTCTCTCCGTTTGGAAGCTGAGAAAACAGGAGGAAAGAGAAAAAGAAAAAAAAACCAAAACATAACTTCGTTTTTCAACCAAATCGACGCACAAAAACAAAGCTCCAAACCACTTCTCAGCTCCCTCACAAAAACGAAGAATCCAAAAACCTAACATCGATTTTTTGCTTCATTTACTCACATTTTCGTAGCGACCTCAAACGTTTCGTTCAAAATTTTGTATCTTTCACTTTCAACGGAGTCAAATAAAAGCGAACAAGTAAGTAAGAGAAAGAGTGAGAGAGAGAGAGAGAGCAACAGAGAGTATACCTGATCAGAAATTTTCCCGGAAAATCGGTGAGAAAGTGAGAGAAAATTTTCAAAGAGAGAGAAAGAAGACTTTGAATTTTAGTGTGTGCAAACGAGACTTCAAAATCTGGTTTTCCTTTATTTTTTTCGTTCAGATAGAAAAAAACGGTGTGAGGAATGGCATATTTGTAATAATGAGGACTTCGAGGGGCATTTTTGAATTATGTGTGTTTGGATTAGAAGCGGTGTTTTTGTACGGTGTGGTGCAGGAACAGTACTGTACAGAAGGAGATCACTGTTGGTTGGTTTAATGAGTGATGTAAATTGCGTATTTGGGCCTAATTGGCTGCGGTCTAAGGTACAATAGTTTTAACGGTGGAAGTGATGGCATGGAATCTAAATTTAGATAAAGACAACATGGGAGCGTACGGATTTGGCAATTTTGGGTTCTATACTTAAAGGATTTGGTGCCAGATGCCCCCAATTGGGCAATCAGATTCAGAAATTGCTGCGTTATAATAACTTCTTTTTTTCTGATCAAAAATAATAACAGTAATAATAACTTCTTTCTTTTTTCTTTTTTTTTGGTTTAGAGTTTTTTGACACAAAATTTCACAACATTTTCCTAAGAAACAAAAAACATTATATCATCCTAGATCACAATCAAAGTAAGGTTATTTCAGGACTACTTATAACTCAAAATAAGAATAGTCTGAAAATTTTGTGAGATATTGTTGTTTTTTTAAAAACTTTTTCTTGGTTTTAACTCCATTAAAGCTGATATGAATACAATTCGGTGTCCAAAAATAAGTAAGTGTTTATTTGATGTCTTGTGTAGACATATTGGATGAATACCTCACCCATGTATTTCTATCTTACCATATAAATAAATTTTTATCCCAGATGATGCATGTATGTACCACATAAGAATAAGAATAAAAATAAGAATATTCCATAGAGGCTCTTTTTTAATAGTCTATTTATTAACAAAGAAATCATCTTCACCCTAATATAGAAAAGATATGATAAAAAATTAAAAATAAGATTTAGAAAAGCACTTATTGAAACTGTTTTTTCTCATGAGCAGTGTGTGTGGGAGGGGGGTCGAAGCAAATGATTGTATAGTTGATATTTGTATACCGTTATTAGTGGATTAAACGCTCTTTTTCTCTCTTTTTTTTTTTTTTTTTAGAATACTAAATATTTTAAAACACACACACAAGGGAAAAGGGGAGAGAGGAGAAGGTTTTAAAGAAATTAGTAGTGATGTATATCTAAAAGGACCTAACGCTTTCTTTCTCTAATTGAGAGGGAGGGGTTTGCTAGCGGGAATATTATTTGATAGTAGTTAAAAATTTTCAATTTACTTTTGTACCCTTAACTTTTGTTATCGTTAAATAAATCTTAATTAGGTAATATGGTTATTTTTGGAAGTAGAAAAGGTGAACAATAAAGAGTTATATTCTCTTGATAATAGTATAGATAACTAGCTTTATTTTATTTTTTTGAACACTTTTGTGTATTGTGAGATAAATTTTGTTATTTATGTTTTTAAGAGAAATCATTTTCCCTTGCTTCTCAATTTACTTTCGCATACTTTATTTATCTTATTAATACAACTTTAAGTCAGGTAATACAATTATGGTATAGTAGATGATGAGTCCAAATCTTCTGTCCCACTTTTCCTACTCCACTCTATACTCCACCCATAAAAAATTGCCACGTGTTCACCTAATGTAGCATTAATAAGTCAATAATGATAGTATTTAATTAATTATGTGAACACGTGGCAAGTTTTTATTGGTGGAGTATAGAGTGGAGCAGAAAAAGTGGGACAGAAGATTTGGATTCGTAGATGATAATAACAATAAAAGAAACTACACAAAACCTTTTTTGTTTTTGTTTTTTTTGGAGAAATAATTACAACATGCTGCTAACCTCATAGCTCGAACCCCTTTCCCCCCTAGACCCCCAAGCACTTCGTGCATCTAGAGGTGCCAATTCAACTACAAGACCTTTGACAAAACTACACAAAACCTCATTGTTGTTTCTTTGTAAATCATGAAACCCCATTAAATTTTGAACATTACACTTAATCTCATGTGGTATATTTATGAATAAATCGTTAAATATCTACGAAAATAAATGATGAATTGTTCATGTGATGATAATTTCCATATTAAGGGATGTATTTTCACATAAAACAATACCATAAGGGGTTTTGTGTTATACTTTAAAGCCTCCAATGTTTAAATATTACACAATTTATTAAACATAGAACTATAACATAAGGGGGGTTGTTAAGATTTGCCACTGCAGAAATTTTGTCAAAATAAATTTGATACTAAAAATAAAGTATCTTGTCAAATACTTTGTGGTAAATTTTACTACACTCAAATAGAATAACAAATGAGTTATCAATAAAAATAAGTTTTATTGATACTTATAACATCACACACACTTTGCTACAAACACCACTCTATTTCACTCACTACTTATTTGCTATCTCACCACTTATTCTTGCATACCACACTTCTCTATCAAATGCCTTGATACAATCCATAGCTAGCCTTATATAGAGATTACAAAGGAGAGAAGAAAACAAAGTATTACATGCCACCACTAAAAGTAAATGTCAAAAAAAAAAAAAAAAAAAACAAAAACTATACTATTCCTACATTCACAGGAAGCCAAACTGGTTTGATAGTCAAACCTTTTAACTCACCTACTAAAGAAGGAAAAAGTCACCTATCACCTGATTATCAAAAAAAAGGTCACCTATCACCTACTAAAGAAGGAAAAAGTCACCTGAAGACATGAAACACTTCTTTATCTTGAACTCTTATTCACCTATTGTTAAACATGCAAAACATTGGAATTTTTTTTTTTTTTTTTTTTTTTGTAAGAAAGATGATTTATTTATTATATAAGGAGCACTATTACAAGTATTATTTATTGGGCACTCACAAGGAGTGCCTAGTAGCAAAATATCACATACATATTTTACATAAACAAAATTAAGACATTCATTAAATTTTCTGAAATTGCATTGTGCTCCTATCCCCTTTTTGCTAGTTCATTTGCCATGCCATCCATTATTGACCAAGCAACATCCTACATTCCAAAATCAAAACAAAAGAGTTTCAATACCAAAACACCATATGTTGTTAGTTAATTGAGAAGAATTTGAGAGCTAATTTCTAGGTTTATATGTTTATATCCTAACCCTCTAGCCAAATTTAAACCATATCTAGCAGCCCATATTTCTGTAATATTATTTGTGGTAGTGCCTATGCAATTTGAGAAACCTTTTATCCTCTTCCCTAGCTATCTCTTAATACAACTCCACCTCCTACTTTACCAATGTTATTCTTAGAACTACTATTTGTGTTTAAAGTAACAAAAGAGGGTTGTGAAAGACGCCAAGATATTATTTTAGTGACTTTTTTTCTTCTTCTCTTTTTTTCTATTGTATACGAGATGATTAAATTCTGTGGCAAAATGTAAAGTTTTGTGCATTAGTTGGTTTAGTGTTTCAGAAGGAGGATTGAATATCCCATTATTCCTAAATAGCCAAAGTTGCCAAATTCCATAAGCAAATAGAATATTCTGAGACTCATTTGAAAAGAGCTAGGAGATATATTAGTTAAATTTGCATGTAACCATTCTACTAGCGATTTATGGAAAAATAAATATTTCTCACTGTCATGGGAGAGCAATCTAGAATTCCTTTGCCCAAGGATAGTCTAGAATGAATGTAAATTACTTTCAAAATTTAGACATCGAAGATACTCAAGGCAAATACCATGTTGGTGGTGAGCAACAAAGGATGTGTAGTCTATTATGAATGCATTTCCATATAAAAGTTTGTTTTTTTTTTTTTTTTTTTTTTTTTTTTTTTTTTTTGTAGACATGGGGTTTTCCATATCCAATTCCATTGACTTTTATCAGTTTGAATTTCTTTGTGTGTTGGATGCTTCTTTCACATTGCTCTGTCCATTACTATTTTGCCAAATTAGTTTGTTTGGTTGGATATGGTATTCTGCCAAAGGAATACCATGCAAGTAATGTAATGGCTAAGGATTTTAGATTCCATGCACCTCCCTGATGCACGAATTCTACATTAATTTCGTCTTCTACATGGGATAAAGGACCATCAACATGATACCTAAGAGGTCCCCTAGTGTCCAATTGTCATGATTGCAGGCCTAATGCTCTATAGCCCGATGAAGGTTTCGTGTTTTTAGGAAAATTGTAGGGGGGTTTCCTGTAATTTGTTTCCTGTAAACTTTCACCTCATTCATAACATCTCCCAAACTATCAATTTATTTGATTAACACACCAAATTGAAGAATTGTATTTTCATATAAATTGAGTTAAATGAGACAAAAATTGGATGTAATGACAAAATCACCCTAATTAGTTGTAACGAAAAATCATTGTTATTATTTTTTTAACACCCAATTTAGACAATACGAAGAATATTGATACAATCCTATCAAATTAAAATATCGATGGTAAATTGATTATTTGCGTGCTATTGAAAATGAGACAAAAAAATTAGTATGAAAAAAAATGTAATTTAATAATAATAATAAGTATGATTAGGTGATAAATCTAATCATACCTTTGATTAGTAGATGATGTCCATTGGGCTTGGGCTGAACTCATGGCCCATTCACATTCTTCGGTATTTTGGTTTTCATATATCTCAATTCACAATTGTTGGGTGGGAGGCACGCGGCATGGACCATCACTCTACTAGAATCCTTTTTTTTTACTTTTTGTTTCATAATCATATCCTACAAGTCAAGAGCCTGAAACTCCCTATGAAAAGAACCAAAAAAATATTTGAAAAAGAAAAAACTTGTAACTCAATTGATTGATACCTTTCCAACGGAGACATCTAAACTCCAAAGTTTAAATTCTCTCATTCCCAATTATCGATGAATAAAAAAAATACTATCAATTTGTATTTTTTTTTTATTGTTTGACTATATTAAGTTATATCTATTCTCTCTCTCTCTCTCTCTCTCTCTCTCTCTCTCTCTATATATATATATATATATATATGTATATAGTTGGGTTCAAATTACATAATTTTTACACCGCAGATTCTAAAAAGATATAAATATGTAGAAATAAAATTGTGGCAGCACATTCCTAACAACCCTGGACTGATTGGGCGTAAACCCTCAATTAATTTTTATTCTGGATTAGGTTTAACCCACAATGGGAGATCCCAAAAGTGATTTGTATGGTAGTGGGCAATGCCTAAGTAGTACTTTGATAATAGGCTACTTGGGATTCAATCTAACCGAGGAGGCTGCCAAATAGCTAAGTTTCCCTTTCTAAAGTCCAAGTGGAACTTCCCTACCCCCATAACTATGTTCTCACTTTTCTCTTATGTCTCTCTCTTTAATGTTTTTTGTTCCATGATGAGAGAAATATCCCGCATGTCCGTGTGTCCCTTCACTCATAGAGTTTTGCTGGTCTTTTAGGTCTTTGTCACTATTCTAATGTGTCTAATTGCATGTCAGAGGTGGGCCTTACTACCCGTTTGTTAAAAATGATTTTCTAGTAACTTGTTTTTGATGCCGAATCTTGTGTTTAGCGGGTGAATTCCCCTAAGGCACTATTTTATGTTCTCAGTTGCGGTGGACATTTGTCAAAATGTAACTGCCGAGGTGGGGTCCTTTTAAAAAAAAAAAAAAACATCTCAATACTTAAATAGTTAGAGTGGGCTTATCTTGGGTTGAACTAACTTGGATAGGCCTAGGTTGGTCCGTGACAAGGCCGGCCTTTTGGGCCGAACTAACTTTGGATGGACCTAGATTGGTCTAGGAATAGGCCAAACTTTCTGCCCACCTACAAAAATAATTGCTAATCCTCCTCAGGACGCATTACCATTCACCAATCATCTTTTATGATGAAGATTTAATAATTATAAATCTAAAGGTGTGCATGATACACATAAATTAAAATCAATTATTATTAATATTTTCTATTATGTAATAGTTTAAATGGTGTAACATCATACACACACAAACATACATGTATGTATGTGTAAGGATGAAGGGCCCAGATAAGGATATTGGGTCGTGGGCCGCACCCGAGGACGTCAAAGAGCCCAAAGACAAGTATGTATTAGTGAAGGCAAGTAAATTACTAGGCTGAGGAAGAGGTCTAATTATAATGAATAGGTGACGTTGTTCGAGAAGCAATCCCCCCTCAACCAACAGAGTGGAAGCCTAAAGTCCAACCACCCATTAAGTATTGGGGAATGGGCAACTGTGCTTGGGAGGATAAGCTTTAAAGAGAAGTGAGTCAACAGAGAATAGAGAGATATCTGGAAAAAAAGCTACCACCACCACATTGAATGCTCTACATCTAACTCTCTGACCGCATTAATGTGAAAGTGATACCTGAATAGTGACTTTCAGTCTTACAACTACCCACAAAGGCTTTAAGAAGGTGATGATAGGACAAGTATCAAGGAGATTAACAATCTGATTTACACGTAGAATGCTGAGATGAAAGAGGGGAAGGGAATATAAAGGGGAAAAAAATATAAAAGGGAAGGATTCTATTACAAGAGAGATTATCAGAAATTCAGAAAAAGAAATCACTGTGTAACCAAGAACTTATATATTTGTATTAGTCTAGGAGAAATACATAAGAGCATACCATCATCGAACCTGACCGAGGAGTACCTTTTCTTTTCAAACTGTTTGTCTTACTCATTTTAATGCCAACTAGCCTATTGTGATCTATATAATAAATCATTTATCGTTTAGTGCCAAGCCCACTTTCAATCAAATTTATTGTTTTGGGCTCATTGGGTCATTGTCCAATTCTCTTTGGTTGTGGATCGAATTGTGTCCTTACCGTGCGTATAATATTAAAATCAATTATGAATTTCATTTTATTAATGAAATATTCCCAATTTATATTCTAGATATGCTAGAATTTAATCTATGGTATTAGCTTTATGATGATATCATATTTCTAGAGAAAAAAAATTCTCATATATTTTAAAGTAAGATAGGGAATATACTAACATCCATCCTGAATCATATATAGATCAATATGAACGTTAATTTTTTTTTTCCATATTTAAAATACTGAAGTACCAAAATTTACAAGAAGGTAATCAAGAAATATAAAAGAGCGGCTAAATATTTATTTACATTTATATGGCCTTATCTCTCTCTCTCTCTCTCTCTCTCTCTCTCTATATATATATATATATTAAAAAGACATTAAAATTTTCAATGGATACAAACTTGGCTGATACATGAGTAATAGAGTTTGCCTCCCTTTTGACCGAACAGAAACAACTGACAAAGTTTTTGTCTGCCTCCTATCAATTTAGAGCCAAATACCATTACTTCGTGTACTTTTGCAGGTTTAAGTTTCGAGATTGATACCTATTGAATTATATAAATTATCGTCACACGTTCATCACCGTCGCTTTGGCCGAGTGGTTAAGGCGTGTGCCTGCTAAGTACATGGGGTTTCCCCGCGAGAGTTCGAATCTCTCAGGCGACGCAAAAGAAACTCTTTTCCTAAAAATTTGTGAAAATGCAATAATTTCAGTCAGTTGTACTATTTGGATGCCTGAAATGAGAAGCGGTGAAGTACAGTTCAGTTGATTGCAAATTGCAATGTTCCTAGAACTTGTCAAATTATGAATAAATTGTTTCTTTTTGAGACCAAAAGTTTTGAGACCAAAAGTGGTAATTGCAATTGATGGATATGTTATGTAGTGGTTTGAGTTGTGACCAAAAGTGGTAATTGAAAGAAAGAGGATTCCGATTCAAAGTCTGAGTGTTTTTATTGGAAACACAAAAAAAAAAAAAAAAAAAAAAAAAAAAAAAAAACTATAAGGGTCTTAGCAATTGATGGATATGTTATGTAGTGATTTGAGTTTTTAAACACATCTCTTGTGGTATCTTAGCAATTGATGGATATGTTATGTAGTGGTTTGAGTTGTGGTATTGTTATGGGTTGGTGTATGGGCTTGCCGTTTGCGTATGTGAACTTATGACTTGGTGGCCAATTGATTGTTGGTGTAGTGGCTTGGAGGTAGTAGACCTTGTTAGTGGCAGATATGTGATGGCCGAGTTTGATATTTGTAGGTTAATTGGTAATTAGATGCCTTTTTTGGGTAAAAAACTGTACTTATAATGGTGCATAAACCAAGTGGAAAAGCTAAAATAGGAGTATTCTATTTAACCAAAGGCAAGTTAGCACATAAAACGTCAAACTTCTTGGTAGTGTTGTAGTTAAGTCAATTTTTGTTTTAGGGGTTCAATGTCATTTTGGCTTAAGCTTGAGAGGAGTGTAATTTCAACTCCTCTTATATTCCTAGTTCTTCTTACATAAAGATAAATTAGGGGGAATTGGAATTTGGGGGACACAATAAAACTATAGTAAGGACTTCTACTTTGATCGAATTGTGATGGACCTTACTAACCGAATATGGTCACATACTAAAGATGAAGACCTTAAACCAATCAAGACCACTCGAAAGGGGCTGGTTAGGGAGGCTCTAATAGTTAAGTTAGAAAATCAGTGGAGAAGATGAGCAATGAAGAATGAAATACTACAATGCATGGGGCTTGTTAGGCATATCTTGTCCTGTTGAGTGAGGGAGAGAGAAGATCTAGCAAGAAATTGACCTAAGACCTAGCAATAGACTTGCTAGTTGGTTGTTCAATCACATCAATTGAGGGAATGTTTGTCAGGACAGTTTTCCCAACCACCCTTAAACTAAGCAGTAAGCCTTTCAATTAGTTACCCCCTCGAGTTAGCTAAACGGGTGAATGTCAAGGCAGCAGTTCTAACATGTAGACGGATGGGACAAGTCTAAGAGTATTACATATGTTACTTGTTTCATTGGTCATTCTTAGGGGTCATCAATGGCTTGACTCGGCCTATGTACGGAATGAACTAGGCATAGTGGGCTATTGACTAGTTAACAAGCCGGATCGGCTTAGGTCGAAAAAGGAAACCCTAACCCATGAGCAATGCTCATTTTATCTTTAGCGGATTGGGCTATCAAGTTGGGCCTAATGGGTTACCCATGAGCTTGTGTTAACATCTTATTTTATTATTTTTTATAGGAGAATAATCATTTTTTTTTTAAAGGAAAGAATCAAAGAGTTTAATACTTAATTAAAAATTTTGGTAAACTACATATTTGGTCCTTATCTTATGTATTATATTTCAATTTGATCTCTAACCTTTCGATTGTATCAATGTGGTCCCTAACCTTTCAGTACTGTGTCAATTTAGTCACTATCGTTCTCTTTTGGATGAAAATTGATGATGTGTCTAATGGCTAAAACAAAAATTAGTTTCCATTGATGTGACAATAAACTTAAATTTTATTTTGGCCGTTTGCCATGTCAGCATTTTTTATTTAAGATATAACAATAAGGGCTAAATTGACACGATATTGAAAAGTTAGGGACCAAATTGACACAATTAAAAGGTTAAGGACTGAAATGAAATACGGTGTAAAGGTTAGGGACCAAGTATATAATTTACCCTAAAAAAATTTTACGATCAAATTTATTTAATTTTTTGTCTTTTTGATGAAAACATATTTAATTTTTTTTATTAAAGCTTTAAATGTTTTTTTATATTTAATAAAAAAATGTCAAATGGTTAATTCAAAGTAGCTAGACTACTAGTAAAATATATATATTTACGCTCTGTTTGTTTTGACATTAACGTTTTCTGAAAAATGATTCATTTTTCAAAAAGCATTTTTTGAAAAACTGTCTCATTTTCCGGTGTTTGGTAACAACCTTGAAAATGGGCTTGAGAATGTTTTTTGGTGTTTGGTATTCATAGTTTTTATAACATTTCTTGTATAATTTAAAACAAGTATAAATGTGTATTGTGTAAACCCACCTAATATAATCAATATAAAAAAAAATTTTAAAAAAAAACAAGAATGAATTTGGTTTGCAAACTAAGATTTTGACAACGGATACAATCAAAATTAGCTATGCAATTTTCATGATCTCAAATACTCATCTTGCTCATGTATATGAACAGTAATGTACATAATCTATATATAAACCATACTTCTCATAATTCAAAATAATCATTATAACCTTAAGTTCCATTTTAAATAGTTCAAAATGCTACATAGGCCAAATAGTTTTACTGGCAAACTAATCCAGTACAAAAAGTTTGATAAATTTATCAAAAATTGTTATAGAACCGTTGATCGATATGTGAGAAGGAAAAAAAAAAAAACCGTATTAAAGAACGGTGTTATAGAGGGGAGAAGAAATAGGGAGAAAAAAGAGAAAAGAGGCATATAGAGAGAGAAATCTGTGGGAAGAGAAGAGGTCAGAGGGGGTGATAATAAGTGTGTGAGAAGAAAGAAAAAACAAAGGGAGGAGAAGAAGTGAGAGAGTTTATTGTGAGAAAGGCTAAATGAGCGAAAGAAAATATTTTTTTCATAAGTCAGAAGAAGATAATATTTATAGGAGCTATGCACTGTGTGAGAGAGTGATTGTTTTCCAAAAATGTTTTTTGGAAAACAACCTATAGAAAATAATCCTTTTTTTTTATAAGAGTTTTCTGTTGACTAAAGATAATTTTCCGTTGACTAATCTTTTCTTTATACTACCAAACACTAGAAAATGTGAAAAACTATCTTTATAGAAGGTTTTCTAGCAAAACAAACAGAGTGTTAGTAAACTAAGTTTCATATAATCACTTTAAGTATCTTAGTTGTTGGAGGAGTTCTTTTAAAAAATTCCTCTATAATGTTTCAAAATCAATCCTTCATACTCTCTCTATGTATTTTTGTTATGAATTTTGAATTATTGGATTGGGTCAACAAGTTGGGCTATTGGGCTAATCCATTGGGCGGCCGTGGGCATAAAAACTAGCCCATTGCCTAACCCATTGGGCTAGTGGGTTACCAATAGGCCTCAATAACAATGAGTCGGGCTGCCCATTAGCCTAATGGGCCGTTGGGTTGGGTTGTGGGTAATGGGCTGTTTGGAAACCCTTAGTTATTGTGTTGGGCATATATATTTTTGTTGTGAATTCTAAATTATTAGGTTGGGCCAACAGCCTGGGCTGCTGGGCTAGCCCATTGGGCGTAATAGGTTGAGCCGCTCATTAACCCAATGGGCCATCAGGCCATTGGGTTAAGTCGTGGATAATGGGATATTTGATGACTCTCATTATATTTGGCCTCTGCGTTAGACCTTTGTGTTGGGCATTTTTGCTCCAATCATTGGGTCATTTATTCAACCTCTATATTGGGCCTTTTGCGAGAATTATTTAGGCCTTTCTGTTAGGCCCTTGAAAAATTTGCATTCAGTTTGGTTGTCGGATCAAACACTACAAATGCAATAATTCATATATAGAGTCGGCATATCAATATACAAATACAAGCATACTAATAAAATTTTTTTTTTTTTTTTTGATGAAATAGATTAGGGTAAAATAATTTTATAAAAAATAAAAATAAAAAGCCATTCCATCAATAAAAACCCTTAAAGTTTCATCAAAACTAAAAATTTATCCCTAAAAAAAAAAAAAAAAAAAAAAACCAAAAACTATGTTTTCGAAAAATAAAAACCATATTTAAAACTTATCCCTCACTAATAGATTATTTGTCATGAGCTTACCACGTCGTTATTTCAATTTATGAATCAAAAACTTATTCGGTGTAAAATACGTTTGCTTATTGAAATCATGTTATAAAAAATAAAAATAAAAAGCCATTCCATCACAACATAGAAAAATAAAAACCCTTAAAGTTTCATCAAAACTAAAAATTTATCCCTAAAAAAAAAAAAAAAAAAAAAAAAAACCAAAAACTGATGGAGTTGTTGGGAAATAGTTTCTCCTACATGTGATACCTTCTAAAATGAGAATAAAGAAAGCATTGAAAGCTGGCGCTTGACATTTCTATTGCTTCTTTGGCGTGGGTGCCTGCGTGATTAAAGGGATACATGCCTAGATTCTCTTGCAATATGTGCAATTTTAGAGAGAGAGAGAGAGAGAGAGCAACTCATGTGCTGATGGAGACAGAAATGTTTCCTAATTCTAAATCTGTAGCCAGTTGTAATTAAAATGGATAACAACAACCAGAGTTGTCTCTCACTCTCTTGTGTTTTTGTAACTTACGAGTCAACCAATCATTATAAAAGTACTAAAAGTTTAAACCTGCTACATCTAAACACGCGTTGCAGAAAAAAAAAGAACGAGTTGCAGAAAATTACTTCCCATTTGTGTCATTTTTATGTATATAATAAACAACATCTAGTCCAATTAAACTGAGAGTCAAACAATCAAGTGAACCCTTGTCTTTACGCTCTTAGTCAAGTTGCGTGCAGACTTGAGAAATTGCAGGGCTTTGTCCCAATGATGGCACATGTCTGTATTGATAAATTTGTGGATAACTTTTATTGGAGGACCATGCCTCTGTAGATTAATTGGCCCCAAATGATAGGCAAAAATTTATAATATGTAAATATTAATTAAACAAAATTATTTAATACCAATCAAATTAAGGGTGCAGACTTGAGAAATTGCAGGGCTTTGTCCCAGTGATGGCACATGTCTGTATTAATAAATTTGTGGAGAACTTTTATTGGAGGACCATGCCTCTGTAGATTAATTTGTAGTATCTTTAATATTACTAATAAAAAAAATATACAACCAAAAAAATTATAATTATAAAAATTTGGGTTTAAATTTGAAAAAATTTTTTCCTGAAAGAAATTTTATATTTGTTTATTTAGTAAACAAGGTAAGTTCAAATTTGAACATAAGCTAGCTCAATTATTAAACGAGTCAATTTCAAATATAATAATGTAATTGTGAACAAACTCATGAACATAATACTTGATTTATATATATATATATATATATATAATATTTTATGTTTATATGTATGCACATATAAAATTATGCTTATATAAATTTTATATTGAGTCGTGTAAGATCGTAAATAAATTCCTAAGATATCCAATTAGTATTTGTAATTTATGATAATATAATTGTAGGTGTTCAAAAAGTTAAAGGCCCAAGCCAGCTGAGAATGGTGGTATCTTATCCTTTAGATCAAGCCCAACAATAGAATTTCTATAGAGAGTGAGAAAACAAACTTCAATCACAGTTTTGAATCAAGTTTTAGCTTATGGCCGAAGATTTTCAAATGATTGACAAACGTAACTAGACTGCAAGTTATGAGTAAAGCTTTCCTTAGTTTGGTTTGAGGATTAGTTCCAATATAAGATTAGTTCAAATTTACACTAGATAATACATTATTCACTTCCTTCTTTTTCTCTCATTTTTTCTAAAAAAGCCTCTCCTTTTGGGAAGTTCTTTCCCTTTCATATCCTTCCTCCCTTAGCCCTCCACTTGTATGCCTTAAAACATTCCTCAGGATACTTGTCCCATCACGGCTCTGTAGAAGGTGGTTGAAAGGGCTGCTAGCTATAAAGTCACTGTTCAGGTGTCATTTCCACATTATGCAATTGATATGGTTGGTGTGAAGCATTCAATTGGAGGTGGGAGGTATATTTTTCAAGAAACTTCTTGCCATGTCCCTTGCTCCTTTCATGGTCCCTCCTTCTCTTCTTGGGCCTTCGTAAGATACTAAATAATCTATTTCTGCTTCCATTCTCGGACAGTCAGGTTCCTCAGATCTTACTCATCTCCTCGAACTAGGACTTCAAGAAAATTTATAGAGAGCATGTAAGTGGGAAAAAATCACCCCCCATCCCATCTTTATATAGGAGTTAAAGAGAGTGGTAAATTTCCCACTTAAAAATGATAGGAAATTTAGACCGTTGGATTAGCATCTCACCGTAGAATGTGGGGGGACAAACAACTGCCAGATGCAATAACTGCATAAACATGGATACCAAAGAGTCAGGAGCATTCAGAGGACATGTGAAACGACGTCCTCTCATGAGAACGCATCTGGCATGTACTTTTCTTCTCGATATTACTAAAACCTTACTCTTTGAGTATATTAGGGGAGCAAGGTTTTAGGGGGCTATTGTGGGGGATCCGAGGAGCAGAGCTGATCATACTAAGGAAATGCTTGTATAAGCTAGCCCGAGGAGATGAGTAAGATCCGAGGAGCCCAAATATTTGAGGATGGAAGCAGAAATAGAGTATTTAGTATCTTACGAAGGCCCAGGAAGAGAAGGAGGGACCGTGGGAGGAGAAAGGGATGTGGCAAGAAGTTTCTTGAAAGATATACCTCCCACCTCCGCATTGAATGCTTCATACCAACCATATCAGTTGCATTAATGTGAAAATGACACCTGAACAGTGACTTCATTGCTAACAGCTCCTTCAACCACCTTTTGCAGAGCTGTGATGGGACAAATATCCTGAGGAATGTTTTAAGGTGTACAAGTGAAAGGCTGCGATAGAGGGAGGAAGGGTATAAGAGGGAAAGAAAATCTCCTAGAAGGAGAGACTTTTTTTGAAAAAAAGAAAAGGAGAAAAAGAAGGAAGTGAACAGTGTATTATCTGGTGTAAAGTTGAACTAATCTTATATTGGAACTTATCCTTAGACCAGCCCGAGGAAAGCTTTACTCATAACTTTCACTCTAGTTACGCTTGCCAATCATTTGGGAGTCTTCAGCCATAAGCTAAAACTTGATTTAGAACTATGTTTGAGTTTGTTTTCTCACTCTCTATAGAAATTCTATTGTTGGGCTCGATTTAAAGGACAAGGTACCACTATTCTCAGTGGACTTGGGCCTTTAACTTTTTAGGCACCTACAATAATAATCCATTTTGTAACAAAAATTATATATACTAATTTTTAACAATGCAAGGTTAGTAAATCTAATTTTTACATCTTAATAAATGAAAAACATTCTAAGTAACTTAAATAATATAATTTTAACTTTAATTTATGTATTAATTATTAGTATAGATTTGTAAAGAAGGGATAAATTTTAGTCACAATGTTTACAATATATGAAAAAGAATAAGTTTTTAAGTATATCACGAACAAATTAGAACTTGTTTACAAAAAATGAACAAAACTTAAAATTAAAATTTGATTTGTTGATGAATCTAAGCTTAACTCATATTTAAAATAATATTAAAATGAACCATTATGAATTTTTAATACTTGACTTGGCTTGTTTACCCTAGACAACTTACCCATGGTGTCAAATATGGCTACTAGAAAAAGAAGAGTAAAAAATAATTTTGTGCCAAAAAAATTTGGTACGGGTTTAATTTTGATCGTTTTGTTAGGGCCAGAAATAATAATTTAAGAGAACATGTGGCATACTAGAAGATAGATAGCTAGAAAAAGAAAGGATGATGATAGCAAGGAATGATGCAACTTTGTTTGAAGTGGTTACAAGAGAAATGGGACAGTTATATATCTTGAGTAAGTTATAAGTAGTCACCTCGAGCTGTTACAAGAGCGGATATATATAGCAATTACATTTTTTTTTTTTTTTTGAGAATTGAAAAAATGGGGATCTTTATGGTCATATTACACCCCCAGACAGGGAGCCAGTGGCCTCGAGGTAGGTAAGGCGAGGACATCGCAGGCAGACCACCCTATACCCTCTGTGTGGGAGTCACCTCATTTGAGTACACCCCCCACCAAGTATGCCCACCAACGGAAACCTGCTGGTAGCGGGACTCGAACCTAGGTGTGTTGCACGAAGCGTCCGAACCTTGCCAGCTGAGCCAAGCCCCCGTTGGCATATATAGCAATTACATATTTAACATGACTAAAGGAAGTTATATGAGGTTAGTGCGATTCATCGAAGAAGTGACACGTGGAAAGTATAACAAGAAGTTACCACTAAAGTCTCAAGTTAAAATAAATATTCATTCTATAGAAAAAGGATACCACAAAAATACTAGAGATCTAGATAATATTTTTTTAGAAGTATTCTAAGATAATTTGTTCTTAGATTCTTAGGAGATCTTCTAGTTTTTAGTATTTGCGAAGAATTTATATTTGAAAGTTATAAGTGCTTTTCCTTGCAATTTATAATCTTTTCTGATCAAATCAAATTTATTTGAGTTTGATGCAAGATTTAGTTGTTAGTCTATGGTTGGTCTGCATTTATGCTTGCTTTCAATCAATTTGATGTTAGAATCATGCCTTAGGATTTGATCTGCTTTTGTTTACTTCAAATTATTTCACTTTGATGTAATTTACTTTGATTAAGTGCACTTTGAGTTAGGCTAGTTAGGAATAGTTCACTTCGAGTCAGTTTGTTTTGAATCAAGTTATTTCTAATCAATAGCATTGGAATATGAGTTAGACTTAGAAATTGGAAATTAGTCTCTTGAGGATTGTAGTCACTTTAGTTTCTTATCTATCATTCTACTTGCATTGCAACAAAAAGTCTTCTTAAGAGAGGTATTTTGGACTGCGAACCCTAATCTGCAAAATCAAATTTTACTTTGATTTGGGTTTTCACTTCAAATACTTGCACACATTAATAAGAAATTAAACTTAATTAAAAATTGGTTTCTGATTAAACACCTTTAAATTTGAAAAGGTCATACTTGGTCCCTCATATTTCAAAAATTGAGAATTTTGGTATCTTTTCATTTGTTTTGGTTTCCAAATTTGCATGCCTAATGAGATATTGAAGTACCCCCTTTTTGAGGGACCAAATCAAATCAATTACACATCCAAGGGACCAAAATCAAACTAACTTCATATTTAAGGGACCAAAATTAAACCAATCCCATTGACTGATGAAATTGTTCTCTTTAAATTTTAGGTATCATATATTGACTTTGTAAAATTTGAATAATTAGAATAAAACTTATCCCAAATTTAAAAGATCAAAAGTGTAATTTAATATATATATATATATATATATATATAGACACATTTCATGGGGGAAAAAAGTAGCATGGTGATTGTAAGGACATGATTTGCTCCACAACCCAAGAGATTTGGACAATGGCCCAATGAGCCCAAAAACAATAAATTTGATAGAGAATGGGTCTATTACTAAACATTCAATGAGTTAAAATGTAGATCACAATAGGCTAGTTGGCGTTAGAATGAGTTAGACAAATAGTTTGAAAAGAAAAGATACTCCTCGGTCAGGTTTGAGGATGGTATGTTCTTATATATTTCTCCTAAACTAATACAAATATTCAAGTTCTTGATTACACCGTGATTCCTTTCCTGGATTTCTCATGATCTCCATTGTAATGGAATCCTTCCCTTTTGTATTCCTTTCCCCCTTTTCATCTCAGCCTTCCACATGTAGATCAGATCGCTAATCTCCTTGATACTTGTCTCATCATCACCTTCCTAAAATTTTTGTGGGTAGCTGTGAGGATGAAAGTTACTATTCAGGTATCACTTCCACATTAATGCAGCCAAGGAGTTAGATGCAGAGCATTCAATGCGGTGGTAGCAGCTTTCTTCCCAGATATTTCTCAATTCTTTGTTGAATCACTTTTCTCTAAAGCTTATCCTCCTAAGTGCGGTTGCCCACGACCTAGTATTTGATGGGTGGTCGGACTTTGGGCTTCCACTCTATTGGCCGAGGTGGGATTGTTCTTTGGACAACGTCACTTTTTTATTTCGATCGGACCTCTTTCTCGACCTAGTAATTTACTTGCCTTCACTAATATGTGCTTGTCTTTGGATTCTTTGATGTCCTCGGGTGCGGTCCACGACCCAATATCCTTATCTAGGCCCTTCATTCCTACAGCGATGACTAAAGAAACATCGATATATGTCCCAATGTCTTTTGCTGGAACATTGTAATTGGATGTTACATTAGCTCAAAAAAGGTTTTACATAACTGCTTGTTGCAAGGATGGAGCCATGTTCAGACCAAAGGAGACCATCCTTCCACCTTAACTAATAGCTTGTTTGGATGGAGGGGGAGTAGAGTAGAGGGAGTGAGAGTAAATTAAATTACTTTCTTTGGATGTTTCTTAAGGGAGGAGGGGGAGGGATTTGGAGGGGTTCTAACTAGTTTTATCTCCTCATTTTTAATTCCCCCAAATTGGAGAGATTTGGAAGGAGAGTGGAGCATAAAAATGCTTGACCAATTGAATTACCAAATTTACCCTTACCATATTAACAAAATTACAAACTATGAAAAGACTAATTATTCCCCTCTCCCTTACTTAATTTTAAAAACATCCAAATAAGATGGAAGATAACCATTCCTCTCTACTCTCCTCTCCCTCCAAAATTCTAAACATAGCATAAGGCTCCCATAAAAAATAAGGTGCCATAATTGTGGTCACATAGTACAATTATATTTTTGTATTAATTTAAAATAAATTATATCACGTTCTTATTTACTTTTTTATTTGAAAGTGTCAACGCCTAGCTAAAAATTTAAGAGATCCATATACATTTGTTTTTCTCTATCTCACTTAAAAAAATCTTTAAATCAAACGTGTCTTATCCCTTCTTCATTCCAAATATAATTTTGTAACTAGTCATCATCAAACTATATAGAATTATTCTTCTCTCTAAAACATTTGTTGATAATTTTTTTTAAAGAATACTAAGTATTTTAACATACATACATGGGGATTGGGGAGAGGGGAGAATGTCAAACTTCTTCTCTCTTTTGTTTTTATTTATTTTATTTTTTTATCTTAACCACTCTTTTTTTATCTGACCCCTTAACTTACTCTCCCACCTAAAATTTATTGTCACGATAAAGATTAAGAGAATCAACCATTTATCATTTAAAAATGAGATGTTTACAAATCTTGAATGCAAATATTTAATTACTAATTTTGCATCTAAAAAAAATTGAAAGTAATGAATTTTAAGTAAATAATCATAATATATAAATTTATATAAACATTATTTATTTAATATCTAAATATAAGAGAATACTTTACTTAAAAATTTTGCTTTAGCTTTAGGTCTCAAATTTTATCAAGTCAGCCCTAACCTACTCCATGGAACAAGCCACTCACAACTAATTGTGGATCCCATTTACTTATAAGGTCCACAAATTGTGATTGGCATGCTTCATGGAGAAGATGGATAAGATATTTACAGTTAATCAATCTCTCTCTCTCTCTCTCTCTCTCTCTCTCTCTCTCTCTCTCTCTCTCTCTCTCTCTCTCTCTCTCTATATATATATATATATATAAAGGCAAAGACCTCAAGTGGGAGAGCATGGGGTTCTATTAAGTGCACATCCTTTGAGACTCTCTTATTTAGGCTTCCACATCATCAAATTTTGCATTTATGTAAAACTTTTACTTCATTCAATGTGTCAATGGAGTAAATACACTTCAAGAAAGCAAAAACCTCATGTGGAGAACATTTGGTTCTATCATGTGGCACTTTGTTTGAGTAATTTTTCATTTAGCTTTCCACCTCAACTTCTTTATATATTTTGGATTATGATAAAATTCTAGAATATTACTATTTTCTTTGAGGGTATGTTTGGTAAACTGAATAGGAATTATGACATGAATTGTAATATTTATTATTAGGAATAAAATGTGTTGTAATGTCATAATTAAACTTATTCATAAGTTTGGTGGTGAGTTATAACATTAGAATAAAACGTAAGATTTATTTTAGGAAATATCTTTTTTATACAATTATATCTCCTTAAAAATTGTTATTTTTTAAATTTAAGAGAGATATATGTTATTTTTTATGATTTTTATTTTTATACTTGTTAGATGTGTATGGAAAATTTGTTTATTTGGAAATATATTAGGTTTTGAAATTATTGCATTTACTAAGGAATAACTAATAAAATTATTTTAAAGAGGAGAAGTTATTCCTCATTTTAAAGAATATCTATTCATAAGGAATGACTATTCCTTATAATAAAAACATAATCAAACTAAAGAATAGCTAAACTATAGGAATAACTATTACATTACAGTGTTTATTACAGTCTACCAAATATGCCTTGAGTGTTTAACCTACTACTATCATACATTAAAACTTCAATAACATAAACGTGACATTATAAATTTTGGATAATATTTACATAAGCCAACTAAACATTAGCATGAAATTACAAATCTTTTATGCTTTCTCCAAGCCAATGACGAAACAAAAATTATGATTAAAAATTTTAGAAAAAAAATTATTAAACAAACAATTAAGTTATTACACCACATTTGTTTTAAGTAGATATTACACCACATAATAACTAGGTTCTAATTTATGTAACATCTTCTCTATAGCCTAAATTGTTTATCCCCTTAATTTTGTATTACACCATTAATTTAACAAAAACATCTTTATACTATCACAACATTACTTCATATTATTACTTAAAATTTTTTTGAACATTCTATGTAAGTTTTTCACATAATAGTTTACAGTATTATCTGCACATCACATGAGGCCATTTCTAGTTGGGGATTAATTATCTGATGGCTCCACCTATGTGAGATTTCTAGTTGGGGATTAATTATCCGATTGCTCCACCTATGTGAGACTTTCTAATAATTAATACATAAAAAGAAAACCAAATTAGACTCTGTTGCTAAAATTCCAAAATCAATGAACTTGGTCACAATCAACAAACCAAATTGATTATCGAAACTCCATGAAGATTGGGGTATGGTTTAGAGTCTTGACTCTTGACCAGGAAAAGGATTGCACAAAGTGAACTAAAACTTCAAAAGAAGCGTAGCTGGAGGCACTTTGATGCTTGAAATTTTGTAAGCCAACTGGCAATCTTGTCGAGTGGACTATAGTTTCTATACTCTAAAGTGTAACCCCTTAACTTTTACTTTTTGCACTGGACCTATTTGCTAAGTGGGGTTCATGTATTGTGCATAATCACTCGCTCACTATGATGTTCCTCATTCTAATTAGAAAAGAAAATTGATGTTTTTCAGAGAAAGACTAATTCTCCCAAGTATGAGGAATGATTCTCCTAAAATTCCCTTAAAAATGTATAATAATTAAAAACCTCTTAACAGATTAAGAGAATAAAACCGAAAACCATATATTTATATGCGGGGTCTATTTATCCTATAATAACAAATGCAGATTATGTATGTTAGCGTGAGCAGAGGTGCAATCCTGTGATTGTGACAAACAAAGAAGACAAGAATTGTCCTAAAGGATTTGTCACTTCTTCTGATTTATTCCTACTAATTGTAGTTACCAATATATGAATATGATGCTAGTAAGCTAAACATACACAATAGTTGTCCATTTTTGCACTTCAAATTCCCTCCCTATGAACTAAATTTGGAGGCACACAATTTTTTCCATAACTTTTAATATAATAGGTTAACGTGACAGGTTATAGGAGTACTGTACAATCACTTTCACATGGACTTATCATTAACGCTATTTTTATTTTCCATCAATCATAATTTGCCACTTCCTGCAGTTGTAGAAAATGTAAGTCTAATGTGCAAGACACATATATGAGATCTACCTTTATATAAAAGAATGTGTAACACACAAGTACATCGAATAATTTCACGCAAGCAAAATTGCATTTACTTAAAAAAAAAAAGTATATAGACACAAAAAAGTACATTGAATAATTTCATGTAAGCAAAAATGCATTTAATTAACAAAGTATATGAACACAATTTTTTACCATAACTTTTACGTAACTTTAAAGTAGTCGATTGTAAGTAGTAGGAAAAAAGTATAAGATTTATGAAAAAATGATTGTCTACTAATCATAATTGACCACTTCATCAAATTATAGCAAAAATTATGGTCAAAGAAGAAAGGTTTCCTAATATCAATATGATAAATCACTACCTAATATGAAAAAAAAGACTCCCTTAATTTTTTTTTTTTAATTAGATGAACTCCCTTAATTATGGGAAGAAAATAATAGGTTGCTCTTATTGTACGGCTGTACCTATGCAACTACAATTCACCTAAAAGGCTAAAACTCACTGCATACAAACAACCCTAATTCAATTTCAAGGTATTCTAATTCTTTGGAACATGAACGTCGGTCCTTTTCAAGCCAGTCCAGTATTCACATCAATTACCAAACCTTACCTAAAGAAAAATTACCAAACCTTACCTAAAGAAAGAAACCCGTTACGTTTTTCTGACTGAGGAACCTATTATTATTACTTCATGAGAAATGCTAGTATCACATAAAGTCACAATTTTTACTATAATTATATGTTGAGTGATCCCATGGATTCACTAATTTTTGCTATGTGATTTGTTGTGAAACTTTTTGTGGTACTAGCCACCTATAGTTTATTGGACAAATATTATAAAAATATACCGCTTCTCTTTTTCTTACCGGCACTAAAGTAGCTAGTACTTGCTTCTCCTACTGCTGCCATGTGTCACCACCCCCCCACCAATCAAGCACAAATAGCCATTGAAGTACATCTAACGGTCAAAAATCAGCCGGCCTCCTTTATTATTTAGCGCGTACCTGTACCCAACGTCTCCCTGTCTCTTTAATTTCAGATCCGTTATCAACGGTCACATTTCTCTCCCTTTCATTTACACCATTTAAAAATTTTCAAAGCAACGGACAACAACTTTCTATAATTTTTTAGGTCTCACACACACACTAAACAACAACAATTATAGCAACGCGTCTTTGTATTTGAAAATTGTGAACTTTAAGGATAATAATTTGTGTCATCTAATACCGCGTAAAAGTGTCACTATATGACAGCTCTTAAAGGCTCTCACCACCATTATCAACTCTCTCTACCATGGTGGATCCAATGTTCACCTTAATTCTTCTATTTAAGTAGCCAATTTTCTCTCCAAGTTTTTCTCAACAATATTATGCAAACAACACCCGCCACACAATCTCTCTCTCTCACTCACTCACTCTTTCCATATATGCCAACTATTTTTGTTACCAATTTTCCTTGTTTACAATACAACCTCCTTCCTTTGGTTCAATCTCCATTATTCTAATCCTCTTCCTCCCACCACCACCACCACCATTGTCATAATTGTCTCGTGCCCGAAAAAGTATGGACCCCATGGAGTTAAAGCGCGTGTTCCAATTGTTTGATCGAAATGGGGATGGGCGTATTACGAAAAAAGAATTGAATGATTCATTGGAGAATTTGGGTATCTTTATCCCGGATAAAGAGCTAATCCAAATGATTGAAAAGATTGACATTAATGGAGATGGTTGCGTGGATATCGATGAATTTGGAGAGTTGTACCAATCGATAATGGACGAGCGTGACGAGGAGGAGGACATGAAGGAGGCATTTAATGTGTTTGATCAAAATGGTGATGGGTTTATCACTGTTGATGAATTAAGATCGGTTTTGGCATCTCTTGGTCTTAAACAAGGTAGGACTGTAGAGGATTGCAAGAAGATGATAATGAAGGTGGATGTGGATGGAGATGGTATGGTTAATTATAAGGAGTTTAAGCAAATGATGAAAGGTGGTGGGTTTAGTGCATTGGGATGAAAAAAAATAAAATAAAACAGTGATATTTTGAAGGGGGACCAAAGTCCAATATAGGCTGTAAATATTTTGAAGATCCATTAGTAGTGATGAAATGTGATCCTTCTCATGGCTACATTCCTTTGGCTCAAGCCATTTCTGCAGTGTATAAGGCCATCGGCACGTGTCGGACACACGCACCAATGCTCTTGGGATTTTTTTTTTTTTGGGGGGGGGGGGGTGTTTGGTTCCATATTAATATCATCAAAGAATGTAATTAGTTGTGTTTTATTTGTGAGCTTTGTGTTCGACTCTATAAGATTCGTGTGGAGGTTTCTTTTTTGTTTCTAATTTCCTGTGTCTTTATTTGTTCATGTTAATTATTTTAATAGTGTGGGTACTGCTATGAATCTGATTCATTGTTGGGATGATTCAAGGGAAACCCAAGTTTTTGAAGGCTCTATTTAGAGCAGAATTGTAAACCGAAGTCTTTCTAAAATCCGTTTATTAAGAATATTCAACTTATTTTTATAAGTGATGATGTATGTCCTACTCGAGAGGAGAAGAGCGTATACACATTGTTTTTCTTTTGACAGCTAGCGTCTGAGTTGAGTGTGCATACACATTGTTTTTCTTTTAACAGCTAGTGTCTGTGTTGAAGTGCTTTTGAACAGGAATTAAGTTACTGATGGCTCTTTTGTTAGAGAATTCATGCCATACAGGTGGGGTTATTAGAGATCACTATGGGAAGTAGTCGCGGAAATTTATGATGTTAGAACATAGACATTGATGATGTTATAATGGTAGAACCATAATCAACAAAAAAACATACACATTAGAGTCGTCATATTTGGGGGGAAAAAAAAAATGATAACTTGCTATAGTGAATTGTTACTGGTAAGTCCATAGCGCGTAGCAAGTTGCTACTTGCTTTATATATATTATATATAAAATATAAATATATATATATATATATATATATATATATATTAATTTCCATCTCTCTTATCTCGGCCCCTCTAGGTTGTGGGTTGCGGTGGTTGGTTTGGTAGGTCATATCGTGGGTCGTGGGTTGCATTTGTGTGGTGGTTTGGGTTGTTGTGAGAATGGGATTATAGAGGAGCTGTTGTGGGTTGCAATTGTTGTGGCTTGTGGGTGTGGGAATGGGTCATGCAATTTTGGGTGATTTTCTGGTTGTGATTTCATGGTTGTAATTTGCGCGATTTGAGGTTTCATGGTTAGGATTTTTTGAGTCTTGTAGTGGGATTTGTGGGTGATTTTCTAGGTTTCTTGTGTGATTTCAATGGCGGAGGATGATGATGAAAGAAGGGGAAAATGTGGAAGAGGCAAAGAGATCTCTGCCAGGCCATGGAAGTGGAAGTGGTGGTTGCGGTCCTTGTGGAAGTGGTGGTGTGGCTGTGATGTAACGATATTATTGTGTGGTAGTTTTTTTTTTTTTTTTAATTCTTCTTCTTTAAGGGTTGAAATTATTTAATATTATTTTAATAGTTCGTATGTTAATTTTTTAAATAGGAGATATGATAGAGGGCGTATTATTAAGTAGGATTTTGAAGTGCTTCTTCTAAAAAAAAAAAAAAAAAAAAAAAAAGGGCATATGTAAGGCTAAATTTTTTAGAATTGAATGCTCTTAGGGATTGATACTATAAATTTTACTATACAAATTGATGTATCTTCAATCACAAAAAAGTAATTTAAATATAGAAAAATGATTAGCTCCAAATTAGTTAGGAGGAATATGCTCCAACCTACTTCATACCGATTCCTAAGAATCATGGTATTGAAACCTGGATCTTTCAAAGAACCCAAAAATGAAGAGATTTAAAGTTTTTGAAGTCGAATCAGGGTCAGACCATGATAACATCATAATGAATTTAATAATTATTTAAAATATAAATAAATCTATTATATTAGTAAAAATTGAAAAATTGAATAAAAATAATATACGAAGGCATTTAAACAACTTTTTGAATGTATTTAACAACTTCTATAAGACAAATAAAACATATAATATAGTTATTAATCCTTCAAGTAAAAAACTATTTTTATATAATTTATGATCATTTTTCAAATAAATAAATATATAAGTTGTATTTTTGTTTATTTGGATGTGTTAAAAAAAAATGGAAAGGCCAATACAAGGTGTTATGGGAGGTGAAAAGGTGTGAGAGAAGGGTTGAATTAAAATAAATATAATAATTCTTCTTAAGTCGACACCAGGGACGGAACCAGGATTCGAACTTGAGGGGGGCCAAAGTTTAAAACAATTTTTTTTTATGTAAATAAAAATTAACATCTATTTCATATTCAACAAAATACTACATATAAAATAAGTGTTTCTTGAATATTTGATATTATAAAAATGTCAACAAAGTATAACATATAAAATAAATGTTTCTTAAATATTTCAACAAATTTATCACAAACAGACAAGCACAAATTTATACATATTACTAATATTAGCCACATCATACAAGGTGACAACATCACAAAGAAAAAGTTTTTGATAAAACCAAAACAATAGACGAAAGACTTTAGTCTCACAAAAAAGTCACTTACCAATAACTAATCTCACAAATTCACAATTACAATACTCACAGAACAATCACTACTCACTACCAAAGGCTAGTATCACAAATTCACAATCACAATTCATTACTGACAACCTAGTGCTACTGTCCTAGTGTAATGATCCCACTTTATGTCTTTATTATGGATAAAACCTAAAAAAAAAAAGTTACAATCACTCACACACTAACACTGGTGACCAGTCCACACAAAAAAGCAAAAAGTCATACTTAGTCAATTACACAGTATTCCATACAAAGTCACAAACTATCCTACAGTCCACACAATACACCGGTCAATAAAAAGCCACAACTGACAAACACAACACTCACCACAGTTCTTTAAAAAAAAACGCAAAGGGCAGAGGGGAGGCAGAGCAATCAGCAATATGGCAAAGACAAAAAAAAAAAAAAAAAAAACAAAAATAAGAACTTGAGAGAGGAGAGAAATTTCTTACTGTGATTAAGGATCTAAGGAGCAGTCGAGCAGCAGTAGCGGCAACACGCCAACACCAGATCAGCGGATCTGATTAGAGGAAAAGAACAGGCACAGCAGCAGCAGCAGCAGTGATGGAGGTGTTGATGAGGTTGAGTAGAGGAAGAGTGAAATTAGGGTAAAAATTTGGGAATTGTGATTTAGGTTCAGTCCATATTTATTTATTTATTGTAGTTTTTAGTTTGTCTTTATTTTTTATTTTTTTATGAGAGTTTGTCAGCACATATGTATATATATATTAGCTTTTGTGTGTGTGTGTGGGGGGGGGGGGGGGGCAATGGCCCCCCCCTGCCCTAGTGTAGGTCCGTCCCTGGTCGACACAAAGCATTTGATGGCATAGTGGTTAGATCGATGGTTCAAACGATTCTTAGATAAAACTTTATTTTTGGTTTCCTGTGAATAAAATCTAACCTGAGGGCCAATTTGTTATTAATCTAGTTAGTTCGTATGGTTTGGTTCAAGTTTAGTAATCATGATTAAAATATTCATGTATATTATTTAAACAAGCCACATAATTCATTAAAAAAAATCCAGTGACTAAAATTTTATATAAATGATCTCTTCAATAAAATGGACATAATAGGTTGAAGAAAGATAGTTCTAAACTAGTTTGGAGCTAAATCTTTTCGCTAAGATATTTATTTATTATATTTTCCTCTCTCCTCAAATGAGTTCCTTTCTTTTACCTATTCTTTTTGAAGCACAAATTTCCAAATATAAATTATGGGTGTTGAATCTTTCGTTGATTCAAGTTAGAAAAAGAAAATGTTGAGAAATTAGTGAAGCTTAACATTTCTTTCCCCAAATATAAATATTGGATTTTGGAATTGATTTCATTTTGTTGTATTAAACTAAGAAAGCAAAGAGTACCAATCTAGATCATGTTGGTTTAGTGTGAGGAAAATGGTTAATTCCTTGTTACTGATAATGATACATAGCCTCTACTCTTATAATTCACTACAAAATAAAGGTTCTATAACCGCATTTTTAAAACGTGGCTATAGCCCAATTTGGCCTATAGCCGCATTTTTCAAACGCGGCTATAGACCCGCCCAATGGCCGCGTTTTTATAAACGTGGCTATAGGACATACTCTATAGCTGCATTTTTCAAACATAGCTATAGGTTAAAGCTATAGCCGTGTTTTTAAAACACGACTATAGGTTTTTTCTAAAAAAAAAAAAAAAAAAAAATTCTTAGTTTTTTTTTCCCCCAAAAAATTCAAAATTAAACATAAACCCAAAAAATTCAAAATCAAACACAAACCCAAAAAATTCAAAATCAAACACAAACCCAAAAAATGGAGGAAATGCTAAAAATTTTGAATGAAGTGGATATTCTAGCAATATTTGTGTCTATGTCTTGATTTGGATTTGAGTTGTGGTTTTGAATTTTTTGGATCTGTGCTTGAATTTGAGCTGTTGTGTTACTGATATTGTGCTTATGTGTTGAAACCAAATACAAAACTTCCACCTAGATTTTCGGCACCCATATGCAATCAAACACAAAACTCAACACATATTTTCCTATATTTTCTGAGAAATCAAACATAAAACTCAACACATATTTTGCTATATTTTCTGATAAATCTAACACTATATTTTCACAGACCTCTATATTTTCACAAAACTCTATATTTTCACAAATCCATTCATATAGCATCAATGGGAAAGAGGGATCAGCAGCATGGGCCAACATTTTTTAGATCTCTGGTGACATAGATCAGTGGCAACATGAGAGAGGGATTGAGAGAGTTTTGAGATTAATATGAGAGAGCTCTTTTTTTTTTTTTTCTCTTGAATGATGGAGTGATTTTTTTTTCCTTTGCTAGGACCACACGATGGAGAGTTTGAGATTTCTCTGAGTGATATTGAAATTTGAATATTTAGTTAGTTTTTTTTTTTAATGGAATATTTTGGAATATGCCATAGAATATTTTAGGAATATTCTATGGCATATTCCATAGTTTTGTTTTACGGAAGCCCTGAACCCATTTGTTTTTTTTTTAGGGAATAGTGTAGAATATGCCATAGAATATACTATGGCATATTCTAGAGAATATTCTAGTGCTGAAACAGTATGTTTTATTTTTTATTTTTTATTTTTTTTTTCAGAATATTGTAGAATACACTGGCTTTGATTTTATTTATTTATTTATTTATTTTGTGTTACCTATAGCCGCGTTTTTTAAACTTGGCTATAGGTCAGCCTTTAAAAAAAATATTTATTATTTAGCTAGACCTATAGCCTCATTTTTAAGAAACACAGCTATAGACTTACCCTATAGCCGCGTTTTTTAAACATGGCTATAGGTCAGCCTTTAAAAAAAATATTTATTATTTAGCTAGACCTATAGCCACGTTTTTAAGAAACACGGCTATAGACTTACCCTATAGCTGCGTTTTTTAAACGTGACTGTAGGTCAACTTTTAAAAAAATATTTATTATTTAGCTGGACCTATAGCCATGTTTTTTAACGTGGCTATAGACTTACCCTATAGCCCCATTTAAAAAATGTGGCTATAGCTAACCTATAGCCACGTTTTTCATATGCTGCTATAGGTCCTCCTTTTTTTCAAAAAAAAAAAAAAAAAAAATTTGGCTGGACCTATAGCCATGTTTAAAAACACGGCTATAGACTTAACCTATAGTCGCGTTTTTAAAATGTGGCTATAGGTTAGCTATAGTCATGTTTTTTAAATGCAACTATAGGTCCTCATTAAAAAAAAAAAAAAAAATTTATTTGGTTAGACCTATAGCCACGTTTAAAAATGCGGCTATAGGTTAAGTCTATAGCTGCGTTTCTTAAAAACGCGGCTAAAGCGGCTAAAGTCTATAGCCGTGTTTCTTAAAAACGCGGCTATAGATCCACATGTTTTGTGGTGTATATACAAGAGAAGTAGGGATCAAATAGAAATAAGAAACTAACTGAAATGAAACTAACAACTAGTAATTGATCTAACCAACTCAACTTGACAGCCTGACCTATCAACACATGACAAGTGTACATTCTAACAACTAATTAATTAAGAGCATCAAATTCGACTTGTAGCTCCATTCTTTACAACCAGAAACTACATGTCGTTTTGATATATCCTCAGTGAACCACAAAGATGATTTAGCGAGGATGATGAAGTAATATGTTGGTCATCAAATTATTATTATTTTTTTTTGAGTAAAATACTATTTTGGTTCCTAAACTTTATCAAAAGTTTGTTTTTCATCCCTAAACTATAAGAATTTATTTTTTTGTCCCTAAACTATTGAAAAGTTCATATTTTGTCCTTAAACTATTGAAAATGTCTTATACATGCCCTTTAACTTTACCAAAAGTTTGTTTTTTTTATCCCTAAACTGTTAAAAAAGTTATTTTTTTTTTCATTCTTATTTTTGTCTCTAAACTATTGAAAAAACTTTTTACAAAGTTTAGGGATGAAAATAGAACTTTTTAAAGTTTAGAGACCAAAAATAAACTTTTGTAAAGTTTGTGGACAAAAATAGTATTTTACTCAAAAATTTTTTTTCACAATGTTTATGAGGTTTTTTGCCTGCCCGCAGAGCTTTGTGATTCTCTTTTGTTTTGTTTTGTTTTGTTCACACAATGAGGTTAGATTTTTGGGATTTTTAATCTATCTCTTGTCCATTGTGAGAATAGCAACATTTAAGCTATCAACCTAACAAAAATTTATTATTTCACGAAATTTCTAAATTAGTTTATCATTTCATACATCACAATGTATAAACTAAGGTGATAAGCTTGTTAGATTCTAAAGATTTAGAATCATTATCGTATTATGTTGGCAAACCAAGAACAAAACATGTCTAGTCTAGATATTTAGGCAATGCTTAAATAAGGTCGTTTCATGTTTTGAAGTTCAGCTGATTGCAGAAAAGAAAAGTGAAGTTCTGCCTTTCTTGATCGATTGAGAATTAGGCTCGACCAATCAAAAATTGCATGCATAGTTTTTCTGCAGAATTTAAACGGGCCCAAAGCCCACGATAACGTTTAGGGTTTCACTTAAGCTTCTCTACATACTAAAGAAAAACCCTAGACATGTTTTGAGGGTGCTGAAGAAGACTTGTGTGTTACTCTTTGTGAGATTTAAGAGATTTTGTACCTTCTAATTACACAAGAATCTACTGGAGCTGAAACTACAATAAAGGATTGGTAAAACTAGTTGTTGCATCAAGATCAACAAGTGAAGGTGATCTGAAACCTTTGAGTAGGATCTCAAAGACATAAGCAAGGTGGCTTGTGTTGTTGTAAATTTAAGAAGAAAAGGAGTCTGTGGATTCAGAGATTGCATGTGTTCATGTTAGTAAGTTACTACTGGAGGTAGTATTAGATTTAGGGTTAAATCTTTTGTAAAAACTTTAATTCTCTTGTAATGGATTTGGTTTACCTTGGTATAGTTAGTTTCATTAGTTTTTCTGGGTAATCATATCGTGGTGTTATTTACTTTTTCGCATCTTTGCATGACATGATTTATTTGAGCTTAACTTAGATTTGAAAATTAATCTAAGTAATCACTTGGTTAATATAGTAGGTTAGACAATATGTTTAAGGGGTCTTAAAGAATAAACAATTGGTATCAGAGCGGGTTAGCTCTTGTTTATAGGTATCTTTACCTAGAGTTGATCCTAGACCCTTGCTATCATGAAACACAGTCACTCTTTTGTGATCCCCCCACACTTTGATGGAAATAACTATGCTTACTAGAAAGTTAGGATGAAAGCCTTCTTGAAATTCATTAATGAGAAAGTATGACTATCTGTTGAGAATGGTTGGGAAAGACCAATCACTACTATTGGTGAATGGACTACTGTCCGAAAGGAAGCAGCAAACTTTAATAGCAAGGTTATGAATGCGATATTCAATGCTGTTTCTATGGAAGAATTTAAGAGAATCTCAAATGTGGAGATTGCTTATACTGCATGGAACATCTTGCAAACAGTGCATGAAGGCACTAAGGCAGTAAAAATTAATAAATTGCAGCAGTTGACATCTAGATTTGAAAGTATTAGAATGTCTGAACATGAGTCTTTTGATGAATTCTATGCTAAGTTGAATGATATTGTCAATTCTGCTTTTAATTTGGGTGAAATCTATGATCAACTTAAAATTGTTAAGAAAATTCTTAGATCTTTGACAGAGGATTTTAAACCCAAAGTGACTACCATAACTGAAAGTAAAGATGTTGACTCTATCCCTGTAGATGAACTTGTAAGATCTCTTCAGTTCTATGAATCTGATTTACCAAAAACTAATAAATCCAAATCTATGGCTTTAAAATCTGTTGATGATGTTGTTGATTGTGGATTTAATGATGAACTCTCATCTACTGAGATTGCTTATCTTGCCAAGAATTTTAGAAAATTTCTGAGAAATAATAATAGGAGTGCAAGAAATAGAAACAATATTGATACTAAGAATGTGAAGAAGAATGATATTGCCAAAAACAATAATGTTGAAAAATCAAAAGAAATAGTAGGTCAATCTTCAAATAATTCTTTAAGACAATAGTGTTATAGTTGTCAGGGTTACAGTCATATGAAATCTGAGTGTCCAGCCTTCTTGAGGTTAAAAGGTAAGGTTATGGCTATTACTATGAGTGATGATGAAGTTTTTGATCATAAGTCTGAAAGTGATCAAGAAGGAAACTTCAAGGCTTTCACTGTTATTGCTGTAGTAAGTGAAATTGAGATTGCCAATAATAACCCTTCTGATGGGGAGCTCTCTGAGAATGGGAATTTGCAGGAAGCTTACAGCAAGCTTAGCAAGATAGCAGCTAAAGATGCTATGAGTGTTAAATTAGGTTTGAAAAAGATAAACACTCTTGAACAAAAAAAGAATAATTTGCTGCTAAAGTTGTTTGAGGCTAATGACCTCTTGAACTCTATTAAGATTGAGAACATGACTTTTGCTTAATTGAAAAAGTTAAAAGTTTAAAATTAGAATTATCTGTTGTTAGAGAACAAATAGATAGAACTTCTACATCTAAACTAGATGAGATGTTGCACGTTCAAAAGTCTGTTTCTGATAAGACTGGTCTAGGGTTTGTTGAGAATGGATCTACTACTCTTGTGAATCCTCCTAAGTTTGTACCTACTACATCATCTTTTGTTATTTGTCAAACTCTTTATAATGTTAAGGTTCATAAGGAAGTAGCTCTTGCTTATAGAAGAACTAGAGTATATTTGAGTGAGTCTGAATCTAAAAAGTCTAATCAATCTAGAAGCAATAAAAACCACAAACCTCAGTGGTTTTTTCACTTTTGTGGTAAAGATGGGCATACTAGACCAAATTGATTTAAGTTGCAAGCTTTAAAATAATCACCCAAACAAAAAGCGCATGTGCCAAAAGCATAAGATCCTGTTGCACTTATTCATGATTTGGTGAAAGTTCTTAACCTCTATACAAATACTGGAGCTGAAATTAGGACAAATCCCAACTCCAAGTTTGCAATCTAAAAGAGTCTGGATGCAAAAGACTCAATCTCAGTGAGTCTGTCTGACATGGTCCTTGCATTAATTCTTTCTATCTCTTGTGACCAAAATTGTTTTTCTTTAGAAGTGCATTTGCATAACATTCATACTTTGCATTCTATGATTGTTTTATTTTATGTTTTTTAGTTTTTTTTAATATAAAAATAAATTAAAATTAGAAAAAAGGGTTTTTGTATTAAAGTTGTTATTGTACATTAGTTAAAAGAAGAAAAAAAAAAGTAAAATATGCTTCAAAAGAAAAAGAAAAAGAAAAATACATGGTTGCAAGTGTGTTTTCTAGGAGATGTGAGGGTTATATGATGTAACTCTTTAGGTGATAGTCACTTTCAAACTTATGTGATGAATAATGTAGAAAGTGTGTTTATTCTCTATATACATATCACCTTGTGAGTATCTCACACACTTAGTAGTTGCACATACCACAAGTAAAACTTTGTTAAATATGGTACATGTGATTGTGTGTTATGTTTTGAGGCCTACCAAAATTAAACTTCTTGATGTTTTTAATGCATTTTTTGGGGTGTGAGAAAAGAAAAGAGTGAGGAAATTTGATAAAGTTGAATTTCTCTTTGAAAAATTTGGTTTTGAAGATCATTTGAAGTCATGAACATTCATGTCATATCATAAAAATAGTTTTTTCAAATGATTCTGTAGAACAATTTCCTAGAATTTTTCAAAATTTTTGTATCTTTGAAATTTGATTGATTGAACCTGTTTTTCGACCGATCGAAATGTAAAGCAAAAAAATAGCTTTTTCTTTTAAAATTCTCGGGTTCATTCGATACCTGTCCGATTCCTCTTGATTAGTCGAGCCTGTTTTCATGTGTATTTTGATTCCGGCTCGATTTCTCTCAACCGATCAGATTTCGAATTTTAAAAACATATAGGAATCAGTTTGACTTTTTCAAAAGAACTTTTGTCTATCTTTTCGATTCCTTTCTTGATCCCTCTTCTCAAAATTTTTTTGTCGTTTTTGTGGTCAAAGATTCAAAGGTTTTCTTCATACACTTAAGGTAAGACTCTTTTAACCTCCTTTTTCATCTTTTTACATGATTACATGCATTTTTCATGAAATTTTTAGGGATTTTCGCATTTTTAAAATTTTGAGGTTTTTGATGAAAATAGGGTTTTTGATCAATTTTAAACCATGGGTTTTTGTTCATGCATTACTTAAACATATTTCACATACTTTAATTTCAAAATTTTTGTGTTTAATTGAAAATTTCGAATTTCGGGTTCTTAGTTCTTGAGAAATTGGGGATTTTGTGAAATTGAGCAAAATTGAGGGAAATTGGCTTTTGATATTGATGAATTGAGTGATTATAACTTGTATTTTACTTGTTGTGGTGTTCAATTTGTCAATATAAGGATTTTTGAGATTTGATTGTTTTTCAAAATTGGGGATTTTCTAAAATTCTTAAAATTTCCTTTGTCAATTTTTCAAATTGTGATGAATTTGGACTGTTCAAAAGTATTAGATCATGCATCATATGAGTTTAACTGTCATGTATCATATATTTTTTCAAATCGCATGTTATCTTATCTTTAATCCTTCTTATGTAGTCTGCCCTTGGTTTTTGTTGTTTTCTTTGTTTTTGATTCTTAGTCATGGCTCCTAAGGTTGGTAGGAAATTCAAAACTAGAGCCAATAGGAACCATGGGTCTTCTTCTTCAAGTTCACCCCTAGGAGATAGAGATCGACTTCTGTCTGCTAAGTGTGAGGAAAGATATAAGACCTTGACTAAATATAGGTCTGTTTGGGGTGAAAGGGAGATAGTGTTAAGTGAACTAGATCCTTCTATACATAGAAACTTTATGTCTAGGAATTGGGTTTCCTTGTGTGAGGTGTCTGATCCTCCTTCTGTAGACTTAATTAGAGAGTTTTACTCTAATCTCTTTGTCTATTCTGAGGATACCAGTGGTCATTATTTGACTTCCTGGATCCATGTTCAAGAGTTTACCATCACTAAACAAACTGTTTTTGAGGCTCTGGGAGTGCCTTTAGTTCATAAACCCACATACCCATACACTAAGTTTCTAGCTATTGATGAAATGATGTCCCTTCTATGTGGTCGTCTAGTTTCTTGGGTTTCTGAACCAAAATTTAATTCTTTTGAGTTTACTGAGCTTAACTCTTTATACTTAAGGACCACATGTCATAACATCTATCACATTTCCCATGTACATACTGTTCCTATTAAGTGATGTGCTTTCCTTTACGCTTTCATTACTGATGGTTCTATGTGTTTTCCGTCCATGTTTATACAAACCATTGTTGATATCTATAGGAGTAAGAGTAAAAGTAAGAAGTTATTCTTTCCTATGTCATTCTTAGGATTTTGAGGTTGTTAGGTTTGTCAGACTTTCCTCCCCTAAAGTTAGTGCATATTACTGCCCCTATAGGAGCCACATACCTTAGACAGAGATAGGCACAAATGAAGAGTGCTGAGCAAAGCACTGGAACTTCTAAGAGACCACGAGAAGATGTTGCTACTATCTTTGGTGCTATGCCTGCTATTGAGGAGACTTTTGTGGATCCAACTACAGCTATGGATCCTGCTGAGGATGCTAAGGATGTTGATCCTACAGTTGCTTCTTCGCTTTCACTCTGAGCTATGATGCAGTTTGTCATAACTACTCAGGCTGCTTATGGACAACTTCTTGATGGGTTGTTGATGGAGGTTGCCTCATTGGGAGTTGATTTTACGGATTACATGAGTGTTTTGCCACCTCCTCCACCTTTTGAGGACTGATTTTACCTTTGGCAATACGTAACAAAAAGGGGGAGTAGATTTTAGGACTTTTTGTATATAGAGGGAATAGACTTGTTGTATTTAGGGGAAGTTTTGATGTATTTGATTTTTTTTTTTTTGTCTATCTTATATTTGATTCACAAACATTGATGTGATGTGGTTATTGATTATGATTATGAGGTTATTCATATTGATGTGTTCACAATCTATTTATATGTTTTGTGAATTCAAAGTTTAAATTTTGATTTAGAATGTTATAGTGTATTTTCCACACGTGTTTATGATTTGTTTTCAATGTTTCAAGAAATTACAGGTAAATTCTTTCTACAGCTGTTGTTTATTCTAGCAACTAATAGTTAGTAATTGTGTAAGATTTGTATTAGGATAATAACTTGTATTTAAGTTGGTTTTTGATTTGAGCATTACATGTTGTATGTGTGTTTTGTCACGGATTGCCAAAAGGGGGAGATTATTAGGTTCTAAAGATTTAGAATTACATATTTAGAATCATTATTGTATTGTGTTGGCAAACCGAGAACAAAACATGTCTAGTCTAGATGTTTAGGCAATCCTTAAATAAGGTTGTTTCAAGTTTTGAAGTCCAGCTGATTGCAGAAAAGAAAAGTGAAGTTTTGCCTTTCTTGACCGATAGAGAATTGGCTTGACCGATTGAAAATCATAGGCATATTTTTTCTATAGAATTTTAAACAAGCTCAAAGCCCACGAAAACATTTAGGGTTTCACTTAAACTTCTCTACATATAAAAGAAAAACCTTAGCCACATTTTGAGGGTGCTGAAGAAGACTTATGTGTTACTCTCTGTGAGATTTGAGAGGATTTGTACCTTCTAACTACATAAGAATCTACCGGAGTCGAAATTACAATAAAGCATTGGTAGAACTAGTTGCTGCATCAAGATCAACAAGTGAAGGTGATTTGAAACCTTTGAGTGGGATCTCAAATTCACAAGCAAGGTGGCTTGTGTTGCTGTAAATCCAAGAAGAAAAGGAATTTGTAGATTTGGAACTTACACGTGGTCGTGTCAGTAAGTTACTATTGGAGGTAGCATTAGATTTAGGGTTAAATCTTTTGTAAAAATTTCAATTCTTTTATAGTGGATTTGGTTTACTTGAGAATGGCTAGTTCAAATCCTTCCTAAGTTTTTATCTTGAAACGGTTAGTTTCATTAGTTTTCCTAGATAATTATATCGTAGTGTTATTTACTTTTCTGCATTTTTGTATGATATGATTTATTTGAGCTTAATCTAGATCTAAAAATTAATCTAAGTAATCACTTGGTTAATATAGTAGGTTAAACAATCTGTTTAAAGGGTCTAAACGAACAAACAAAGCTAATATAGGGATATTTTATGGTTGTAAGGGATTTTTAATTTTTAATTTTTTTTTAACTAATGAGTAGTAGAAACTAGAAAAAAGAAAGAAAAAAAAAGTGCTAAATTGCAAATTGCACTTTCTAATTTTGCCTAAAATTTAATTCAATAATCTACTTTCACTTTCATTCAATTCAATCCTAAACTTTCAAGTTTATTCCATCCAGTTTCTTTGTCATTCTTTGTTGTTCAATTTAGTTCTGGTAATAAAGTTTTACAAAGGAATAGAAAGGTCATATTTTTCTTCCTTTCTTATTTATTTAATAATTGAGAGGTGCAATATATACATATGCTATTGGATCTTTTTATGAAAATAATTAAGGATCACTTAATAAGTAGATTAATAATTTTTGCATGATAATTAATCAATTATCCTGAATGATTTTGATCTATTTTACAGTTTGTATCTGTAATCTTATCTTGTCCGATGTTGACATAAGGATAAGGAAACCTTGTTTTTTTGGTTTATTTTTTTTTTAAGTAGGGAAACCTTGGCTTAGACTTAGAGCAAACAAATCCTAAAGCTTTGGATCAAAGAAGCACCGAAACATCCATTATAGAAATAGAAAAATAATCCCATAAAAAAAAAAAAAAAATAGAAAAATAATTTCTTATAAATTATAGGAGTATTTAACTTCCATTACAATTTATTTCTTTTGCATTGATTTAGAGAGGGGAAAACAAGAAAACGAAAGAAGCTATTGTGTTGTAAGGACATGCCAACTTAAATATGTGGTTATAAGTTGACAATGATGCCGAAAGGTCAGATATGCAGTTTCTGCAGAACCAATGGAAATAAATAAGAAAGAGAAATGATATATCTACAATATTTTTACAAAAAATTTTAAGTGACAGGTTGTTACCGGTTGTTATTATTATGGCATAAAAGTAATCTTAGTGTTAGGTTTAAATTTGAACTAATAACAACTAATCACCTATGATTTGTTGTGAAAATATTTTGAACATAACACATCTCGGTAAGAAAAACTATATGACTCATCTACCTTACTATTAGGATTACTAATCAAACTAGAAAACATAATAAAGGTAAAGATAAACTAGCAAAGCAAATAAATCTAAATCCTAATTCAAATTTAAATTCAAATACAAATAAGACTCCTAAGTCAACTGAAAGACTATCAAGGGAAATAACTAAATTGGAAATCAATCATCGATATAATTTTCTGCTTTTTAACTTCTACGTTTGAACTTCTTCTGAAGATAGACATCATCCGTGTGCATGATTGACATATAAACCTTAAATAAGGAATGTTGGCCTCCTATTATTTCTCTCTAATTCCTGCCGTGGAATGCCATCAATCCCTTGGTCCTTGCTAAGTGCCAAATCTCCAAGGTGGCCACTGCAGAATGTCTTATCCTCCTCAGATGTCCCTACATCAGACAACTTACAATGCAAAAATATATAGATCCCGAGTCCTCTATGGTAGACTCTGTTCTCCCTGTTGTGGAACTGGTAGTGGCATTCGAAATTTTTCTTGGAGGTCCATATGCTCTATCAAAAGCCAAACGTGCGAAAGAAACTCCCCACCTTTTCGGAGCTGTTGAGCGTGGTTATTTCCTTGACAAAGTGTTGCCACACGAGCTAGGTTCTCAACCCAAAATTTACTCAAGATTTCCCACTTTTGCTCTTCCTTTCTCTTAACTTTTGTGCAACTGCATATGCACATGGTAGGAAATTGAAACCCCATAAATGCTCCTTGACAAGTTCACCATTGTCTGGTTCTATTTCGGGGAAAGTCGTCCTATCAGATAGGCGTATCTTTAATGTTTCAATAACTTTGGGCATTGGTGATCCGAGGACAACCCAACTTAGGAGATCAGCCTGAATGTAGCTACATGATTTCTGAAAGGTGACCTTTGCACTTCCCACTGAAAACATGAAAGGACACAAAGCAAGGATCATATAATGTGATATCTCCTTAATTACATGTCGTTTATGATCCAATCCTGCATTGATATCGTTATCAGTGTAAGAGCAAAATTCCGTTGCAAGGTGCCAGATGATAATGCTTTCATCAATATCCAAGTTTACGCTTTTATCCAAAGTTAAGTACTGGTTATAGTCTTCAGAAAACCCTGGTCCATCCAAGTCTGCTTTTTCTAGAATTGTGTCCCAAACCAAGCTTTTCAGTTCATCAGAAATCTGCTTGTTGGTCTTATAGAAAAGCATCTCTAGCTCTGTTTTTAGTTTTGGCAATATGTGAATGAAGAACCACTCTTAAGTCAGCAAAGATTTTTGGGGTTTCCAGCACAACAATTCCAGGATTTTTCGAGCCAAAGCTAAGCATATTGAATTGACCCATTGTGTTTGACCACTTTTGTGCAAAAAATTGATCACTGCTCATTTTTGGTCTCAAAAACTTGACATTCCTATATAACCATCGATGTGCCATATCAGAGGCAATCAGTAAAATCACAGCATATATCTCTATAACTAGAGCTCCGCCCAGTAGAATGTAAGTAATAATCAAACCTGTTTGCAGGTGTTTGTGCCTCTCATTTATGACGAAGAATACAAACACTAAAACAGTGGAAGAAAAAGTGATGCCGCGGAAGATGCAAACCCAAGCCTTAGTAAACAAAGGTGCCTTTGTGTAGAAATCATCATATGCAAGTCCAAGATAAATCTCAATCATTTTGAATACCTTTCGAAAATCAAGAGTTTTTATAGTTTTAACTTCGCTTGTGTAATGTGTCATCTTCTGATTTTGAAAGAGGGGTCTGAATTTTGGAAAATTTATTACAAAGTTATCATATACATCAAATCCATCAAATGTCGCATTTGCATACTTTTTGGTTGAAATAAATGTCGTACCTTCTGGTGCGACATTTGCCAATCGCATGACAAATATCCTTTCTGCATACTTAATGAACCCAGCAACAAGCATGGGAATAGTAAGAAGCGAAAGCCAATGGTCCTTCAAAGACACCTTCAAAGACGTGATAAAGATGTAAAATGCCACACTAGATTGAACAATTAGTCCAAGCAAATGCCTTAACCACAATTCATTGTCTTGTATTGCATAAGCTGTGATTGTGTCTTGGCCACCAAGGTGCAACAACATAAATGGTGCCCAGAATGCCATGAGGTCATTATGGACTTCAGAATCATTGCCAGAGTTTCCTTGTTTACTGGAGATGACACCCAGCGCAACAGTTGCCACTGAATCTGCCACAAGGTAGCAAAGCCAGAGGAAGATATGGATCCACGCTTTAACATTATATCTTCTTTGACTACCAAAGTGAAAAAGAGAGAGCTGCAAGGAAAGACTAATAAGGACCAGAACTCGTATCTCCCATTTATTCCATAATTTTTGCACAGACTCTGGAATAGGGACAGAGCCAAGAGTTCGAGTGAGGGGGCCAAAGTATGAACAAGAAAAAAATATTGATGAAAATTCAGATTTAGTGTCAATTTAATATTAATAAACTATCGACAAATGAAAAGACAAAAAAAAAAAAAAAACTGTTTCTTCATATGTTGCAATGCAAGTATCAAAAGAGAAGTTGACCATTTTTTAAATCTTGGGAATCATTAATTATTGTTTTCATATTATATGTTGTGACAATTTCCTTTCAATGTATAAAATTAAAGAGTCAGTCAAAAATTTTCTTCCATTTTATTGCGAAACTTAGTTTGAAGGACATTATATATCCAATAATCTTCAAACAAAAATACTAATTATTATTACCAGGTAAAAATAATACATGAAATAAAAAATCCAAAGTAATAAAAAAAATGTAAGGAAAAATCACAAATAGACAAACAAAAAATGCTAATCTAAAATACTAATTTGTTGATACGACTGTTGTTCATATCAATGATTAATGTCTAGCATGTCGCTTTAATATAGTTATAAAGATGCTAGACTAAAAGACAAAACAAACACAACAATGTCAACAAACTAAACCATATATTCCTTCCTCAAAAAAAGGAAAAAAAAAAAAGAAAGGGGAAATAGTTGCATGGCGAGATTGACAAGGACCAGACTCTGGAACCACTTCAAAATGCTTTCTCATCTCCAAGAAAATACAACTGTTCAAAACTTTACCAGGATTTAAACCAAAACATGCATTTTATTATATTTTGACAAGACACGAACTAAATTTTAGTTAGCATAGGACTGGTCAAGGTAACCAAATATGGAAATTAAAAATACGAAATTTTGGTACAAGAAGTTTTTCTAAATTAAGCAAACTATATGATTACATATGCTACTTAAAAATTTTGATTTTTTAAAATTTTTATAGTAACATACCTGTAGTTAACATCCTCCTTCGTATGGGTTTTGAGATCTTCTAGATGTCTATCTTGCTTGGATAAGTGTTTCTCCTGCAAGCTTGAAGCATGGATCCTTTACCTTGTTCAACTGTTTTTATTTATAAAAAAAGCAAAAAAAGTAAAGTATTGGACATAAAGAAAACAAATGATAAAAGCATATACCAATTCCTTGCTTGTTGAAAATAATGGAAAAAAGGAAAAGGAAAAGAAGTACCAATCCTTTGTGTCACACCCTCAACTAGGAGGAGGTATATCATGCATTAGGGGCATGAGTCCTCCCTCTCACATGGGGTGAACCCCACAAGAGTGTGAGAGGGAGGACTCATATGTCAGATACATGGTGTCCCTCAACTAGAGCAAAAGCTAGGCACGTGACAACGGCCGCATGCTTATAAAGTTTTCACCCTACAAATGTGCAAGGCCTTCCAAGAGACAACCAAATATCCTCAAAGAAAATTTCATCAAATAAATATAAAAAATACCCCTAATCATTCAATTCCCCAAGATCTCCACAGTATAAATAGGAATCAAATTTCAAACCTCATGTTCAATAATGCTAATTCACCGAAAGAAATATTACTATTACAGGACCATCTCATTCCAAAATCACTGAGCTCCTTTTATGCACACATCATATCAGTAAAAGTCCTGAAACTTACTATTCTTCATAATCTAAAATTGGAGGGGAAACATGGGATGAGTTTGACACAACTCAATAAGTAAACAAATCCTATCTAGCAGGAACAAGCATAATAATACATAAAGTAAATGAACTTACATTACAAGTTAATTAGTAATTCCATGCCTACTCAAAATTCCTGCAGTTTCCCAAGACCACTCCAACATAACCTAAGCCCACCAAAATTGATTCAATTACTAAAGAGGAAAAAATATGATATGACGGATATAAGGTGGACAGACCTTTTGTGGACGGATGTATATGGCACATGGCAGGTGTTGGGCTCCAAGGTCTTTTAAAGAAAGCTAACTTGCGGCTTACGTTAGGACTACCATGGTTTTGCTTGACCTACACACCTAGCCCTAATAAAGAAGACTCCTATAAGGAAAATGATTAATCACGAGTTACTCTCATAGAAGGAAAGGACTTCTTAACCAAGGCATAGATTTCGGCTCTACGCTACTATAAATACTCCAAAACCCCTACAAATCAAGATACGCATAATTAATTTAACTCTAGCACTCTAGTGTTGATAAAAAGGGTTTTCTAACTTGACCTTCGGAGGGTTTTTGGCCGGCATTACACCGGTGCTCTCTGTTAGGTCCTTTCTTTTGTTTGTGTAGGTTGTATTTCGCTCTCGTGAGGACCCTTCAACTTACTGGTGAATTTCGGCATCATCAGTTGGCGCCGTCTATAGGAAGATCGGGTGATCAAACCTTGCCTTATTCCTTAGACAAAAAGTTGCATGGTACTCATAAGATCGATGGCGACAACCAACAACCAAGGTGACGAACCGCACGCTACAGCGCTGGAGAGACAAGTCCAAATGCTCGCAGCGGTAGTCGAACGCCTGACCAAATAGAATCACGACTTGGAGGAACAGTTACGTTAAAAGAATGCACATCTTGGGACGCAAGAGGAAGACCAGGAAGGAACAAGTGTTGAAAGGAGAAATCCCGAAGGACCCGAGGGCAGCAACGCTCCGAGTAGACTAGAGAGGTGGGATACCAATCAGCCAGCTATTTCTGAAACTCTATCGCCCCACATTGTGGCGGAGATGCAGGAGATGCGGGAATGAATGGACGTAATGATGAACACCCTTAGAGGGCGAGTATCTAGAGACCTTGATGACCTGGTCCAACAAACTGATTCGCCTTTCACAGCACATGTCACTTCATGTCCTTTTCCCCCAAAGTTTCGTATGCCTCAAGTGGAGAGTTACGACGGAACCAAGGACCCCTTGGACCATTTAGAGTCCTTCAAGACTATAATGCACCTCCAATGGGTGCTAGATGAGATTATGTGCAGGGCCTTCCCTACTATGTTGAAGGAATCCGCAAGGGTCTAGTATAGTAGGTTGACACCTAACTCAATTAGCACCTTTAAGTAGTTAGGTGCTCAATTCGTGTCACACTTTATCGGGAGCCACCGGTACAAGAAGTCCACGGTATGTCTGATGAGCATAAGACGACGGGAAGACGAGACACTAGGGTCGTATATAACACGGTTCAACAAAGAGGCACTTTTGATAGACGAAGTGGACGATAAGATACTAGTAGCAGCATTTACCAATGGGCTGCGAAAAGGTAAGTTCCTCTTTTCCCTGTATAAGAATGATCCAAAGACTATGTCCAAAGTGCTTTACAGGGTGACAAAATACATGAACGTGGAAAACGCGCTGATGGTAGGGAAAGAGAAGCCTAAGAAAAGGGAGAGGTAGGAGGATGCACAATCAAAAGGGGGATGAAAGATGGCTAGGACGGGAGAACGAAGGGAGGATAGATGCCCGAAACCGCCTATGGGGAAATTCATAAGCTTCACCCCTTTGACGGCCTCGATCGACCAAGTATTGATGCAGATAAAGGATGAAGAAGCCTTGACATTCCCCGGTAAGTTGAAGGGGGATCCTAATAAAAAGTCAAGGAGCAAGTATTGCCGCTTCCATCGTGACCACGGCCATGACACATCTGACTGCTACAACTTGTAGCAACAAATCGAGGTGCTTATAAGGCAAGGAAAGCTGCAAAATTTTGTCAGTAAAGAAGGGACGAATTCGCCACAAGACTAGCCCCCCTGACAGGAGAATGAGCGCCCAAGACCGCCAATTGCATACATAAGGATGATCGTCGGAGGTAACGTTAACACAGGATCGTCCAAAAGGGCTCGTAAAACTTACCTACGAATGGTACAGAACGTTCAGATGACGAGCTCAACACCAAAGATGGCACAAATCGATATCCCAACCATCGGCTTTTTAGAAGAAGATGCCCGATGTCTTCACCATCCACATGACGATGCGCTCGTGGTCAGCATACGAGCTGGGGATTACAACATGCATCAGGTACTAGTTGATAACGAAAGTTCAGCAGACATTCTTTATTACCTCACGTTTCAACAGATGGGAATTAGTAGAGAGCAACTGGTTCCAACCAACGCTCCCCTCGACGGTTTTGGAGGGACAAGAGTCTACCCCCTTGGCGCCGTCACATTGTCCGTAACCGTAGGAGATCACCCACAACAATTACTAAGGATGTAATTTTTCTGGTAGTTGATTGCTCATCTGCCTATAATGCAATCCTCGGACGACCTAATCTTAATGCATGGAAAACTGTGACTTCGACTTACCATTTGATGATTAAGTTCCCTACCGAATATGGAGTCGGGGAGCTACGTGGGAATCAGGTTGCAACACATGAGTGCTACGTTGCCATGACGGAGATAGACGACCACCTACAAACACTAAATGTCGAAGGACAGCGGGCTACGGCTGAGGCTGTGGAAGAACTGGAAGAAGTATCACTTGACGACTCAAGGCCTGGACGGACCACTAGAATTGGTACAATGGCCAGTCAATCAGTATGAAAAAGCTTAACAACGTTCTTGAGGGAGAATCAGGATGTGTTTGCATGGAGTCATGAAGACATGCCGGGCATCGATCCGACAGTGATGGTCCATAAGTTGAGCGTATCACCTTCATTTTCTCCCATCTGATAAAAGAAACAAGTATTCGCTCCAGAAAGGGATTGGGCTATCGCCGAGGAAGTCCAAAAGTTGCAGGAAGCAGGTTTCATATGTGAAGTACACTATCCAGACTGGTTAGCAAACGTAATGATGGTCAAGAAGGCAAATGGGAAGTGGAGAATGTGCGTTGACTTCACGAATCTAAACAAAGCTTGCCCAAAAGACAGTTATCCTTTACCGCGTATTGATACCCTAGTAGATTCAACTGCAAGACATGAGCTTTAAAGTTTCATGGATGTGTTCTCTGGCTACAATCAGATCAAACTGGATGAAGTTGATCAAGAGAAAACATCGTTTATTACAAGTTAAGGGCTCTTTTGCTATAAAGTAATGCCCTTTGGACTCAAAAATGCTGGGGCCACGTACCAGAGGTTAATGAATAAGATGTTTGCACATTAGATTGGAAGGAATGTGCAAGTTTACATAGACGATATGCTGGTAAAAAGTGTTCGCGAATGCAACCATTTGGGCGACCTCCAAGAGACTTTCAACACCCTTTGGTCCTACAACATGAAGCTAAACCCCAACAAATGCGCATTCAGGGTTACGACAGGTAAATTCTTGGGTTTTATGGTATCCCAAAGAGGTATCGAGGTCAACCCAGAGAAGGTAAAAGCAATAATGGGCTTAGCTCCCCCGAAGACACATAAGGAGGTCCAAAGCTTGAATGGAAAGATAGCCACCCTAAACAAATTCGTTTCAAGAGCAACGAAAAATATCTCTCATTCTTTCGCACATTGAGGAAATCTTTTGAATGGACGGATGAATGCCAAAAGGCTTTCGAAGATTTAAAGACATACCTCTCCTCTCTGCCATTACTTAGCCTGTTTAAGCAAGGTGAAGAACTGTTTCTATACGTAGCCGTCTCCTCAGTGGCTGTTAGCGCGGCTCTCATGAGAGAGGAAGATAGAATACAGAATCTTGTATACTTCACAAGCAGAACGCTCAGAGGGGCAGAAGAGAGGTACCCACCGATGGAAAAATTAGCCTTCGCATTGGTGATCGCGACCTGAAAGCTCAAGCTGTACTTTCAAGCGCACGTCATAAACGTCATGATGAACCAGCCCCTAAGAAGAGCGATGAGTAATCCCGAAGCAGCAGGACGAATGGCATTGTGGGCGATCGAGCTGAGTGAGTACGAAATTCGCTATCGACCTCGACCCGCAGTAAAAAGCCAAATCTTGGCAGACTTCATTGCGGAGTTTACCAACATGGAAGACCAGGGGGCAGGTGAGCTTCCCGTATGGGGTGTTCATATAGAAGGATCCTCTAACAAACATGTAGGTGGAATCGGTGTGGTAATCCGCACATCCAAAGGGAACAAGATCAAGTGCATGATCCGTTTGTGCTTTTCAACAACAAATAATGAAGCGGAATATGAAGCTCTAGTAGCAGGATTGGACCTCGCTATAACTGCAGGAGCTGAAAGAGTGGTTGTCTACTTTGATTCCCAAGCCATCACCAATCAGATCAATGGAAGTTACGAATGCAGAAGTGAAAGAATGAAGATGTATCTTGACGAGGTAAAAAGTCGAATGAGTAACTTCCAGACTGAATTTATTCAAGTTCCAAGGGTGGAAAACCAAGAGGCTGATCAGCTTGCAAGGCAGCTTCTGCAGAGCCAATGACCGTTCTCAGCCAGGTATTATCCTTCGTTCAAAATTCACCACTGATAGATGGTACTGATGTGCAGGAGGTAAGTAGTCAGCATTGTTGGATGACTCCTATAGCTACGTACTTGAAGGATGGCCATTTGCCGGACGATAAAGAGGCTGCGAGGAGACTGAGAGTTAAAGCCTTCCAGTTCATCATGATGAAAGACGTTCTATACAAAAGGGCTTTCTCTTGACTCTATCTAAGGTGTCTAGCTCCCGAAGAAGCAGACTATGTCATGAGAGAGGTCGACGAAGGGATTTGCGGGAATCACTCAGGATCAAGGTCTTTAGTGCGCAAGCTTCTCAGGGCAGGATACTACTGGCCAACGATGCAGAAGGATGCCAACATATACGTCAGATCTTACGACAAGTGTCAGTGCTTTAACAACCTCATAAGGCAACCTACAGAAGAGCTCACACCCATGACGACCTCATGGCCATTCGCACAATGGGAACTGGATATCATGGGCCTGTTCCCAACAGCGATCAGGCAGCTGAAATTCTTAGTGGTTGGCATTGATTACGTCACCAAATGGGTGGAAGCTGAGGCTTTGGCTACTATCACGGAGAAAAATATCCGTAGCTTTGTATAGAGAAACATTATTTGCAGGTATGGCATATCAAGATTGTTGGTTTCAGATAATGGCAAGCAATTTGACAACGACGCATTCAGGGATTTCTGCTCCCAGCTAGGGATTAAAAACCACTACTCATCACCTACGCATCCACAAGCCAACGGACAAGTTGAGGTCACAAATCGATCCTTGCTCAAAATCATCAAGACTCGTTTTGAGGGGGCAAAGGGTATATGGCCTGAAGAGTTACCAAGTGTCTTGTAGGCATACAGGACAACGACAAGGACACTGACGGGAGAAACACCATTCCGTTTGGCATATGGTAGTGAGGCGGTCATACTGGCAGAAGTTGGGCTAACAAGGTACCGTGTTGGAAACCACGATGAGCACAGGAACGATGAAGCCATGCGCATACAGCTTGATCTAGTGGATGAAGTCAGGACAGTCATAGAACAAAGATTATCACGGTACCAAGACCTAATGGCGAAACATTACAACTCTAAAGTTAGGTACAGAGACTTCCAGGTTAGAGATCTTATCCTGAGGAAAGTACTTGGCGCTACAAAGGATGCCTCCCAAGGAAGCTTGGACTAAACTGGGAAGGACCATACGAGATCACATCATGGCATAGAAAGGGAACATACTACCTAGAGACGCTAAGCTGGAAGAAGCTAAGTCATCCATGGAACGCAGAGCACCTAAAGAAGTACTATCAATAAATAAGGAACGAAAATGACAACAGCAACACTACACTCCTCTCATCTAGTTTATCTTTTTTAGCATATAATTAATTATAGTTCTTATTTTTTACGGTACTTTTAAAAGCCTAAGGGTGACTTTCTTATTTTTATGAATAATGTTCTATGTATCCATTATAATAAGAGGAGTTTTTCATAACATACGGAATGTATTTTCACCAACTTCCACGGTATTTACAGTCCACAAAGTGGACGGAGCATCCCAAAGAAGGATGATATTTACCAAGTCCACAGAATGGACGAAGCATCCCAAAGAAGGATGATATTTACCAAGTCCACAAAGTGGACGGAACATCCCAAAGAAGGATGGTATTTACCAAGACCACAAAGTAGACAGATCATCCAAAAGAAGGATGATATTTTCGTAGTTCACAAGGTGGACGGATCATCCAAAGAAGGATGACATTTGCAGTCCACAAAGTGGATGGATCATCCCAAAGAAGGGTGATATTTGCAAGTCCACAAGGTGGACGAATAATACAAAAGAAGGATGATATTTACAGAATTCATATGGTGAACGAATCATAAAAACAATGAAAAGCAATTAAGGCATTCATGTGAAAAGCATGCGACGGATGAAATTACTTAAATAGATTGTTTACAAAAGATATATATGACGGTTAAAAATTACATGGCCAATTGTTCTCCCATTCAAAAAAGAAAAAAAAAAAAAACTATTCTTCAACTTGGACTGCATCAGCTGGGGTGTCGGGAGCATTAGGAGAAGTTTGATGAGCATCATCTTGGACGGGTCCAGTCTCACTGTCCACAGGGGCCTCGTCTTCATCACGAACTTCACCAAAAAGCTCTGCGGTCCCCTCAGAGTCGACGGGGTGAGCAGGGGTCTGGCTTCTGGCATCAATATTCACATGAGAAAGGTTGAGGTCAGGGAACGATGCCTTTACTTAACAGAGACAGTCATCAAAACCGTCAACAAAGGAAGTACCCAGTTCCGTCAAAAGAGCATCGGAGTCCCGATACTCTTGGACGACCTTAACCTTTGCCCTGCGAACATTGTCTTCATTGTTCTTCACCGTCTCCCTCAAGTACTCGACCTCCTTCTCCAGGTTTTCATGAGCTTGCTCAGATAATTTTAGCTTCTCCTCGTGACGGAGCTTCCAAAACTTCAGCTCGTCAAGCTCCTCCCTCGTCGTCCTGGCCTTGGCACTAACACGCTCCAAGGACTTCTCGCGAGCCAAGCAGCGGTCCATCAGCCCTTTTGCCATTAGAACCGTTTGCATCAGCGAACAAACAAGTTAGCACATAAGCATGACGAATCCTAGCTGAGCAAGTAGTCGACGGGTATTACTTGAGCAAGGCTAAATAAAGCTGTCTCCCCCATGGCTTCTGTCGCGTGGTTGCCAATGTCCTTGTAGTCTTCCTCTTTGATGATAGAAGTTAACTGAGTGAGGGCGTACTGAGGGTTCTCCCTAAGCAGGACGGGAGCTTTCTTCTTGACGGGGTCAGGATTGGTCATGAGACCTTTACCCTTACCCACACCCAGCTTGGGGGGCAGCTTCGCTGTACCCTAGACAACTGGCAGACCCGTCACCAGCCTTTGCTTCTTGCTAGGATGGTCTACCTTCTTTGGACCTCTTTTTGTAGACGAGTGGGGTAAACCCGTCTTGGGTGAAAGATCACCCCCAAGTTTTTTCTTGATCGCGGCTTGTTGTTTGATGAGTGCCCGCCTTCTAGCATCGTCCATTTCTGCGGACAAGATGGCGGATAAGAAAAAAATTAAAATTTCAACAGCTCTTGGTCAAAAGAGATTTAAGTTTGCGTATTTTGGAGTCGTATTTACGTGTAGCAGCAGAAGGCTCCAGACCATCGTAGTACCAATGGAGGGTATCCAATGTAACAAGCTTTATCCACGTCCTCTTTGACAAGTCAGTTTTCTGGAAAATTCTTTCAAGGAAACCAAACTGCTCGGTGGTAATTTGTGGACGGCTAAGCGCTGCCAAAAATGGATGGTTAGAATGACGCAAGCAATAGAAAAGCAAAGCAGGACGGACACATACCAGATGGTTATAATAACATCAACAATAGAAAAATAAAGAAGGGCGGACACATACCGGATGGTGACAATATGCCCCATGTCTTATCAACGGGCATGTACTCGTGGTCACTTGGACGACTCATCCATTCATCCCCTTGAAGGAAGAAATATCTCCTTTCTAGTTACGGTTGGAGTCTAGGGTTTCAGACACTAGCCCAAGTATTGGACTCCTCGGCACAAAGCTGTATATACCCTTAGACTTGACGATCTTGGACGGAAGGTAACAATTGAAGAATTCCTCCACTGTTAACCGTCTTGCCCCATGAGACAAAACCTCTATGCTCAGGAAAACTCTCCAGGCATTTGGTAAAACTTGGGTGACGGTCAAACCCAAGTATTGAAGAAGGCGACGGTGCAAGGCACTTAAAGGGAAGCGAAGACCCGTTTTAAATATCTGCTCGTACACACCAACGTTCTCAAGACCCTTGTAGTAGCATCTCTCAGACTGAAATGGTAGACGGATGGGTATGGTGTCAGGTATTTGGTACTTCTCCCTAAGTGTGTTGAAATGTTGTTGTTTGATAAAGGAGGAGAAGTCATTCACCGTCCACGAGGGGAGAATGGCGAATTCTCTAAAACCATCGTTTCCTATTACGGACTGGATGGGAGGATCTATACCGACTACGCCGTCATTAGAGTTGTACTCTGACCCGTCTTCACCTCACCCTTCATCTTCCACATAGGAAGGAGAACTTGATGACGGTTCCCTCTCCTTAACGGAGGTACCCGGGTCTGCTTGACCCGACGGGTACACCTCCTCATAGCCCGCTCCCTCATGGACAAAAGATTGACCGCTGGAAGTCTCACTAGACATCAGACACCTACAAATGACGGGTAAAGGAAACCTAAGACTCTAGTTCTACACGGACGATGGACCAACATACAAAATAAAAGAAAAAGATAAGAATGAAGATAGTACTCACAGTTGGACGGAGCGAGGAAGCGACGAACAAAACTGAGTAGATGGTGAAGAAGTAGCTTCGCAAGGTGACAGTCACATAGAGAGGACGGTTGCGCTCTGCTCAGTAAAAATTCTTTCTAAAATGCAAAATGAAAGGGATAGGTGATATATATATAGTGAGAACGGCGCGACAAATGAAAGGACGCCTCGATTACAGTAAACTATCAATCAAGGCTCGCCACGTGTCCTCAGTGCATTCATGACCCTAATCTAGCCTGACGATCAACATGCGTCTGCAGAAAATACATGACGGATTCGTGGGGTTGCAGCAACTATCATTCCATGAACTCAGCAAGAATAGATGATGGATTCATGGAATGGGGGGCAACTGAAGAGGAAAAAATATGATATGACGGATATAAGGTGGACGGACCCTTTGTGGATGGACGTATATGGCACATGGCAGGTGTTGGGCTCCAAGGTCTTTTAAAGAAAGCTAACTTGCGGCTTACATTAGGACTACCATGGTTTTGCTTGATCTACATGCCTAACCTTAATAAAGAAGACCCCTATAAAGAAAATGATTAACCACGAGTTACTCCCCTAAAAGGAAAGGACTTCTTAACCAAGGCATAGATTTCGGCTCTATGCTACTATAAATATTCAAAAACCCTTACAAATCAAGGTACGCATAATTAACTCAACTCTAGCACTCTAGTGTTGATAAAAAGGGTTTTCTAACTTAACCTTCGAAGTGTTTTTGGCCGGCACCACACCGGTGCTCTCTATTAGGTCCTTTATTTTGTTTGTGTAGGTTTTATTTCGCTCTCGTGAAGACCCTTCAACTTACTGGTGAATTTCGGCATCATCAATTACTAACTTGTACAACAAAAATACTACCTCTAATGTCTCATGGAATTGTAATCCATGCTTGAAGATGCAAATTCCTCTACATTAGAGTTCCCCCAGATATTCTTGATTTCATTGTTAAAGACTACCCTATATAAATAAACCATCAGATTTCCATTGTCCATCTAAATTAAACTAACCACAGCGAAAGTCTAAGGCGGAGCCCATGGCAAACCCTGACTCTCATCTCCAAGACAAAAGTGTACAACCTCAAAGAAGACCCACAACACCTACGATTACAGGTTTAATTTACACCCAGAAACAAAAGCAAATAAGAAATGCATGCAGCAGAACAAATCTAAAATAATAACCCATTTTCTCCATTTGGTTATTCACTGATTGTATGCCATAGAGAAGGAACCTCAAAAAGCCACATAAATACTTTAATGCTAAACTTTTCCACATTCAGAACCGGAAAAACCACCAACACAACATTCTTCTCTTTCAAAAAGTGTAACTAAGCCAGGCAAAACTACAAGTTTCATTTTCTAATAAACAAAAACGACAAAAAAAAAAAAAAACTCAAATTCAATTCCTTTCCTTTTCCTCCATTTTCAGAACAACCAAACAGAAATTAGAGCTTTAAAATTCCCTCAGAATCTCACACTTGTAACCAAAAAGCACAAGATAGAGAAGACAACACCGCAATTCGTACTCAAAAGCAGTGATTGAATCAACAAAGAGACGCGAAAACTACAATACGAGCTGCGAGAAAGCTGCCCACAAGATGAGGTTTGAACTTACAGTTACGTTGAATGGACTCCATTGAAGCTCTGAACCAGTACTCCGAGATTGTGTGATTGCAAAGCGTTAGCATTTGAATCGAGGAGAGAGAGAGAGAGAGAGAGAGAGAGAGAGAGAGAGAGAGAGAGAGAGATGAGTGTGTCTTTGTGAGCTCATAGAGAACATTGTGTTTTAGTAAACGCGAATTCCTAGTTCAAGGACCAAGCAGTTTCTCACCCAAAAAAAAAAAAAAAAAAAAAATTCCAACCTATTTTAAAAAAATTTTGACGCTATTTTAAGAGAAATGAAAAACTATCAAAATATTAATTAATTTTTTTCTACAAAAATTTTATAAAATGAATTATTAACTAATATAACATTTTCTTAAAAAAAAAAACCCAGAGGGGAAAAGAGCCGTTGACTTGAAGGAGACAATAAGACAACAGTACTGCGTGGGTGCCCATATATCTTTTATTTGTTGGGATATGTGTCCTTAAATCCTATTGTATGATGCTATGTATTTTATTATGTATGACATTATGTGTGACTTAATGTTGTGATTAATAAAATTGTTTTAGTATTATTATTTGAAAATATTGGTAACATGAATATTGTGAGATTATCATATAGTTCATGAGATGCATAGTATGTGATTTAATCATAGAAGATATAAATCACAAGTTCTTTGTAAACTCAGAATTATAGTTCGTAGTCGGTGATGAAATTGGGCATTTCATCTGCGAAGACTATAACATATCAACTAAGATGATTTGTCTTGATCATGAAAATGGAGATTTCTAGTTGGTATGTTGACATGTTTTAAGAGTTAAGACATATTGAACTGGACCGGTGTGAGATTTATTATTCTCCTAACGACTGTCAATTGAATAATAAACTCATGACTTATATTTGCATGAACTCTTAATCCTGAGAGGATAATGGACCTGATCACGAAGTGTAGGTTGCTTTGATATATCAATGGTGAGATCTATAGTAACGGTCAAAATCTCAGTATGTTGGGCAGTCACATTTAGTGTTGATGGAACATATATTCTCAAGATGGAATTCATAGTCTCTTAACGGAGATACAAAATATTCCCTTGAGATAAGTTTAATGGGTTTGTTATTCAGAGAGTTGGGCCTAACCACGTTAGCAAGGAGTTACTAAAGTATATATTTATGGAATTGGATTTCATAAATATATGATGAATAACTTAAAGGATTAAACCGGGTACTCAAGGAATTAAGATGTAGTAATAAACAAAGTGGCAGTCTACTTTCATGACTTTGTATTACTATGAATATTTTATGAAGGGGTTGCATGTATAATAAAGTCTTGGGATATAATTTATTAATAAGTCCTAGAGTGCAACTATATTTATATAGTGGTATTAAATATAGTTAATGGTAACTTTAGACTTGTCAAGAGTTGACAAAAAAGCCCCAGGCCCTTTGGAGCTAGTGTCTTATTGTCCCTTTTGGTCCCACTCCAAGCCACACACTTAAGCCCAATTGGAAAGGCTCAAAAGGCCAGCCCAATTAGATAATCAGTTAGATACAAAGGGAGAATTACACATAATTTTTTCAGTAGAGAAAAAGAGATTTCATAGAGAGAGTTTGAAAGAATACTCTTGTGAAGTGGTGTAAAAAGTGTTAGCCATTTTTTGACATTCTCCTTTTAAAACTGATTGAAAGACCACACATCTTGGGCATTAGTGGAATTGGAGTGAAGATTGAAAGTATTCCTAAGTACTTCTCATCTTCAAGTTTTTGAAATTCACCGTTCCAAGGTACACTTTCTTGTTCTTATATTCTAAAACTTAAATAGTGCATGTTAACTTTTATGTATGAAGTAGATTCGTTAATTTTTTCTTCCGCTGCATTGTACTATTCCATCATTATTCACTATTTTTGTAAAATTTTAATACTGCTTTTATGAGATATATAAAAATTATAAAATGTAAAAAGTTTATGAAATTTGTCTACTAACAAATGTGCACAGGATATCTATCAATTTTTCCGTATTTATTACAATTAAACCACTTAATTCAGTTTCTTACTCATTCTCACATTTTTAAGTGATGAGTTATGATAAATATTTTTTGATACAATGAGCAATGAGAAGAAAAAAGAGGAATAATTTTAGTACCACGTAAAATATCACAATTTTTGTAATAACTATCATTCGTGTCAAACAGTGACTAGTTGTCTGTCACTTTTATATGAATTCACTATTTTTTTTTTCAACTCTCACAATTTGCCATGTGGATAGTTGTGGCACAAGCTATAGTGTTTTACATGGATTTTTGAAAAAAATAACCAAACAAAAACAAAGAGGTGAGACACACGGAAGAAAAAAAAGAGAGATGAAAATTGAGTGATTAAGGAATGAGGATAGACCAAACATAGCTGTAAGTTGTTGAGTTCTTACTATGAAAAGTGAAAACTTGTGGCATCCTCTTTTGAAATTCTTTGGTGTATGAGGTAGAAACACAAATGAACCTTATTACGGTGGCTAGGGTATAAGTATAATAGTCCCACTGTCAAAATTACCCATTTATTATTATTATTTTATTAAACCGGGTGTTACACTTTGCCTTGCGCAATGGTTTATTTGAAAAGTGCATTTGAAGTGATCCTGTGAAATTCTATTTCGAGTTGCTTCAAGGCTATGTCTAATCCTGCCTCGAGGTTGCTCGTGGAGGTTACCTTGCTTCATGTTTGAGAGGTTAAGACTCGAAGTAAGGGCATTCTACGCAAGGACGAACAACAATACGGAGCATTGTTGCGAGCAAGCACTAAATGTAACCAAAAATACTATGTACAATCAGCTCACTCCATTACCCTGACTCAGACTGCTACTGTGGCTCCCTTGGAAACAGCCAACGCCACCGTGGCTCCCTCAGAAACAGCCATCGCCATCGTGGCCAGTGAGCCATTGTCCATTCCAACTGCTGTTTCAACCGTTACAAGGGATAAAGGAATCGCGGAAACTACGATGACGGTTACTCACCAACATATCCCGACAAATGCGGAAATTTTGAATAACCCCGAAACTTTCCGTACGCATCTTGCAGAGATTGATCACGCATTGAATGCTAAAGTTGTGCTGGCCGAAGGTAAAACCATGATAGTGGATGACACACGATACGAGGAAATGTCTGCAATTAAAGCTGCCCTGATTGACGTAACCATGATTACATCATATGAGGAGGTGCGGATAACTATTGGGCCATAAGATAGGCCTTCAACAGCCCCACATAACTCAACAGCCTAGTCCTAAAGGAAATGGAAGAGAATTGTCCAAGCCTAAGATTCTAGCCCTACGACAAATAACCAAGACGTGTTAAGCTCCAAATGCAAACTTGATGACACAGAGGGCAACGCAGACAGCGACAAAAAATAGAGACTTGATACTGACACACATATTTTGGGCAGGATTTTTGCAGAACATCTAGGATCAGTAGTTGCATTGCTGGGTTCAATGAGTACCATCAGCTGGAACTGTTGAGGGTTTGAGAACCCTTGTACAATTTGTGCTCTCTAGAGAGCACTCCATATAGAAGCTCCCCAGTTGGTTTTCTTGATGGAGACTGTCACAAGAAGACATGAAGTACAAGAAGAAAGAATTTGGCTACACTCAAGGATTGGTGATATCTAGTATTGGCCAAAGTGGCGACTTAGCACTATTATGGAAGCTAGAAACCAAGGTGGCAATCTAGGGATTTTCATGATGGCATATAGATGCTTATATTACATGTGCTATTACTAGTGTAACTTGGAATTTGATTGGCTTTTATGGGCAGCTAGAAACAAACAAAAGGAAAGAAACAAGGTCCATCTTGGAATCACTTGGCCGAAAAAACCAGTTACCTTGACTCTATATCAGGGAGTATAATGAATTCTTAAGCCACTTAGAAAAATCCGGCGGTAGACTAAGGCCAGCTAGACAGCTTGATCGATTTTGCTGTGCCATCTACTTGTGTGGATTTCATGACTTGGGGTTTGTTGGCTCGCCTTTCACCTAGTCCAAAACAGATCGCTTAGAGGGTAGTCTGAGAATAAGAGTTGATAGGGCACTCACAAATAACGCCTGGAGATTGATCTTTACTAGCGTTATCGTCCACCATATTCCCATGTCAACATCATACCATTCCATGCTTTCTCTCCACCTTCAAGATGACCACCACAACCGCCAAAAGAATAAAATACTTTTCCGATTCAAGGAGATATGGCTAAGAGACCTTCGCTACTCTGAAGTTGTTCAAGAATCTTGGCAAGAAGGGCTTTATAAACCTAATGGCTTCCCTATCACAAATTGCCTTGAAACTTGCTAAGATAGGTTGCAATGTTGGAACAAGACAGCATATGGCCATGTGGGACAAAAGATTCAGAATCTGCAAAAACAGTTACAAATGTTGGAGGCTCGTTCCTTGTGTGGAAATGACAGAGAAATCAAAGAAGTTCGAGATGCACTAAACGTTTGGCTAGATGCCAAAAGTACCATTTGTAGGTAGCACTCTTGCAATTTCTAGCTCACTGATGGGGATTGCAACATGAGATTTTTCCACACCAAAGCCATAAACCAGAAGCAGCGTAATATGATCCATGGCATTTGTGACTCAAATGGAAATTGGCAGGAAGATGAGCAGCATGTGGAGAATATCCTTGTTGGCTACTTTAGAGACATTTTTCACACATAAGGACCAGTAGATTCATCTGCTCTTATTGAAGCCATTGAACACGTGGTCACTAGTGACATGAATGATTCTCTGACCCAAGTGTTTCAAGCTGAGGAAGTACACAGAGCCTTAGAGCAAATGCATCCCAAGAAGTCTCCAGGACCTGATGGTATGCCCCCTTTCTTTTATCAACATTCACTACAACAAAATGTATTTTTAGTGACGAAAAAATTCGTCACTAAAAGTTCAGTTTTTCGTCACTAAGAACCTTGAGCAATGAAATCGAACTTTTAATGCCGAAATTCATTTCGTTGTTGAAACCCCGTCACTAAAAGTCCTGGTGACAAAAAATTTTGTCACTAAAAGTCTAATTTGTTTAAAAAAAAAAAAAAACTTTTAGTGATAAAAACATTTCATCGCTAAATGTTTTCCTCGCTAAAAACACTATTTAGTGACGAAAATATTTCGCCACTAAAACACCTAAGTTTATTAAATCATATTTAGTGATGAATAATTTCGTCACTAAAACTATGTTCAGGTACATATAGTGACGAAAAAATTCATCACTAAAACTATTTTCAAGAAAATCTAGGCACATATAGCGACGAAAATTTTCATCACTAAAACCATTTCTTACAAAATTTTACTACATTTTACAAAATTTTTGTTGCTATATTTGTGACAAAAAAATTCGTCACTAAAACTTATTTTCTATTTTTATTTTTTTCATGGCTTTGATATTAACCTATAACCTGTCATTACATTATTAAAACCTCACATTTGAATAACACATTTATTCCAACAACACATTTATAAAAAAAATATTCATACAATCCACAAGTAAAAAATAAAACAAGTATCCAATTCAAACTCCTTCCATACAATAATTGTTTGCAACATATACAATAAGTTGAGATGTTTTATAACAATACAAAAAGTGTAGCATAATATAATTAGAACTAACAGAAGATGTCCTCATATGTCTTCAAGTAATGCCAAAAGTAAATCCCCTAAAAGCCACCAATAAGAAATCTGCACAAATATAAAAACAATACTACATTAAAATCATAAAGTAAAAACATTAACTATGTTATAAAAACATTTCTAACAATTGCAAGGTGAATGCTACTTTAGTAAAATAAAGACAACTCATGCATAATGTATTCTAACATCTAAGGAAGAAAGTTTTATCTCATTCATGAATGCACAAGTCTATATTTATACTTAAACACTCCCAATTAGTTTAAATCACCTTATAACATCATGCAAGCCACTCGCTTGCTCCAACACAACATATCAGCACAAAACCAATTTCCAACATCACAACTATAGAGTTTTACAAGTATTTAAATTAAATAATATACTATTCATAACATCTAATCAACAATACTCATTAACATTTGCAAGAAATGAAAAATACTCATAATATTAGTTTAACCCGCCTTATAACACCATGCAAGCCACCCACTAGCTCCAACACAACATACCACCACAAAACCAATTTTCAATATCACAAGTATTGAAATGAAATAAAATACTATTCATCAAATCTAATAAAAAATTCTCATTAATATTTGCAAGAAACGAAAAACACAGCAATATTAGTTTAAACCACCTTATAACACCATGCAAGCCACCCACTTGCTCCAACACAACATACCACCACAAAACCAATTTTCAACATTACAAGAATAGAGTTTTACAAATATTGAAATCAAATAAATACTATTTATCACTTCTAATCAACAATACCAACATCCCTAAATCTAACATCTTTGATCAAAATCTTTGAAAATCAGCTAATGATTGTATCAGAAGTTCAGTACTAGCGACTCTCTTATACTTTGTATTTGTAAGACTGCTCCCACCACTTGACCACAAACTATCCAACCCAGTAGGCAATGATCTCTATTGGATCCCTATCCAAAGCAAAAATCTTGATGGGAACAAATTCATAGCCTCAACTCAGTTTTGACTTTTGACACACAAAGCCCAAACCAAGCACAAACTCATCATAAAAAATAAAGAAACAACCACCATCACCCTTAAAATCTTCAAAATCAAAATCTCTATCAATCATTTCCCTCCACAAAATAACAACACAATCCAAAAGTAACCCATCAACTCAAACCCCCTAAAACTTCATAAATCAACCAAAAGCGCATCAATCAATAAAACCCACCAAAAAAAAAAAATCCTAAATTTCCATAACAAAATCCTAGATCTTAAATAACCCAAAAAAAAAAAAAAGAACAAACCCATCAGCAATCAAAGGAAGAAAAAACAAATAATATATTTTGGGATTCAAAATCACTAACCCAAATGGGATTTGTGTTTGCATTACATTAAGGGTCGTCGGTTGGGGTGGGAGGCGCAGGGTCGCCGGCTGGGTGGGAGTTGAACCGTCGTGAGCTGAAGTGCCACAATCTAAAACACAGTGATTTGAAACGTTGCGAGGTCAAGCGCCGTGCCCAGGCGTCGGGAGCCCAAGCGCCGCCAACCCAGGCATCGCGCGCCCAGGCACTTCGAGCCCAGGCATTGTGTGCCCAGGCATTGCGAGCCTAGACGCGTGCATGACACCCAGGTGTCGTGAGCCCAGGTGTCGTGAGCCCAAGCATCGTGAGCCCAGGCGTAGCGAACGGTGAAGCTTGATCAACGGCGACGACAGTGAGCTGGGGTGAAGCGGCTATATTTGATAGAGTAAGGGAAAGATAGAATTAGGTGAGGGAGGGAAATAAAGTGGGAAAAGTGAAAAAGAAAAGGGGGTTGAAGTGTTTTTAGTATCTAACTTTTAGTGACGACTTGTATGTCGTCACTATAGGCTACCTTTAGTGACGATATTTCTGATTCGTCACTGATACTCCCATCTAATTTTATGTTCCTACTTTTAGTGACGACTTATTTTCATCACTATTTGTCACATTCAAAGACTAAATTGGTTTCGTCACTAATAGTGTTCTTGGCAACACCTTTAGTGACGAAAGTTTTCGTCACTAAAACCTTGAACTATTAGCGATGAAATATTTCGCCGGTGTAGATGAATTTAATTTGGCACCTACATTTTTGTTTGGTGCCTTTAGTTCAACACAACATATAGCGACAAAATCTAATTTTCGTCACTAAATGTTATTAATTTTTTTATAAATAGTGACGAAATTTATATTTCGTCACTATATGGTACCTTTTTGTGACGAAAAAATTTTCCTCACTAAAAATCGTCACTAAAAATACATTTTGTTGTAGTGATTTTTGGTCTTTAGTTGGTGATTGTGTTACAAAAAGTGTACTGGACTTCCTCAATCATGGCATCACTCCCCCAAACTTTAATGAAACTCATGTTGTACTCATACCAAAAAGAAAGAACCTAAAAAAATCACTCAATACTGACCCATTAGTCTTACCAATGTTATTTCTCGTTTAGCCTCCAAGGTCATAGCAAACCACCTAAAACGCTTCCTCCCATAAATAATTAGCGAATGCCAAAGCATATTCATGTCTAAATGCCTTATTACAAATTACATCCTTGTGGCCTTTGAAACCATGCACTGTATCAATACAAAATGTCGTGGTAAAGTTGGGGAGATGACTTTAAAACTGGATATGAGTAAAGTTTTTGATAGAGTTGAGTGAGGATGTTTGGAAAAAATAATGTATAATGGGTTTTCATGATTTTTGGGTGAAACTTATGATGGGATGTGTTAACACTGTCACATATTCAATAAAAATCAATGGAAGGCCACAAAGACACATCACCCCTTCTAGGGGATTGCGTCAGGGTGACCCTCTCTTTCCTTTCTTGTTTCTTTTTTGTGCAGAAGGCTTATTAGCTCTAATAAGGAAATCTGTGGAGCTTGGGCTTTTGAGTGGTGTGGCTGCATGCCCCAGGGGTCCAAAGATTTCTCATCTTTTCTTTGCAGATGATAGCTTAATCTTTTGCAAAGTCACCATAGAAGAATGCACCACAGTTGAGGAAATCTTGGAGATCTATGAATGTTCATTAGGGCAGCAATTAAACAGAGAAAAGACCCCTCTTTTTCAGCTGAAACACTCCACATGAGATCAAAGAAGCCATCAAAAGCCGCTTTGGAGCTGACATCATTTGGCAACATGAGACCTATTTAGGGCTACCCTCCTTGGTAAGCAAAAACAGGTGCAACACATTTCGAGCTTTGAAGGAAAAATTAAGTAATAAGCTTTTAGGTTGGAAGGAAAAACTGTTGTCCTATGAAGGTAAGGAAGTGCTCATAAAGGCGGTGGCTCAAGCAATTCCAACCTACACAATGAGTGTCTTTTAACTCCCTAGTGCACTATGCGACAAACTAACAAGTATGGTTAGAAGCTTTTGGTGTGGCCAACGCAATGGAAAGAACAAAATTGCTTGGACTAGCTGGGACAAAATCTGTGCACCAAAAATTGAGGGTGACTTGGGGTTTCGAGACCTAAAAGCTTTCAACCTCGCCCTCTTAGCCAAGCAGGGTTGACGCCTACAGACCAACACCTCCTCTCTTGTCCACCGAGTCTTCAAAGCCCAGTAATTTCCTGAGAAAGATTTCCTTAGTCCTGATTTGGGGTCAAGACCTTCATATGCATGGAGAAGTATCATAGATGCTCAACGGATAGTCCAACATGGGTACCGATGGCAGGTTGGTAACGACAATTCTATCAAGCTATGGTTTGATAGGTGGCTGCCCACTTAGTCCACTTTCAAAGTCTCTACCCATCCACATGCCTTGCATGTTGACTCTCGCATTAGCTTCCTCATTGACAATGATACTGGCTATTGGAGAATAGGCTTAATAAAAGAAATTTTCTTACAACATGATGTGGAGCCCATTTTAAGCATACCATTGAGCACCCGTCATCCCCCGAAATGCATAATCTAGGCGTTCACACCCAACGGAAGGTTCTCAGTTACCTCTGCCTATAAAGTTGCTCTCTCACTCTTACACACCAACATCAGCTCCTTGGGCTCTCCATCAAATAGCTAAAAATTTCAGTCTTTTGGAAAACTCTATAGCGCCTCAAAGTACCAAGCAAGATTCGCTCTTTCACATGGAGAGCATGCAAAAACATTCTCCCAACAAAATCCAACTTGCACATAAGGAAAGTTCTTGACGACCTAACTTGTGAAGCATGCGGCAAAGAAAAGGAGATAACTGGACATGTTCTTTGGTCTTGCGAGAAAGCTTAGGAGGTTTGGCTCACTACAAGCATATGTACCCACAACCATGGTTTGAGGTTTAACAGTTTCTTAGACTTTTTTTGGCACTTGATCTTCGAACAACACATTAGTGATGAGTTATTGAGCTTGAGTGTCACTATAGCATGGAGTTTGTGGTTGAATCGTAACAAAGCTCAAACAGGTGCTATACACGGCAGTCCAGCCATTCTTCACTTAGCACTCAACCTGACTAGAGAATATTGGCTTGCAAACCATAAGATTGTGATCCCAAACGTTGTTACCAATACTACCTGGGCCCCACCGCACAGTCCCAGGTACAAGGTTAACGTTGACGGCGCCATTTTCCAACTTCTCCATGCGGTGGGTATTGGGGTCCTAGCACGAGATCACGAAGGCCAATGTGTTGCAGCCATGACTAGGAAAATGTGGGTACCACTTGGTCCATTGGAAGCGGAAGCAAAGGCCATGGAAGAGGGAATTGATTTTGCATGGGACGTAAGGATACGAGACGTGGACTTTGAAACAGACTTAGAGATTCTCCATGGGGCCCTCACGGGTTCCATCACGCCTCCAACAACAATACTGAATATCATTTCCTCATGTCTCCTACAGCTTCAAGACTTCAGATTTGTTTGGCTTACTCACGTGCGATGACAAGGAAACAAACCGGCACACATCTTGGTATACTTTGCCAAAAAGCTAAAAACATTTTTAACTTGGATTCCGATATCCGTTGAGTCCGCTTTGACTCAAGATGTATTGTCTTTGACACCGATTAATAAAGTTATAACATTCTTATAAAATAATAATAATAATAATAACAGAGTTGACATCTGGTTGGCATGACAGACATTGATCCTATGTCATTATTACCTTGATGTCTGGCTAGAATGACAGAGTTGGATCCTATGTCATTACCTTACGTAGAAGACCAACTAGTGCCTAGGGTTTACATGAAAACGCCTAACAATACCATGTTACTCTTATTTTCTTCTGGGTTGCCGTGTTTATGAACCCATGTGTGTCATTGGGATTTTGTTTATCAACCCGTGGGACCACGAGAAGGTCAAGTGCATCCATTTCTTCCTTTTTTTTTTTTTTTTTAAATAAATTTTTTAATAAAAGGATAAAATACAATTAATATTTCTGAGATTTGGACTAATGCTAACCAAATTTTAAAGTTTTCAAAACTGGCCAGTTTGGTCCTTAAACTAAACTTAGCCTCTAAACCTTTACTCATTTTTTTCCTCTTTCTTATGGTACTTAAGAACTAAATTGATCAGTTTAATTTATACAGTTTCAGACCAGACTAATATTAGCCAAAATCTGAAGGGCTAACTATATATTGTGGAAAAACCAAAACAAAACTCGGATGATGCCCACTTCTTTGTCATCCTTGATGTCTTGGTGATATAGGACAACGGGAAGGTCCAAAAGCGGCTAAGTTGATCCTTTCTTAAACCTGAAGTGTTTGAAGTTCCTATTTCAATAGAGATCACTGATCTACGCCTTGGGTGAAAATCATGATTGCTTTGCCACTTGATCAAATGATCATGGTTCGTTTGCATGAGGACTTCATGAGGGTGTCAAGGCGATAAACTCGGCTGTGTTTTGAGCAATGGTTGTGTACCCCGTGGACAGTTCTTGAAGCTTGGTTAAGAGTGATTTGTTAAATGAGCACCCCCATGGTGAATCTGGAATGGTGTGAATTTCAACCCATGAAAGGTGGTTAGTGTAGGTGAATCTCAAACCTTCGATCTTGGTCTGAACAGCTTGCACCAATATACGTGGATCTCAAGCATGGGTTTGGCGGCGACAAAGGAGTTTGTGAGTGAACACGATTGTTTGGGTTTCTGTGTTTGTGTACAGTGGTTTTGCCAAAATCGAATTTTGGCTCTGATTCCATAAGTCATTAAAGTTGTTATGTGAATCTGTGTGAAGATTGAAGGTTGAGCGGAAGTATGAAAAATAGAGTACACACGGGTTTATATACTGGCAATAACTCAACTAATCTTAGACTAACCCAAAGTTAAGTTGCTTATTCTACAATTACAGGAGCTTATAATTAGTTTAGGTCACATAGACCATAATATATCTAAAAAATACAAAAGCCATCAATAACCAACTGCAAAAACATCACACAGAAACAAACAATAGAGAGCTATAGAAAATAACAAGCTAAAAATCTAACACGTACTTACATTGAACTAATATGTCTAATATATCTCTAACAAACATGATTATATTTTGCAAATCTAATTTTTAAATTGCATGTTTTTTATGTTTTTAACACGCATGTCAAATTTTAAGCTAATAGAATGTTATTTACTATTTGACTCATAGCTTATTTTTCATGCATAATTTTAGACTACAAAAATTTAAAATTTAAGTATTTAATTAATGACATAACTGTTAATTTTTAATTTTCTTATAATTTTGCAAACAATGAGATCTAAGAAAAAAAATGTAATCTAATAATAAATTTATTAAAATTCTTATCTAATAAAAAATATTAAGTAGAGGTGTAGCTCTTCACTGCCTAAACTTTGTCATTTAAAAGACAAAAGTTCTCTTAGGTGAGGCAGGGTACAATTGCGTTCCCTCCCTTTACACCCCTCTCACCACCTGTTCTATAATTGCAATAGTCAATTCTGAACTTAACGTATCTTCTGAGTAACTGAATAAATAATATCTTCTTGAGTTTATATGTCCAATAATGTCATATTCTTTTCATATTTTATTTTATTTATAATTATTACAATAAGTAGAAGATGGGAATTAAACAAATAATACTATTGTGCTATAAAACTTGACGATATCCACAAAGTTTTTCTTTGCATTCAAATGTGATGTATTACAGCAGCTCAAGGAAGCTTAAACGAAATGGGCTCATAATTCGGCCCTATTGACTACTTAAAATTGTTGGGACCATAGATACTTCTTACAACTGTTCTAAAAATAAACTCATAGAGTTTGATGTTATATGCCAAAAAAAAAATTTGAGTGGTTTTGAGTTGGAGTGACACAGCTTTCGATTCAACAAATGATGCCCTAATAGAACCACCAAAATTATGGGTTTGAGTCACAGGAGCCTCATTGTGAGGTGTGTAAAGTTGTGATTTCCAACTAGCCTTTGTTGGCTCTAATTTCGTAACAAATTTTGATAGGCCACAGATGCGTTGATCCCTTGCAATGAATTAAATTGATTAACTAGTCAAGTTTTCAATTAATCAAGTTAACATGCAAATTTACGTGACAACACAAACAAATCACCAATAAACTAAAGTATGCAGTGGAAAATAAATAACACGGTGATTTGTTTACGAATGGGAAAAACCTACACGGCAAAAACCCCACCGGGTGATTTAAGGTCACTACTCCCGAAACTCCACTATTATCACAACAAGCGGTTACAAGTAAAGGAATCCTATTACCTTACCAACCTATAGTTGAACCTTTATCCCAATACCTAATTGGACTTATTCTGTAGTGACAGTTTCTCCTTTTGACGCACGGCTCCTAGTACGTGACTAACCAATTTGATGCGCGGATCTCAGTACGCGGCTTACTCCTTTGTATGAATCCTAGTACGTGACTAACTCCACAGCAACCCTTTAATTGTTGCAATTGATTTGCAGCAGCTTCACATAGAAACACCAATAAGATCTTCAATGTTGGTGCAAGAGACTTTGCTTGGTTACAAAACCCAAAGGCGTATAAGAAACGCAGCAAAAACTCTTTCTTCTGTAGGAGGAGGCTAGGGTTTCAAAAAGAAAACCTTATGAAGCTCTCTAGGGTTAGGTTTTTCTTTTTCCACCTCCTTTAAATAGGAGCTTAATGGGCTCTCCTATTCCAAATAGGTTTACACAAACCTTAGGCTTTTTTAGTCCAATAAGAATTATACAAACCCATAAACAATTTAGCCTTTTAGAGTAAAAACGTTGCTGGCTATAATCTGACTCCCATAAACTCGATCGATCGAGACATCTGTCGAGCTTTAATGAATCTCGATAGATCGAGATTCTGTCGAGGAGGTATTGAGACCTGCAGTTTGCACTTTTCTTGAGCAGTTCTTGAGTAATCTTCATGTCTTCAATTTAACCGCTTGTAATGATCATCTTGAGCCTACTTAGATTTACCCAAATACAAGTAAAGTGTGTTTTGTCAAAGGATATGCCAATTACATAAAAATATGTCCCCAACAAATTTGATTATAATTTCTTCAATTATTTCCTTGTATTTATGTGGGTTTATTTGTAAAGGATGAGTGTGAGAGATTGGTGAAGAATCAAGCTTCAAATAAGAATCAGTGCAGTTCACGACTAGCTTGCGAGAAGCTTGCGAGATGAGTAACCCATGAAAGGTCACGTTTGAAGCACATGACTAGAAGCTGAAGAGTCATGCTAGGCTGATGAATTCATGAGTACTTCGTGAGAAAGGCCATCTCGCAAGGCCCCTGTGAAATTCTCAGTTTGGCAAAAAGAAAAAGTGCTTTACCAAATTCTTTACTTACAATATATATACCCTCATTACCCATAAAATGTAAGGAGTGCTTTTCAGAAAGAAAACCGTAGTAAAAACACTTGAGAGTTAGAGATTGTTATACTCACAATCACACATTTTCTCTTGATTTTCCTCTACTCCTACCTCTCCATCTCTACATCCTTGAGAGGTTCTTAGCCTAGACACTTATCTTGCCCAATCTGAGTATTGAGTCAAGTTTTTGTGCCTTTGGAAAATATTGGAAGGAGCCATTTAGTGGCGGATGCAATTGAGTTGACTTGCGGGATCCAGAAAACTAGTGAAGACAAGACTTCAAGAAGTCCGTTGGTAGTAGGAGCTTGGAGGGCTCAAGTACATGGGATAGACTAGGCTTGAAGGGTCTTTTGTTATTCGTGCACTCCAAATTTATTCACTAGTGGATTGATTTCGATTTGGAGGGTCGCAGAAAGGTTTTTTGTCGAGTTTTTCGGTTTTCTTTTCGATAACACGTTTTGGTGTTATCTTGCGTTTGCATCTCTCTTCCTTACTCTTTAAGCGTTCCTTTTACTATTCATTGTGGTTGAATATGGTTTAGAGTAGTGTTACCGGTTTATTGAGCATATTTACTCTTATTCCGCACTTTGTTAAGTTAGAGTAATAGAATCTAGCCATAATTTTAAAACTGGGGTCTAAACAAGCATTAGTGTGTTTGATATGATCATATCACCCAACACACCAATCAGTTCTTGGGTGATCATATCTTTGTATTCTTTATTTTTTCGCCACTGTGCTTGATTTGATATTTCAATGTTTAACCTAGATCTCATAATTAACCTAAATAATCACTTGGCTACTATATTAGATTAAACAGTCTGTTTTAAGGAGTCCAAACAAACAAACACAAACTTTAACAAAATTTACAAATTTTCATCCAAATCTTGATTTTCTCTGACTATCTTATATTTTTAAGAGTGAAAATGATGAGGTGTGTAAGTGCTACATAAAGGAGCTAATCTCGAGTGTGTAAAATGAAACTTTTCAAAACATGGGTATACAATGTTAAAAAGACTCAAACTACACGAATGTAAACTAATTAACCTTAAACGATATTATATCTAATATTTTTGTAACATACCTGTAATAAGCATTATCCTTGTTAGGACATATGTAGTTTAAGTGGTTGTTGACATATGTCGCTATTTTGTGTAATTGGCTTATCCTTAGACAAAACACACTTTACTTGTAATTCAGTAGATTTAGGATGTGTTTAACGCGTCAAAGAAACAGTGTTTCAAGACTAAGTGTTGAAATCATCAAGTCTGTCCAAGAAACAAGCAAGAAAGTGCAAGTTATTAAAGCTCGACACCTATCTCGACACATGCATCTATCGTGCTTTAAGAAGCTGTTTTAGCCCGAGCCTCGATAGCTTCTCGATAGATCCTCGACACCTCTATCTGTCGAGATTTAAAGAAAATAGATTTTCAATTCTATTTTAAGTCCAATCCATGAATGTGTCTTTGGGACTTCTTTTCTCCTAACCCTAGACATATAAAAGGATTTTTTTAACGGCCGTCAAATAGATGCAAGTTGCACAAGTATTGAGTAATTCTTGTTTATGCAATTTGTGATCTAAAAGACAAAGTTCATGCCCTAGTTCATCCTTTGTGAAGAAGATTGCTGTGTAATGTGCACCGTAGGGTTTTGTAACCAAGTATCTTTCTGATCTTCATCGTTTGGATGGTTTGAAGAACTTTGCAGCCAACAACTCTCTCTCTAGTTGGTGTTTTGAAGTCGCGTACTGGGATTCACGTACTTGGTTAGTCATATACTTGGGAGCCGTGCATTGAAAGGAGAAATTGTCACTACAGAGCAAGTCCAATTGGATATTGGGGTAAGGGTTCAACTGTAGGTTGGTAAAGTACTTGGGATTCCTTGCTTGTAATCGCTTGTTGTGATAATAGTGGAGTTTCGGGAATGTTGACCTTAAATCACCCGGTGGCGTTTTTGCCGTTAGATTTTCCCCATTCGAAAACAAATTACCTCCTTGTTCATGTACCTAGGTCTTGTGACCATTTTTACATACAACATGGTATTTATCAAGTGGTATCAGAGCAGGCACACTCTGATTAGGGTTTAATCTTTGATGTGTGATCCATTGACCCCTATTGTTATGGAAACTCTTGATTGTTTTGATTTGCATGATGTGTTGAATGATGATGATGATATTCATGATGCCTATTGTAAGCTTTATAATTTTTGTATGAAATCTTTTGAATGTTCTACAAAATTAAAAGCTAAATTTAAAAAGGTCAAGCTTGAAAAAGATGATTTGATTGCAAAATTGGATGAAGCCACTAATTTGAATGAGAATTTTAAAAACCAATTTTCATCTCAGGTGGACAAAATTAAGAGTTTGGAAGAGCAACTAGTTGAATTTAAAACTGAAGTTGAAAAATTAACTAGTGTCAAACTTGTTGTTGAGCCTAACTCAAAAGAAAAGGATTTTTATATTCCCCCATTCAAAAGGAATAATGAAGAGTTGAAGGCTAATATTGTTAGGATAGACAAAGGTAAGCAATTTGATGTTAACGCTGAAATTTCTAAACCTATGTCTAAAACTCCTCCTAGGTTGAATAAAAATTCTGAATTTGTCCCTACTTGTCATCATTGTCACATTGTTGGTCGTATTAGGCCAAATTGTCCTAAGTTGAGGTCTCTGTCAACCTATAAGGTTAGACCTCCTTCTAGGAAGTTGAGTAGCCCTAAAACTGCTTATGTTTGTCACCATTGTGGTGCTTCTGAACACATTTGTCCTAATTACTTTAAGTTGTATCCTCATAAACAATTATCTAAACGGTCATAGGTTTTCTCTGAAGGACCTATACCTTTGTTTAGAGAGTTATTAAAAGTCTTGAGCTTTTTAACTCAATTTCTGAAGAATTTTAATTCTTCTATGTCCTTCAGTAGTCATACTAAGACACGTGCCTTTTCATCTTCACAGCTAAAGACTCGTGCTGTGTGGGTGAGAAATGAGCCTAAGACTTAATTGTCTTTTCTGTTTGTCCTCTGCTTTAATTCTTTCTATCTAAAGTAGGATTTTCTTTGTTTGATTTCTCATCTACTTTTAAAATCATGCTTTCATGCATTTGCACCTTTCTATCATGCTCTCATGCATATGCATCTTTCTTTCATGCATTCATGTTATTTGTCTATTTTTGTTTGGTTGTTTAGTTTTTATTTTGTTTTATTTTGTTTTATTTTTAAAATAAAGAAATAAAAATCTAAAAAAAATTGAAAATACAAAAACAGTGTGAATTTGTGTGCATTGGTTCTTGTAAACCTTAAAATGGCCATTGAAACAGAGTTTTCTAAACTTTGTATCTTTTGTAGCTTAGATAAGCATTCATATGCACAACTAAGCAAGTGAGCTTTGTAGCTCTTTGTTTGTGATGAGTAAGGTTAAGTGATCTCTTGTGCTTAACACTCGTATCACTCTTTTTGACGGGTAGGACTAGAAAATCCTAAGAGAAAGACATAAATAACCATCTCACCACTGTTACTCGCCAATCATGATAAGACATCTGTATGCTTTGGCATAGCAAAAGTGCAATGTCAATGACATCCGTATGCTTCGGCATAGCAAAAGTGCAATATCAAAAGCTTAACATAATTGGGTATTTCTTTTCTTTCTCTTGTATGCCCATGCATGATATGCTTAATAAAAGAAAATATGCAAAGAATTAAAAAGCAAAAAGATCAAAATGCTTTAAAATATGGTTGCAAGCGTGTTTTCTAGGAGATGTGGGAGTTATAGGATGTACCTTAAATGTGATAGTCCCCATCAAACAGTTATAATTGTGTGTGAGTCAAAGTGATTTTTTCATATCTCAAATTGTCATAACATTGAGACACTTATGCAATCTTGCGATGTTTTCACACATAACACGCAATATTCTTTGCTATTTTTGATACATGTGCAGGTACAATGTGATTTGGCCATCACAATGTTTATATGCGTTAATATATGCTCACTAAACTGTCTTAACTCATTTGTGAAATATAAAATTGGTTAGACTTGTTTAGTGTGTGTGTGTTTTGGATCAAAATGTATGACATTTTTCTTGTTGAGAGATGATTTTGAGAGCTTAATGTGTTGCTTGGATCTTTGGTTGAGTTGCATGCGTGATTGCATTCATGTATGTGTTTTCCCTCTCTTGAAAAACCATTTTTAAAGGCATCTCGACACCTCCTCGACACCTCTAGACACCTAGCTGTCTGTCGAGCTCCTTAGACTTTTTCTAAACCCAGTCTTGACACATTCTCGACACTTGGTGAATCGATTGAGAAACTTTCTGTCTGCTCGATAGCTTCTCAACAGCTTCTGGATCGATCGAGGTTCTTATGTGCTTGATCCTTCTTCCTCAACACATGTCCTCGATAGCTACATCTGTCGAAGTACATTTTCTCGATACCTACCTCGATAGATGTCTTGACACCTTTCGATACCTGCATTTGTCGAGAATTACTGAAGGTCTATAAGAGGTTTCCTTGCGATTTTTCTCTCATTTCGCTCGATCTCTCTCACTCGATAGAACGTGTTTTCCCTCCCAAAATCTTTCTCACTCTCTCCAAACCTCTTCCTAAGGCATTATCAAGTATTCTTCTTGATCTTCCTCACTTGGTAAGCATCTTTTCACTCATTATTCATGCATTTCATGTTTTAAAACCCTAGGTTTTGAGTTTTTGAAAATTTTTGGGGATTTTCAAAATTATTGAGGTTTTCATGAAATTTTTGGGTTGATTTTATAGATTTGATCTTTAAAACTACATGCATTGCAACACATTAGCATTCTAATTTTATTTTCATGCATTTAGATGTGTGCAAACTTGTTGTGTGCTATTAGGTTTGGATTGGGCTGAGCCCATGATGTTTTTATTATTGCATGTCACATGTCCATGCATTTCCCATGTATACGTTCTTTCTTTTCAATTTTTTCCTTCTATATTGAACTGCTTGGGACTTTTTTGTTTGTTTTCTCTTCTTTTCCCCCTCTCTATGTTTGCGTTAGTAGTGTCTATGGCATCTAAACGTAAGTCTATTCCATCCCAGAACCCTTTGCGTTCTAAGGGATCTTCTTCGGACCCTACTCCATTGTCTATCTGTTTCCGTGATGAGAAAGCCCAAAAGGACTTCTCGGAGAACTTCTCTAAACAAGGTGTTCATTTGGAACGCCATGTTGTCCTGGCAGACTTTTCCGACATTGACCTACCCGATGCCATTCACAGTCGGGCTTGGGAGTCACTGTGTGACGTCTTGGTCACATGTCCTCTCGTGTTGATACAGGAGTTCTACTCCAACATCCATAGGATTGATTCTTCAGTATCTCTCTTCTACTCTAGCGTTTAAGGTACGCGCTTTGCTATCACTCCGAGGTTAGTCTCTGAGGTGCTTCATGTCCCTAGGCTGGATCATCCTGATTATCCTAGTTGTGAGCATCTATGGACTATGTCCAAAGACGGGATGATCTCGGCATTCTGTGAGCATTCTTCCTATTGGGGAGATCATCAATGCACACCATGTCGGCCTTTTGCTAAAGGTCCTCGTTTCTTTAACATGATGATGACTTTTGTTTTGCACCCACTCTCTCACTACAATTCTATCACAGAGCCTCGTGCTCGGTTTTTGTTATACCTCCTAGAGGATCTCTCTATAGACTTTCCTTCTCACTTTATCTTCTCTATCATAGATGTCTATAGAGATACGGCCACCTGTGATAAGCTCATTTTCTCTTCTGCTATCACGAGGATACTTCGCCGTTTTTCCATCCCATTTCCTTCGTCCGATCCATATCATGTCATGTCTGCCATAGATGCCGCTGCCGTAAAACGTAGCGAGGCATAGTTCAGATCGAGACAGTCGAATACTGCTACTCCTTCCTCCCGTCCGACTACTTCCAGAGCTGCTCGAGTGACATCTGCTCCTTCTTCTTCGAGCGACGTCACTCTTAGAGACATCATGGCGCAGCTTCAACGCATGGATGCTCGCCTCGATACTCTCTCCATGGAGTTGTATCAGGTGAATGTTCGTGTTGGTCGCATCGCTAGGTGACAGGCAATCTTGGGCAGCTTTGCTCCAGAGGCTTCTCCTTTGCCACCTCATGTTTCCTCTGAGACTGAGGCTGATGATGATGATAGAGATGCGAGCTCTTCTGATGAGATGTCTACTTGACACTCTACCCTTTGTCACTCGTGACAAAAAGGGGGAGTAGTTTTGGTGTATGAAAGTAGTCATACTTAGGGGAAGAGCTAACTAGTATAGGACATTTTTGATAAGGGGAGTGTTGAGTTGAGGGATGTAGTGAGGATCACATGTATTTCTTTTCTTTTCTATCTTTTAGAGATACATTGATCACATGTATTGGCATACATTGTATTTATTTCTTGATATATATGATGATGTATGTTTCTTTCACCTATCTTTCCATGTGTTGTTTCTTTTCTATCTTTATACACATGTTTCTTTTACTTGTATGCAATCTATCATTTCTACTTCACGCAAAGATGCCTTGATGTGTTTTGTTTATAAGTGTTTCAGAAATACAGGTTGTCAAAGTCTACTTGCCATAAACTCTCTTCTTGTAAAGTTTTTCAAGAGTTTGTGTAAGGATAGATTTTATTGTATGCAACAAGTGAATATGAGTTAAAGTGTTTTATGACTTCTCTCATATCTTCATTTGTTTGTTGTGGTTTTGTCATGGATTGCCAAAGGGGGAGATTGTTAGGACATATGTAGTTTAAGTGGTTGTTGACATATGTCGCTATTTTGTGTAATTGGCTTATCCTTAGACAAAACGCACTTTACTTGTAATTGGATAGATTTAGGATGTGTTTAACGCGTCAAAGAAACAGTGTTTCAAGACTAAATGTTGAAGTCATCAAATCCGTCCAAGAACCAAGCAAGGAAGTGCAAGTTACTAAAGCTCGACACCTATCTCGACACATATCTCGACGCATGCATCTATTAAGCTTTAAGAAGCTGTTTTAGGCCGAGCCTCAACAGCTTCTCGACAGATCCTCGACACCTCTATCTGTCGAAATTTAAAGAAAACAGATTTTCAATTTTGTTTTAAGTCCAATCCGTGAATGTGTCTTTGGAACTTCATTTCTCCTAACCCTAGACATATAAAAGGATTGTTTTAAGGGCCGCCAAACAGATGCAAGTTGCACAAGCATTGAGTTATTCTTGTTTATGCAATTTGTGATCTAAAAGAAAAAGTTCGTGCCCTAGTTCATTCTTTGTGAAGAAGTTGCTGTGTAATGTGCACCGTAGGGTTTTGTAACCAAGCATCTTCCTCATCTTCATCATTTGGATGGTTTGAAAAACTTTGCAGTCAACAACTCTCTCTCTAGTTGGTGTTTTGAAGTCGCGTACTGGGATCCGCGCACTTGGTTAGTCACGTACTTGGGAGCCGTGCATTGAAAGGAGAAACTGTCACTATAGAGCAAGTCCAATTGGGTATTGGGGTAAGGGTTCAACTGTATGTTGGTAAGGTACTTGGGATTCCTTGCTTGTAACCGCTTGTTGTGATAATAGTGGAGTTTCGGGAGTGGTGACCTTAAATCACCCGGTGGGGTTTTTGCCGTCAGGTTTTCCCCATTCATAAACAAATCACCGTGTCTTTTATTTTTCCGCTGCATACTTTAGTTTTGGTGATTTGTTTGTGCTGCCACGTGATTTTGCATGTTAACTTGATTAATTAATAACTTGGCTAATTAATCAATTTAATTTATCACTAGGGGTCAACGCGTTTGTGGCCTGTCAATCCTTTGTTCAGCCTTTGAGATCTTCTTGATGCCATTTGGATCAGAGTTTTGAGAGGGGTGAAGCTTGAATCATTTGCCTTGCTCTATTGTTTATATATATATATATATATATATATAAATAGGACATAAGTAAAAGTATTATTCATAAAAAAAGAAGATAAAAACATATTCCTACCTTGCATGTTGAAAGAAAAGAAGAAGATAAAAACATATTCCTACCTTGAATGTTGAAAATAGGAAGAAGAAATTTTTAAAAGTATGATCCTTTGCCTTGCTTACGGGTTTACTCCAGAAGTGTTTGTTTGATGTGAAAATTATCTTGAGATGACTTTGAGACTTAATGTGTGTTCCTGTTTCTTGGTTATCTTGAGCCCTTCACTTGAATTTGTGTTTGAAGGGTTAAGAATTTCATAATGTCTCAATATTGACGGTCTAAGACATGATGAAATTCCGATTTGATGACTAATAAATTAATTGTGGTAAAGTGTAAAACGTAAGATATGGCTAGTCGAGATTGAACTATCTCATTGGAAGCTATTTTGACGGAAAACAACCCCTTTTTTTTAAAATGGATTTAAAACTACTTAAATAAGTGTTGAAAAGTAGTCAAAATTCTTGTAATTCAACTGATCAGTACCTATTGATATTATCAAATCCTGATTTCCCCATTGTAACTATCAAATTTAATACTTTATACCTTATATAAAAGCAGAAGTCTTTTCCTATAATTAAAGATGTTGCGACATGTTGAAAAAAAGGCCATTTAAAATTCTGCACGTGTAGAGTTTAATTGTGAAGAGTCATACAATACTAGCCTCTGAGCACGCGCGTGAGGCTCTTCTATTTTTTGGATAAAGATTAATAATTTGTATTTATTATAATTTGGGATTTTTACTTTTTCTAATTACAAAAAGAAAAAAAAAATCTAAGAGTGTGATGAATACGTGGAGTGGGTTTTGTAGATTGGAGAAATTTTAAAACTAACAAAAGAGCGATCCTATTTTGTAGGGAGTTAGTGAGTAGATGTAGGAATTTAAATCAACGTAAAAGTAGGAGTTTATTAGAAGCAAGAAGGCAATTTAATGTAGAAGTAAGAATTTATTTTTTTTGTCAATTTACTATTTTAGCCTCATTTTTAAGTTTTATGTAGGAGTATTTTTGACAATAAAAAAAAAAAAATAACTAACTTTCTTTTGCCAATTTACTATTTTAACCCCATTTTTAAGTTGTTGGTTAATTTATTTAGGGGTATTTTTGACAGGAAAAAAAACAATAATTAACTTTCTGAATCCTCTTAACCTCATTTTTAAGTTTTATGTAGGAGTATTTTTGACAATAAAAAAAAAACAATAACTAACTTTTTTTTGCCAATTTACTATTTTAACCCCATTTTTAAGTTGTTGGTTAATTAATTTAGGGGTATTTTTGACAGGAAAAAAAACAATAATTAACTTTCTGAATCCTTTTAATATATACAGATGACACAATCAATTGTCCAAAAAAACAATGCAATTATTAATTATGAAAGAAACGGTTTAAAACACATGACTTAACCCATTGCTTAGTCAGTGTTTATAACAAAAACTAACCGGTAGTTTAAAACACCATTTCACTTCCTATTTTACGAAAAACAGCGATTGATAGAGAGATCATAAGGCAGAGAGAGAAACATTTGGGGATTGCCATTACTGCCATTCTAACCTTCCACGATCGTCTAGTCTCTCGCCAACTTGCTATCAGTAAGTTTTGATTTTTTAAAACATTTTCTACTTTTAGAGAAAGAATTTGGCGTTAAATATTATTTAGGCTTGGGATTGTCTATACTACTATTTAAGCGGTTGGACCTGTTTGGACCGGATTTTTTTTTGTGTCTAAAATACCCCTATAGCCTATGTTTAAGTAGGGGCAAAACTTGGTAAAAATGCTTCTTTAACTTCCACGTAAAACACTATCTACAAAATAGGAGCACACTTTCAATACATTTATGTTAGTTTTCAAAATCAAATTACTTCTTCTTCACTTTTGGAATTCTTTCAATTCTGTATTTTTAAACTCCTTTCACCCACCTCTTTGCTTCAGATTTCATTACAAACAACAACAACAACAGCATAGATTTGAGGTAAACTTTTTCATACATTTGATTGCATGAAGTTTGTTTCCCTCATGTTCATTTTTTAAGACTGATTTTTTTTTTTTTTTTTTTGGGCCACCTCAAACATGTTCTACGTGTACAGGTTTTTTTTTTGGCCACCAAGCTTAACTCCTTTCCTTTGTAAAGCTCAGAATTGAAGGTGGTTTCCCTCAGGTTTGTAACGTTTTCTTTTCTTTCTTTTTTTTTTTTCCTTTTTTTTTGTTAAGTCTTGGATTACGGTCTCTCTCATCTCACTTTTTTGTCTTTCATGATGACTGCATGAATTTGTCCCCTCATGTTCATTTTTTAAGAGTGAATTTTTTTTGGGCCACATCAAACATGTTCTATTTTACGTACAGGTTTTTTTTTGCCAACAAGATTAATGCCTTCCCATTGTAATGCTCAGGGTTGAAGGTTGTTTCCCTCAGGTTAGTAAT